>JAWZYV010013134.1:0-415496 GCA_038373885.1 Cheiracanthium punctorium | reverse complement strand
GGGAATATTTCCTTTTCCTGGTAGTGTCATTTTTGTCTGAAGACATTTTTCCCACGTGTGAAGACATTTTTTCCACCTCGTAGTAATAAACACCAAGGCTTTGAAAAGCATGCAACAATCTTGGATTCGTATGTGCTTCGTAACGTTATTTTTTAAACGGCTGCTAGCCTAATGCGCATGTAAAAACACAGCCAGATCTGCGGTCTGCTCTCCTGCTACGTACACAGCATGGTACACAGTACGTAACTTAATATACCGTCCCTTTTCTCCATCTGCTGAAGAACTTTTTCTAAGTTCTCGAGATCGGCAGTGCGCATGCGCTGGCTGGAAAAGATACCAAGTACTTTTGATCTGCTATGGGCTCGTAACGTTAAAAACAACACTCGGCGCCATATTTAAGTCCGGCGTAAACTGATTTAAGCTAGCTCCCGAGCTGGCTTAAATCTACGACCCGCTCGCGCTCGTCTTTGGACTTAAATGTTACATCTGAATACGACTTACGCCAGTGTCTTAAAGTTACGCCCGATTTCGGGCGTAAGTGTTACATCTGAATCTGCCCGTGAATTGTTCTTGAGGTTTCTGACTGCAATCTCGAGGATGGTCTTATACCCCTGAATATCCGTTTTGACATTTATGAATTCCATATAACATTTATTAATAACATAGAGCACAACAGATGTACAAACACAGAAGAAGGGGGTGGAAATGACAACCATGGGTTGACAGGGGTTCAAATAAGGATATGTAAACAAACAACAAAGGAAAGGGTGCATATAAGAACTTCCTGTTGGCGTGAAACCTTATGTACACCCCGCGATTCATTTTATCATCTGGCAGACCAGGCAAATGAGACAATTCCGAATGAGCCAATCACGAGGCGTATAGGGTTGCCAGAAAGGGTGCAAATAAGCTTTGCCGGAATTCAGGTACATTAATTACTAAACACGTGACTAAGACACTTATTCAGATAGATTTAGTAGCTACTAACCCTATTGTTACCAATGTGTAGCACAGTGGTTAAAGCCACTGACATTGGGAGATGGCTCAAGTGGAGGAACAGGGTTCTGTCCTCTCGCGGGGCCGTCGGTCTAGCGGTCTGGAGTTTTGGGCGGTTTTCTCCAGATGTAACGTGAATACGCGCTAGATACCCAGAAAAGTCCTCCCCCAAGGCATTTGACCCCCCCTTGTGTTTGTCCTTTCTTTGACGTGGATTTATAAGCGGTTCCTCGTGAGCAAGCACACAAATCCGAATACATGTTCCAACAACAACAACAACAACAACCCTATTGTTTAGTTACTAAATTTAGTAAAGTGGATTCAGATAGAATTTGGAGGCGGAGATACTAAACACGTGACCAAAACAAGCTGCTAAAACCACGTGACCAAACAAGCTGCTAAATCACCGACTAAATAAACACACGCCTGGAACAAGCGCTCTGATTGGTCTACTAGCTTCCCTGTTAACTTATCCCTACATTTTCCCTGACTTCCCTTGGTGTTGGTCATGTGATTTAGTACTAAATGTATCTGAATCCCGATTTACGAACATTTAGTATCTCCGCCCACTTACTAACTTAGTAACTGAACAATAGGTTTAGTAGCTACTAAATCTATCTGCATAGTAGCCTTAGACACTTATTCAGATAGATTTAGTAGCTACTAACCCTATTGTTTAGTTACTAAATTTAGTAAAGTGGATTCAGATAGAATTTGGAGGCGGAGATACTAAACACGTGACCAAAACAAGCTGCTAAAACCACGTGACCAAACAAGCTGCTAAATCACCGACTAAATAAACACACGCCTGGAACAAGTGCTCTGATTGGTCTACTAGCTTCCCTGTTAACTTATCCCTACATTTTCCCTGACTTCCCTTGGTGTTGGTCATGTGATTTAGTACTAAATGTATCTGAATCCCGATTTACGAACATTTAGTATCTCCGCCCACTTACTAACTTAGTAACTGAACAATAGGTTTAGTAGCTACTAAATCTATCTGCATAGTAGCCTTACACTAAGGGCGCGTTCGAGAATTCATCGGTTGTGCACCGGTGTTACCGGTGCACGACCAGAGCGTTCGAAAAGGCGGAGCGTGGGGCGGAGCTCTAGAAGTAACCTGGGGCTCTATTCTGCCACGTTCGTTTAAGCGAACGTTCGGATGTGTGACATCATATTGATGTCGTTCGTAACCTGCTAACGTATGTTGGTATTCTGCAAGGTACGGTAGAGCTTTAGGAGCGGATTCTTCCTACCGTATGTTTTCATTCTAGCATACGTTTCAACCCGCCAAGAAAATCGTGGCGTTAGAGAATCCGTACGTTGAAAATGCTTCAAATCAAAAGGGCGGCAGCTGCTTTGCAGATGTTAATTTATCAGCGTGATAGAAGAGCGCGAAGAGACATGAAATGATAGGATATTATATTAATAGGATGAAAAAATTGCTATTCGGTGTTAAAATGAGCTAAATTTTTAGAAATACGAAGTGAAATATAGTTGCTGCTATTGTAAAAATTAAGTTGGTGCGTCTTTAAATATGGTGGCCCCTTACGCATACTTTTAATTAAAGTGTACGTCAGGCCAGTAGCGGGGGGGATAAAATTACGGGCAGTGCCCTCCCAGAAACCCCCCCCCCCCGTAAATTAAACGCTTATCCTGAATTCGAAAAATTGACAGAAAAGTGATTTAAAAAAATGAAAGATTCAGTTTGAAAAAATTAAACATTTTGAAAATCTTGTTTTACCATTACTGAAGTATATACGACAGATTGTGAATTTTCAGCATAGTTTTAAAACTCCAGCCGCCAGTTTCAGAGCCTAGAGGATTTTGCTCAGTGTCGTATTCGAGGGGGCCCGGGCCCTCTCAGAAAGTGTAGAATAATTATAAAAATCAGCTATTTTAAAGCATTTATATTAACTATTGTGAAAATAAAATTTAAAATACCGGATACCCCCCCCCCCGAGGTAAAAACCTATATACGCAACTGATTTTGGTGCCCGGTTTGCCAACATACCAATCTTATAGATTGCTTTTACAGTGCATCATATTTGCATTATTTCTAGTGTTAAAAAAATACTACAAATTAAATATTGAGTATTTCATACATTTTGTCATGTGAAATATAAAATTTGCTGAAGATAGTTTATGATTTTGGTTTGTCTGTCTGTCGGTCAGTGCTCTAACTGATGTAAATACAGAGGGGTTTTTACACTTTTTTAGAACGTTTTGAGGCCGGATATAGTTGATATGCTTAAAATATGACTATTTTTTTAATGTTCAATCCGATAGTCCTTTTTCTTGACCATAAATCCATATTGTGATTCCATGATAGATGTTCATTTATAAAAATTTCCATCGTTTTTTATTTCACTTTCACAATTTTTTGGAGTCGTTGTACATTTGGGTGCTCCTGTAAATTAACTACAAATAATAGAGACGCTATGAAGAGCTCTGTTTTGTAATTCTTAATAACATATAACTATTTTGTTCCATTTGATTGATCGATTTTGTAATTAAGTGAAAGCTACACTAGAGCTATATGTAAAGGGGATTGGTTTGTCTTGGGTGAAGCACGTTTTAGGATGTTCAAGTGCGTATTCACGTTACATCTGGAGAAAACCGCCCAAAACTCAAGACAATTAGTTTGACAGCCACGCGGTAGGCCAGAACCCTGGACTTTTACACTTCAGCCATCTACTATGTTAAGTGTCTTATCCATTCGTCCATAGTCGCCTTTTGTTTTGTTTGAAATAGCCGAATGTCCCTAAAATAAGCTTTAAAGAATGACTGCCCATAGAGCAAAATGTATATTTATTTTGAGTGCTTCCGTAAAGCTCTATGAATTCTACATACACGATTTTCAATACGGTACATGGTACAGTGCATAGGGATAGCATACAGAACTTCGTAGCGGTCGATGAATATTTACGGCTTTTAGAACACGAACAGACGGATAGAACAGATCGACAGAACTGAAATTCTAATCACTTTTCAGCTTTGTTGGAAAGCGTTAAAGCATATTGGAATCACTAACAATAGTTAAGATATTACGAAAATTTTCTAATGAAAATTAAGTCAACCACAAAAACTTGCGCGTGTTCAGGATTTTTGCCTGCACTGCAATTTTATTAACATACGCAATTAAATTAGTAAAAACAAAGTAAATGAAATAGCCAGAAATGTGCTTTCGTAACACTTTAAGGATCTCCGAGGCGGGAAGGGAGGAGAAAAAAACAATTGAAAATACATAGCCATCCTGGGATACTGCCTCCATCTAGTCGAATCGTCTAGCTACGGGCCTGTTTTTCATAAGCGATTGGTATATGTAACTTTCCTCTTCGAAAATGCAAGTGCCTTTTTTTCCGGAGCTGTAAAATAGGTGTATTATATGTCATTTAAAATTACTTATTTGTATCATGCAGTTTAACAGAACGTTATTATCACCTTCCAAAATGTTCTATATTTATAACATAAATAAACCGTTTATAGATAGATTTTTGTTCTTGTTGTTAATCTCACATTCATCAAACTCCGCTAACTGAAAATTCGTTTCTAAAGGAAGTTTTAACAGTTTTCAAAGCAGGTAAATAAAGTTCGAACTTCACTGTTATCCAAATACATTTTCACTCAAGAATAATGCTAATGATCGATATTTATAAATAAAATAATATAAAAAAATAAATAAAGAGAAAATTAAAAGTACAAAAGATTTTCAGCTATCAGAAAAACTAAGACAACAGTCTCAACGACAACAGACAATATCTTTCATAAAATGACAGACGAATTTCACGATTAACTATTAAACTAAACTTTTATCCTTAAATTAAAAATATATTGATTTGCCATGGGGGGAAAATATGACATAAGTTGGTATTTATAAAAGTGTAACTTTTTATAAATAAAAGAGATGATTTTTTTCTTAAACGAGAGACTTATTTTCTCTCTGTATTTTAAGCAATTTAATTATATTAATTGGCTGTAATGGAATCACTTACCTAAAGAGTTTACTTTTAACTGCAAGGTTCTTTAATCTATAACTAAGTAGCCACACACCAGCAGGAATCCAAACATGAAGCAGAATTAAATTAATATCTGCTCCAACGATCAGAATCCAGCTAGTAAATACTACACCATACACATGAAGTTGCGAATTTCTAAGTAGGCCAACAAGGCTATAACCTACAAAGACAGTAAAGTAGACGATGCTTTGGTTCAGCCTATAGGTAGCCCTTTTGTTCAAGCAGCAAATTTATGAATTCGTCTCTGACACCGTATGTTCCTACCTATGAAAGAATTTTAATAAAAAAAGATTATCTAGCTTAACTATGCACACATTATATAATACTGAAAAACAACATGATACATGACACTTATGTTTTAGTCCTTTAAAAATATGTTCAGAAAATAAAATTTAAGAATTCTACTATATAGCTTATCTTAAAAATAATATTCAATACAAATTACATATTTAGAATTCTTAAATGAGGTCCATTCTATGAAAAAGAACACCTTGACAAAGAGTTTACAGTAACTATGCATTTAAATAATGTAGCACCCATTACAAAATTAAATACCAATATTATAAAGAAAATACATTAAATAAAGTTTTATTGTTGAAAAAAATCGCTTCAATGTATAAATATTGTGTTCGCTGATCAGATCGCTACATTTACAAAACATGATTATTAATCCATTATATAACAAGTAATCATGTAAAATGATACATAAAACATTTCAAAAGCACAATAAATTCATAAATAATTTATGAAACAAAAGTAATACACATTTTGTTGTTATTTGTGTTCAACTATATTCATTATCAAGTTACAAAAACACAAATATAATACAACACTAGTATAGGACTAATAAATGCCTACATTACGGGTACATGATGCTTATTTACGTTCTCAGATCGTTAGGCTTAGACGATTTCAACTATTATCAAAGAATTAATTATATAGTCATTCAATTTACTCTAAATTCATACAAGAGTTAAAACTTACTGCACTGTAGTTGAAAATGAGGTGAAATGCCTTATTTTTGTCGAATATTAAAGTTATCAAACAATTAAAAAACCTTTTGGGAAATCAACATGGAGGAAATAAGTTTGCGTGAAGTACCCAGCGCCCGGCTGTAACTTATCACTTCGACAGTTTACAAGTTTTCATGCTTTCCGAAAATCGTCTGCCGAATTTTCATTGGCTATAATCAATAGGAAGTGACGTAAAAATCATCACTCTTGTTTGTGTGACATCGACGTTTAGGGATGAACTGTTTGGAATTTGCTCCGCCTTCCGCACGCTGTGGTATGTTTCGAACGTTCGTTAACTAGGATGCGGCACGAATAAGTTTTGGATGACGTCACAAATCCGAACGTTCGCTTTAACGTACGTGGCAGAATAGACACCCAGGTGTGCGTTTGTTTAGTGCGTGTTCAGACTGCCACTTTTGGGTAAAACTCGAGTAAAACACGAATAGCTCGAGTTTTACTCGGGGAGATTGACATCGTGAACGGTTTAGGTATATAATAGGAAAAAAAAGGGGCGGCACGTATTTACTAACCTGTGGAGCCAATGGGAGCGAGCAATAACAATAAACAAAGCTCATGTGATCTATCTCCCCAACTTCCCAAGGAAAATCCTTGGGGAGTTGGGAAAAACTCGAGCTACTCAACTTGGCAGTCTGAACGCTTTGTTTATCTCCCCGAAAAGCTCAAATCGGGCATCGTGAACGGCTTGGGTTTTTCCCGAGTAACTCGAGTTACTCAAAAGTGGCAGTCTGAACGCGGCCTTTGTCGGCGATTTAGCAGCTTGTTTGGTCACGTGATTTTAGCAGCTATGTTGGTCACGTGTTTGTTTAGTATCTCCACATCCAATCCAATTTCTATCTTTACTAAATTTAGACCGAAGCACACAATCCGAAATACATGTTACATAAACAAACAAAACGACAGACGATATTGATTGTTGAACTTTTTTGATAAAATCCTGTCTTAATTTTCTTACTGTATATTTCACGTGCTAAACAAAAGAAATATGAGTGGGCATAAAAATAGAGGTTTGTGTAATGTTATTAAAAATATTTTATGGAAATTATGATTTGTATTGTTTTGATTTCTTGTTAGACCGACTCGGTGCTTACTGTACTGCCTAGGCACTTATTTATTTTCACATTTCTCCCTCCTCTTAATTTATTTGCACATTCACACTGTACGAACTTATCAGAATCGTAGCTGCGATTGTGGTATATAATTCTAATAAAACAGACAGGTTTTTTGTAAGAACACTTAACAAATTTGATGTTTTATGTTAAAAATTACTAAAGAACTGACATATAGGGATATAATTTTTACCATATCCTGAGAATACATTTTTTCAGATGCAGTAAAAAAAAAAAGTCACAAAATACCTTCTTTTTATTTATTTTGTATTTATGAGAATAAAATAGGTTGGCATTACAATATTCCTCCCTGGTTTTCTGTTATTTAAACTTTATCTGCGGAAGTATTAAATCGTTCACATTAAAAAAATCATTTAAAAAAAATTAGAACTGTCATCAAAATTTCTGATTATAAATTAGGGTTACCATTGGGGTTCTGATTATAAATTAGGGTTAATATAGGGTTACCATGCGCTCCGCTCCGGAGCATCCGATGGCGGGGTTACCATATTGGCATCCTTTATCGCGCCAAAAATAAAGCGCGCCAAAGGACCAGTACTAAAGCTGTACCAATTATAGAAAATTTCAAAGTTCTTTGAAGTAAGGAAGTTACTGCAATTAGCAGGGCTGGGCTGTCCAGGGTGTCCGACTGTCTGCAGATGAGCAGGCCCCACCAGAAGCCCGAACTTTAACTATTTGACATGAATATTTCAGATGTAAACATGTTCAGAAGAAAAGAAAGAAAATAGAGCTATTTCAATTTCATTTTTCCCCTACCTGACTTCAGCCTAATTCCGATTTTCCGTTAAATGTTTCCGCTCCTATAGAATAGAATCCATTGTTGTCCTTTAATACGGGTCGAAGGGAACAGACGGTAGTGCCAAGATTTTGTCTCAAAACAAACAACAGGAAAAAGCAAAAAGAGTACCGTAAATTCATTTTCTGTGATCTTTTTATACCTGCCGTGAACACCATTCCAAGCTTTGACTGCTGTCTTTCTTAAGACATGCATATTATGGGGGGTCCAATTCCAGTATGCATAATTGTCTATATCCTCCAGAATGACAAGCACTTTACTCACAAAGGACATGATGTATGCCAGTTATCTTAAAAAGGAGATATTTCTTCCTTATCTACTTTCTCAGCTAGACTGGTCCATTGACTGAATGACATTATATCTACACATATTCTGCAATTAAAAGCTCAGGGCATTTTCCTTTCATTTCAGAATTAGAAAAAAAAAATTGTTACTTTTCTGTTAGACGGGCACAAATGTCGCTAATTGTGAACCAAATGCTCGCCAAGCGAAGCGAATGCCAAAACAGTCAATGGTATAAAAGTCGAAAACATTCAATTATAAACAAATATTAATTAATAGTAAGCAAATCAAGTTCAACTATTAAACAAATAATGAATTGTAAACAAAACAGTTTTACCCCAAAAGAGTGCTTATAATTATTGTTTTTTCCAGAATATGATGATGTCCTTGAGAATTTGCTCAAATGGATCGTTTACTCCTCGTCTTCACATAAATTCAGCATTTGTCATCCAGCATTGCTCTTTCATTTTGTAAATAAATTCTTGTCTATCTCAACTATTTTTTCAGGACCACCCATTTTTTTGGGCTCATGTTCCGCTAATCCTTCTACACAAACTTCTCTTAAGTTGTTTTTCCAATCTACAACTATATTATGATTCATATCCAATACAGTTGGTTGTATGGTTGTAAGAAATTTGGCAGAATTCTACATTATTTGGCAATTTTTTGCTTGCGCCAGCTAACGGAAAAGTTAAAAAAAAATTAAATTTATCATATTTTAAATATAGAGGAATTGAGTAAATAAGACACTGAACATAACATGGTAGATGGCTGAAGTGTGAAGGTCCAGCATTTCGGCCTACTGCATGGCTGTCGGTCTGTCTGTGTATTGAGGCAAATTTACTCGAAAGCTATCTGCCTAAGGAGGGATGTACTGGGCAAACCTCCAAAATTTTGAATTTTCCTTAACAAAATGTTACAGATCAAGAGTTTCTATGATAAATTTTGAAATTTACACATTTTTGGCCTTCTGAAATTTTTTTGGCTGCCTGCTTGCTTGGAAGTATGAATAAAAATATTAATTTTTTCAATACTGAGGAAATATGCCATGCAAAAATGTTAACGTTTCAAATACAGTTTCTCTATGGAGGAGACGAAACCTTCAAAACAAAATGTTGGCATTTTTTAGAGCATGGATGTTTATTAAAGTGTAATACTCTTTTAAATTAATAATTTTAATTCTATTAATTATTTTCCAATTACTATTAATTTAAAGTTTCTTTAAATGATTAATAATTTTAATAAGGAATAAAAGATTGATCTAATACGACATCAAAAGGATTTCTGGATAGCAAAGGGACCCCAAAGATTTTATCCCCAGGGCCCCGACTTGACTCTCTGCGCCTCTGGATGCCCCTCATATAAGCTTTTCATAACATAAAACACTTAAATATAAAGATGTTCTTTAAATGCATTACAGAAGACGAAACTTCTATGTACGAGGGCGAGTCAAATGAAAGTGAGCCAATGCGAATATATGACAAACAGAGTACTTTATTTAAAAGTAGTCTCCATGAACATTGAGACATTTGTCCCATTGACAAACGAGCCGCATGATTCCCGTCTCATAAAACTCCATAGGCTGCTGATTCAAAAAGTCTGTAACTGACTC
The DNA here is from genome assembly GCA_038373885.1 of Cheiracanthium punctorium. Lineage (NCBI taxonomy): Eukaryota > Metazoa > Arthropoda > Arachnida > Araneae > Cheiracanthiidae > Cheiracanthium > Cheiracanthium punctorium. The sequence goes on along the minus strand of JAWZYV010013134.1, from coordinate 405,630 downwards.
CTTCACGGCGGCGTCCGACACGAATCTGGTACCCTTGAGATGTTTTTTCAGTTTCCCGAAAATGTGAAAGTCGCATGGCGACAAATCTGGGCTGTATGGCTTTGTCGAATCAGCTCATCAACATGTGCAATTGTGTCGGGGGGTGATTGCGAGGTGGCTTTGGCCCAGTCTTGGATCGTCTTTGCAACTTTCATGTCCTCTGAACCGTTTGCTCCAACGCTTCACAGTGGCCAATGAGATGCAATGTTCACTGTACACGGCAGTCATACGGCGACTAATTTCTTGTTGGGAAACACCTTCAGCTGTCAAAAACCTGACCACACCACGCTGTTCCTCTTTTGGAGCGTCCATTATGTCATGCTACCGTCTTCAACCCAATGTATGAGCGCCTTAAAGTACGTACCTCAGACTTTCGCGTCACTTTCGTAAATGAGGGATGTCTCTGTGCTATGCGTGTGCATCACAGATGATGGACCGAACCATTCTTGTGCAGAGGGGGTTGGCTCACTCTGACTCGCCCTCGTAGTATATTTTACATACTTTATAACAGAGGCATAAGACATTTGTAATTATCTGCCTATATACAAGGTGTCTCAAAAAGGTGGTAATGGGCTTTAAATCTTCATATATTAGAGATAAGTGGGCAATGTAATTTGGAAAAATGTTCAAAATAAGATTCCGTTAAGAAAAATTGCTACTTACATATTATCCTGGCAGTCATTCCTGAACTATTTTTCCATCAAATGAGTTGCCAAACTGTTGGCAATCGTATTCAAAACCATTAATAATTTCGTATACCCGGCATTTCTCTTGGCAAAAAAATCGCCCATCTTGGCAGACCGCCGGGATAATATGTAAGTACTGAAAAAATTTCTCTCGTTAATTTACAAAACGTTACACTTTTTTAATTGTATACGACCCCAGGACAAAACCATTTCCAATTACTAAAATGGGCTCCATTCCATACACTCATGAGATGATGTATCAAATTGAAAAACGATTGATTGCCTTTTCATACAATGTCAATGAGATATCTTTAAAAAAAGATGATCGGGGACTATACATAACTTTGAATGTAAACGTTTATTGTTAGAGTGGAAAAAAAAAATTTCTACCTCTCGAATGCGATCATTCAACGGGATTTTTTCCCTTCGAGAGCCATGGAAAAGTGATTTAAGTCAGCGCTATATTTATCTTCATATCTATGATACTTTTTAAGGTATAATTCTCAAATTTTGTATGCCACTTCATAAGTGTATGGGGCACATTTTACTAATTAAATTGGGAATATTTTTGTACATCATTGGCAGGTTAGTACATAATGGAAATTTTCAAAAAGCTTGAATTTTTGTCAGTATTGCAGGTGTATAAGGAATGGAAATAGTATGTTAGCAGTAGTATAGAAATGAAAAGTATATTTTCTGTGTATTGTTAAAAGATTACTGGTTTGGGAGTAACAAAGTGATCAGTAAATTTGACTATTATAGAGAACTTCTTTCCATTTTAAAAAATTAAATTTTATTCTGGTTGAATGAGTTTTTCAAGTCAAGAGGTCAATTCTAACCTGTAACCAAGGCTACTATTCAGATAGATTTAGTAGCTACTAAACCTATTGTTCAGTTACTAAGTTAGTAAGTGGGCGGGGATACTAAAAGTTAGTAAATGGGAATTCAGATACAATTAGTACTAAACATGTGACTAACTCCAAGGGAAAAAGTTAAAAGGGAAGTTAGTAGACCAATCAGAGCGCTTGTTCCAGGCGTGCGTTTGTTTAGTCGGTGATTTAGCAGCTTGTTTTGGTCACGTGTTTAGTATCTCTGCCTCCAAATTCTATTTGAATTGACTTTACTAAATTTAGCAACTATACAATAGGTTTAGTAGCTACTAAATCTATCTGAATAAGGGCCTAAATTTTGTTTCATTCACTGTAGATATTTTAGCATTATTCCTCAAAAACATTTTGCACAATCTTCACAAAATCTAAAAAAACAATAAACATTAAAAAAATTTATTCAAACTTTTCAAAACAAAATCCCAAAATTTATGAAATAATTATAATTGTTTTGGCATCTGGAGTTCAAATTAACTTGCATCTAACATAATTCAAAATTTTATTCTATCTCATTCTCTTTTTTCAGAAATAGCTCAAACATGTACTGAATTTTCACAAAATCTCACAATCTATAAAAAATTTTTTTAAATACTTCGACACAAAGAGTTCAAGTGACCAGCAGTGACAATACTAAATTTTATTTCACATGCTTCAGTGGTTTGTACATAATCAATAAATATTTTTATATTTTGAACAATTTTTGCAAAATCTCAAAATCTAATAAAAATTTTTAAACAATTTGATACCTATAGTTTTAGCCACCTAAGAGTGACCACATAGTGCCACTCAATTTCATTTCATTCTCTTCTGTCATTTTTACATGATGCACAAACATAAATGTAAGCAGTTTGAAATGATTTTGCAAAATATCAAAATCTAATCAAGATTTTTTAAAAATTCGATTCCTGTAGTTTAAGTTGAGTAACCACCTATCCTGCCACCAAATTTCATTTCATTTGCTTTAGTTGTTATTTCGTGATGCACGAACAAAAATGTATGCATTCTGATACAATTTTAGCAAAAAAAAATCAAAATTTTTAAAAAATTTGAAGCCTATATTTTAAGTTGAGTAACCAGCTATCTTGCCACGCAATTTCATTTCATTCACATAAGCCTTTATTACATGATGCAGGAAACTGTTTTCGACTGAAACTGTTGAAACAATTTTGTAAAATCTCAAAATTTAATAAATTTTTTTTAAAAAATTGATGTGGACACCTATAGTTTAAGCTCAGTAACCACTTATCATCCCACCAAATTTAATTTCATTTGCTTTAGTTGTTACTACGTGATGCACAAGCAAAAATTTATGCCGTTTGAAATGGTTTTCACAAAATCTAATCATGATCAAAAAGAGTCACGGACAGAATTTCAGACAGAGAAACTTTTCTTGAGTGTTATACTGGGTTCCCAAGTGCTTGAAACAGATAGAAATTACAAAATTTTTGAATTTCAAGTAATGTACAGACAAAATTCTAATTATATATATATATATATATATATACTGTATTGGACCCTTTATCCGGAATTCCGAAAACCGGAAAGTTCCAAAAACCGGCACTTTCCCCGATTTCAGGGTTTTTTTTTAATTATTATTATTTTTTTTTTTTAAAGGCTCACCGATCTAGATACCATTTTTTTCCACTACTTAAAATCTCGACTATTCGGCATTCAAATAACCGGAAAATTTCGTCCCCCCCCCCCTTGGGGGGAGGTCTTCTCAAATGACTAATTCCTACTGTGAATCACAGCTGTCCAAACTTAGAACCTTAGAACGAGGAAGAGGATGCAAATTTCTAACTGCTAGATGTTATCAATAATTCCACGAATCATTGTAGTATAAAAAAAAATAAACAGACAAAATGCTCACAAAACAAATATGACGGACACACGTTACAAAAACAAAACATTTTACAGCTGTAAAAGGCGAGAAAAATCAGCTCCGTACCGATAGCCGAAACAGAAAAAGTGCTGATTACATATAGCTAGGGAGTCCTGACCTACTTATTTTGCCCATCTGCATTCCGATGATTCAACAGTATTATCTCTGAACAGAAGCTCCAGAGGGAAGGAGGGGGGGACAGAGAAAACATCACCGTTTGTATTAATCATTCTCTTAGTTTAAAGAAATTACCTGTTAGAAATCGATAAGTGGTTTTATTTTTAATTTACTATTATTTTTCTCCCCAGCGATGCAAAGGTATTATTGCTTTGTAACACTGCAATATAAACGAATATTATTATAAATACAATTAAAAACACACAATTAAAAATAGATCAGTACGCACCGATCTGTTTTTAGAGTATTTTTCAACATGCATTGATTATCATTCCAAAACATTTCCGATTAGATCCCCCCCCCTTAACAGCTTTGACAACAAACATATTTTTTTTTTTTTACAAGCTTAACTATCCGGAATTTTCACTTATCCGGCATTTCCCGTGCTTTCTGGATAGTCGAACTTTTACTTATTTAAATTGTGTCCTTTTAATTAAATGGTTTTTCCTTTTCCTGTTATGGGTTACGTTGCAGTTGCGCGTGTTAGGGAGACAGCAGGCGGATTACTTCTCTATTTCGACGTGCCTCAGATTGTCTCGATATTTTTGTGGGGAACATTGAAACAGCTAAAGATTAATGAAATGTTCAAACAAAATAAAGAATAAATGTTTAAATGTTAGCTTTTCTCCTCTCAAAATTGTATATGATCTAATTGTAAGGTCTCGTTTTTTAAATTTTGTTTTGTAATAGTGGGCATTTTCTAATTTTTTCTAATGATTTTAATTTTCATCACAATGATATTATCAAGGGAACGAGCGAGGTATATTGTTTTTGGCCATCACGTAAGCTGTATCATGTCTACCGTCTTTGTAATCCATATGCGGAATGCGGAGGCGAGCGTGCGTAGCGGCGGGAGCGGGGACCATGGTTTTCTCCCGTAGCGATGGTTCTGCATATCTGACAGAATACTTGGATGCCATGGGCACCGGCAGCATAGGGCAAGGGGATTTTTTGGATGGATTTTTGTATGCAGTGTTTTCCCTTGCTTTTTTGCTCTTTCCAACATGGTAACCATACACTAAAATAGTCTTTGCTCCCCCCCCCTGGGAAATATACTGCCGGCATCCATGGTGGATACCGCGATTCGCAGCATTGAAGTTTTAATTTACAGTAAGTTTTCAATTTAATTATTTTTATTTTAAAATCTATTATGAATGCTTTACTATTTACATAATTATAAGCAGTAATTATCATAAAAGCTACTTGTACTTAAAGACCGGGACGTTTTTAATTCTACTGTGCACAAAGGGTTAATTTTTCGGCAGCGACCCGAAAACCGGCAAATTCCATAAACCGGAATGAGGTCGGTCCTGAGGTTGCCGGATAAAAGGTCCCATACTGTATATATATATAAACTCGGCTGTTCGAGCCTTGTCAGGGGTGCTTCAAAAAACTTTTTTTTTAATTTCTCTGTTCTCACCCTGCCATTTTTTTACACTATTCATAAATATGATGTATGCAAAATTTCAGTTCAATAATATAATATTTAGAGGTCGCGCAACGCAATTCAATTCTGTTGAAAATTGTCAAAATAGACAGACGAACATAAGCGTGTAATACCATTACCCAAAATAATAGTACATTCAAAATAGCATAATTTCAAATGGTCAACGTCTCTGCAAGGTAAGTAATGTCCGATCAGTTAAAGGAATGCAATTTTCCCGCTTGTCCTGGCTTTGTTTGCAACCGTGTGTCCAGCGCAATCCCCCCCCGCCGTGTAGTTGCATCACCCACACCAGTCATTTTTGGGTAAAAAACAGATGCGAAGTCTGGTTATATGCTCTCTTTTCTTTTGTTTGCGACATAGGAGTTAATCAGCTATCATTATTTGTTAAAATCGTTATACGCTACATTTTCCGTTGTTTTGAAACTGTGCTTAAAGATGACATCTCCGTCAACCCCAGCCCGTGTAGACACAAGAAACAGAACCATGATATACTTGCTAGGAACATCAGCAGAAAGCGAAATTAAAGGTAGTAAGCTTCCATCTAATCGACAAGTTTTAAGTACATTTTTTTATCACCATAAAACACTGAAAAAGACTATCTGCGAGAGTGCACGAGCTGTGATAAGAGAAGTTACATTATTTTGGTCAAAGGCTCGCATTCCCACTTGTGATAAACAGCACTCAATTGTCAAGATTGAGAAACTTTTCTATAAGTGGAGCAGACTAAAGAAAAGTTACAAACAAAGGACTGAAACTCAGCGTTCTAATGAAATGGCATTCGTAGATAAATTAAATGACTTGTTCGATATCGCACATGCTGATGCTATGAGCATGATTACAGTTACTGAGGACAGAGAATTTCTTCTTAAACAACGAGAAAAAAATCGACAAGGCTGCATGATAGAACTCGATACAACTCTTGCTAAAAAAGAACTCAGAGCTGAAAAAAGAAAGAAGGCAGAGATGTCCAGAATCGAATGGGAAAAGCATTGGGTGAGCACGAGTGGGAGTACATGTACCATGTTTGAATCTAATTTCGCAGACAATTTAACCACAATTAGCGACATATCTGACGAAGAAAGTGCCGATAGTGAAGATTATGTTAATTGTCAACGATTTTCTCAAAGGAGAAAAAGGACCACCAGTAAAAGTATGCCGTTAATTATCACTCCAAAACTAGCTTCCACTTTCGATTGGGCCAATATAAGTGACAGAAAAGCCACTTTGATTGTAGCGGCTACCGTGGAAAGTATGAGTAAAAGTGTAGACGATTACATTCTTAGCCACTCGTCCGTAAGACGGCAAAGACAAACTATACGTTCCGAACTTGCCATTAACGCACAAAAAAACTTTCAGTCTACGGCTATAGCCCCCTTGATAGTGCACTGGGACGGAAAACTCATGCAAGCTCTATCTGGAAAAGCAAAAGAGGATCGTCTACCAGTATTACTATCAGGACCAAACATTGATGATCAACTGTTGGATGTTCCCAAACTGTCGTCAGGGACAGGAATTGTTATAGCAAATGCGGTTTCAGAACTGTTAGATGGGCACTTACTGAGCTCGTACGAGGTATGTGCTTTGATACGACATCTAGCAATACTGGTATTAAAATTGGAGCATGCTTGACACTGGAACGAAAGCTAGGAAAACAACTTTTGTATTTTGCTTGCCGACACCACATTCTGGAAATTGTGCTTTCTGCAGTATTTATGCAATGCATGGGACCATCCATGTCTAGTGGACCTAGTGTACTGCTTTTTAAACGATTTCAGCATTCATGGTCAATGATAGACCACTCAAATTTTGAGCCTGGAGTGAGAGATGCTGATGTTTTGGCAGCCATTCAGAACGATAGGCAATCAGTAATGGAATTTGCGGAAAGCCAACTTCTGATACCACATGCAAGAGAAGACTACAGGGAGATGTTGGAGCTTGTAATAATTTTTCTAGGAGGAACACCTTCTCGTGGTATACGCTTTTGTGCTCCAGGTGCTTTTCGTCATGCCAGATGGATGTCTCTTTATAGCTTCAAGCTGTGGATGTTTCGCAACCAGTTTAAACTTACAGCACGAGAAAGCAAAGGTATTCGTGATGTATGTATCTTCATTGTAAAAGAATATCTGATAGCTTGGTTTACAGCCCCTCTTCCTGTGCAAGCACCCAGAAATGATTTGAAACTTCTTCAGCGTCTTGTAAAATACAAAGAGGAAAACCCAGAAATATCAGCTGTGGCTGTTGACAAACTCTCACGACGGGTCATTCCATTTCAAATCAACCAGTAAATTCCAAAAATGTCACCCACCGTCTCTGATTTCTTTGAAAATTTTTATAAATGTAGCCATTAGTGTTCTAACTAACAATATAAAATTTTACTTCAATATCTCTAATACTTTTTAAGATAAAAATTATTAAAATAATGGGAAAGTGGCCATAAATGGCGTTTTTACATACACTTATTTTAATGGTGCTTTTTCAGATAAAAAATCATAACTTTCTTTATTTTCAATATATTAAATTGAAATTTATACCAAAATGGTCACAAAGGTTTGGAGATTATAGAAAAAATTAATTTGATAGTGCTGTTTAAAACTGGAATCCCCTAAAAATTCATAAACTTTGTTTTTTTTTCAAAAAAATTTCATAAAAACAATAATTTTGCAAAAGCTGTTTCAGAAAAGGCACAGCTCTTAACAAAGCAAACTATTTTTTTACTTACATGTAAATGCATAAAGTAAGATAATTTAAAATAAAAATGGTGGTATTTTGTGTCCTAATAGGTTAATTTAATTAAAAACCAAATATTTTGATGATTTTTCTTAAAATGTTATGATGCATGCAAATGTTATTATAAAATAATTATTTATTTATTTAATTTTAAAAAGCACTTATTTTATTTAAAAGTTAATAATGAGTTAGTTATTTTACTTAAAATTTAAATTATTTTGAAATAAAAATTTTTTAAAACAAAATCGGAAATGTATATAGTTAACATGCATCAAAATTTTTCTAGTTCTTTTTATTGTCAACTACAAATTAAACATTTTTCTTGAGATTCACCTATGTTTTGTAATGATACATTATAACATCTTCTAAAGCTTCTTGTTTTGAAATTTGTGACAGTTTCATCACTGCCAGTTGCCAGTAGATACTTTGTCACTGGTATCACTGACAGTTGATACTTTGACATCAATCTCGGAAATAAGTTTGTTTACGTTCTTCCTACAAAAACTACATATTATTTTGTCCAGGAATCGATTTTTCACAGTTCGGCAATTTGTTAATTACCTCAGATAAATTTAAATTAATGGTTCTCAAACATTTTTTTCTCTTTCTTTTATGGCACTTAAACGGGTCAAAACATGATGTTTGAAGTATTTCAAATTTATTCAAATAAAATAATTTGTGATGTTCACAAATATTAAGTAAAAGCTCAGATTGTACATTACTTCTCAAACTTATTAAGTTCAAGTCTGAAGGGCTTAATAATGCAGAACTTGATACAGTTTCTACTTGAGTATAAGTTCTTTTATGGCATTCAGTTCCATTTTCTTAGCTAATACTAAAGCACATTTGGGAATGTTCTGCTGCCATATTAAATGGAACTGATATTCAGTACTATTTAAAAAAAAAAAAAAAAAAAAAAAAAAAAAAAAACATTCTAATTTAAAGTCTTTCAATTAGATAAACAAAAATGAGCTTATATATAAAGCTGAATAATTTAGCTTTAGATTATTGGTTTAACTCTTTAAAATAATTTCAACAATCCCAGAGAACATCAAAAAAATTCCAAATTACTCAAAGAACATCTTCACTTAATCAAAGAAAGGCAAAACTGATTCCAATTCTCAAAGCATCTGACCAAGGAAGAGATATTCACACCTGCAAACAAGAGGGTGACTCATTGGAAGAGGGAGTGGACCCCACCCCTTTAAGGCCGCTTTCCACATCGAGAGGGAGCCGCTCGCAGCTTGGCCAATTATCACGTGTAAGCAATAAATTTTTCGCACTGCAGAGAAAGCGATACTCCGGACAAAAGGTAATTGGGGACCGTGGATAATATTGTGGTTTCACACCCCATCTATTGTTCGGTAGAGGACAGCATATGTGTCACCCAATGTAAAGGCCTCTGCCGATAACCAGAGACCGTCGCGGCTACAATGTATTTGAGGGGTTTGGAAGCGGCGACTGGCAGCGACACATGGGGTGTCATCTACCGAATAATAGATGGGGTAGAAACCACAAGCGTAAAAACCGCAATATTATCCACGGTCCTCAATTACCTATTGTTCGAAGTATCTCCCCCTTTCTTCTGAGTGCGAAAAATTGATTGCTTACAAGTGATAGTTGGACAAGCGACCCGCGACAGTCTCTGGATATCGGCAGAGGCCTTAAGACATGGCCAAATATCCTCCTTCAAATACATTGTAGCCGCAGCAATCACTGGGTGTGGGCAATGGCCTTTACTATCTTAAACTACTCAGTATCTCCCCCTGCATCTACTCATATTACACCAGCTCCTTACCACACAACAAGCAGAAAGCATGTGATCTGATCTAGTTACAGTCCAAAAGCCTGTTGACTGAAAAGAGACTACTGTCATAGTTCTTTTAAGCTGATGTAAAAATAAACAAAATTATGATAAAAACAAAAGTTTTTAAAATTGTTTTATATATAAACAATATGCAGATATGCTTTCTTCATGCCTCAGGCAATTTACACCCCCCCCCCCCAAAAAAAAAAAAAAAAAAATTACAAAATTGGCGGAGACAACATTTAAATTTGAAAATTTTCCAACCATGGAGCACTTAAATTTAACTAAATTTCTTTTTCTGCATGTTTCATTACTGTTAGAATAACTGTTCCTAAAAGTGCATAGTACAACTTCTGAAGAGATATTAAAAAAATCTTTGAATCTCTAAATTAGGATAACTTAATTGCATAAAAAATAAAAAGTTGCATCATTTCTGGAGAAGAAAAAAAAAAAAAAAACCCCAACCTGTTTCCACTTTTTCTCCCCAACCCCCATTTTTTTATTATTTGTTATCGCTCTCTCTTTTTCCTTTTTGCTTGAACTGATTAAAAAAATACTAATTTAAACATTAATAAACTATTTTAACTTGATTTCCTATGACACACAATTAAATATAAATAAATACAAAGTTTTTAACTGACAGGTGAGGAGATTCCCATTATAAACAAAGCATTGTCTACATTAAAAATAAATAAAATTAACAGTTATATTACTGATCTAAAATAAGTCAGAATGAGTGTAATTCGGCTTGTAGTTGACAATAACAAAAAAAAAAAAAAAAAAAAAGAAAGAAAGAAAGAAAAACTTCCAAGTTTTGACACATATTTACTATATGTATAATCAGATTTTGTTTAAAAAGTTTTATATTTTAAAAATAAAAAAATTAAATTTTAAGTAAAATAATTTTAACTCATTATTAACTTTTAAATAAAATAAGCACCTTTTTAAATTAAATAAGTAAAAAATTATTTTATAATAACATTTGCATGCAGCATAACATTTTAAGAAAAATCATCAAAATATTTGGTTTTTAATTAAATTAACCTATTAGGACTCAAAATACCACCATTTTTATTTTAAATTATCTTACTTTATGCATTTACATGTAAGTAAAAAAATAGTTTGCTTTGTTAAGAGCTGTGCCTTTTCTGAAACAGCTTTTGCAAAATTATTGTTTTTATGAAATTTTTTTGAAAAAAACCAAGTTTATGAATTTTTGGGGGTTCCAGTTTTAAACAGCACTATCGAATTATTTTTTTCTATAATCTCCAAACCTTTGTGACCATTTTGGTATAAATTTCAATTTAATATATTGAAAATAAAGAAAGTTATGATTTTTTATCTGAGAAAGCACCATTAAAATAAGTGTATGCAAAAACGCCATTTATGGTCACTTTCCTATTATTTTAATAATTTTTATCTTAAAAAGTATTAGAGATAATGAAGTAAAATTTTTCATTGTTAGTTAGAACACTAATGGCTACATTTATAAAAATTTTCAAAGAAATCCGAGACGGTGGGTGACATGGCCTGGTTGATTTGAAATGGAATGACCCGACATCTTTGGTACCTCAGCGAGCATCTCGTAACACTAGCTTTCTTTCATTCGAATGTTTCAGTGGAGGAAAAGTAAAAAATGTAAAAGCCCTTCATGAACGAAATGCTGAAGATGAACCACTGAAACGAGCAAGACTGCAAAAGAAAGAAATGGACGAATTGGTTACTAAGACATTGTCCAGTTTTGTTACGAAAAACAGAGGCATGTTTTTTAGCCTACTATGCATCGACAAGGAGTTCTTGCAAATTGATCCTGAGCATTGGGAACTTCAAGATAGTTACCAGCGAGGCTTTGAAATAGCAAAGAAACTGAGAGTAGTAAACGACAATGTGGAGCATGGTGTGGAGAAGAAAAGTCGCCTGGAGAAAGAAAAACATTTTCTAACTGTATGCAAGCATTTGCTAACACTATTACTAAGGACGAGGAGCAGAAACAGTGTCTTCTTCAGGTGGTTCAGGAACACCGAAAGAAGTACCGTGGTTGCAGAAAAAGTACCCTTAAAAATTAATTTCAGACATAATGAGTGAGTTATTATGTATTTTTCGTATTTAATTTGTTTTTCATATTTTTCTGTATTTGATTTGTTTTTTATGTTTTCCTTTATTAAATTTGTTTTTCATATTTTTGTAATTAAATATTTTCTATTTTCATTGATATAAAAAAGGTATAAAATAACTCTATTATTAATTATGCATCAGTGCGCATTTTTTGTCAATATTACGAAATTTGAATACGGCTGCGCAACCTCTAAATATAAATATATTTTACCAAAATTTTACACACATTATCATTGTACATAGTGGCATGGAATAAGAGGGTGAGATCAACAAAAATACAAAGTTAATTTTTTTCCATAGACTTCTGAAGCACCCTAATCAGGGGCGTAGCCAGAAATTTTTCATGGGGGGGGGTTATGACTACTACAACTCATATATATGTATGCGTGTGTGTGATAATGTAGTGAAAAATATGCATTTTGTATGGCAAAAAATTTCTCATGGGGGGGGGGGTTATGACCCCCCTAACCCTCCCCCGTGGCTACGCCCCTGACCCTAATATATATGCCAGTTTAATTTTTTTTATAATTATTCTTCTAAATTCAACATAAAGAATAATAACCTTTTTAAAAATAATATCTTGAGCTAATTCTATCTGCAATATTTGTTTTGAAATGAACAGGTGTAGAATGCAGGCAGGGATAACTTAATAATTTATCTCTTTATTCATATTTAAAACCTTATAACCTTATTTATTAAAATATGTAATTATCAGTATAGTGACATAAGGGCAGACTAAAGGGGTTGACCCCCCCCCCTCCCCCGAGAAAAAAGAAATTAATGCAAAAGATCCTATTTTACTTCCATAAAATGGATGTATATGTCAATCTTCTAACTAACCCCCCCCCCCCCCCCCCCCCGACAAACTTGCATTAATCCGTCACTGTAGTGACAAAAAAAAAATCTTTTCCCAGATAAGAAAAGAATGGGACAATTCTCTCTCTTACGGCTTACAAGCATGCATTTCAAGAATGAATTCAGGTCTAGGAAACCATCCTGTATTCTATTAGTTGCTGCATTACTTTAGTACTGAGAAATGTAAAACTGATTCATTATACATTGTTTATGTGGGATTTAATATCCCACATAAATAATATAAAAATAAAAAAAGGGAAATATTAATTCTAGATTTTTTAAAGTGGTCATAAAACAAATTAGGAGCTCTTTATAAATGCCAGCACAAAAAAGATAGTACTGCATTAAAGTTATTTTTTATTTCAATTAATTGATTAATTATTATTTTGTAATGAAAGTTTTCTTTCAGACTAAAATTATTCTGCTTTGAAATAAAACTATAAAATTTAAATCCAAAAAGTGTTATACTATAAAAAAATCTTAATAAAACCCAAAAATACCCAATAAAATCCACACGGAAAAAAAAAAAAATCTGGGTTTTTTAAAACCCTGAGACTGTGAGACATTTTGTTTCTTCGAAATACACCCTTAATAGTAGCAGCATCACTTGGCTTGGTTGGTATTTTTAGCAAGTTGTAAAAATTTATTGATTTGTCTTTTATTTTAAATCATTACTGCTATACTGATAGCACTTGAACGAAGTTTGATATATACAAAATTTTTTGCAGTCTCAAATGCACCCCAGAAGGCTTCAAAACATTTCATTTTGAATGTAGTTTTTTAAATTTTTTGACAGAAGGTTCCCTAATAAGGGATTAATTAATATTAATGATCATATTAATTAATAGATCAACATTTTATTAATGCATTGATTGCTTATCAATCATAATTATTTAATATTAATTAATTATAACACCATACCTCCCCATACCCCGAAAATTTAACATATCCTATTATTGATAAGTTACACAATAACCCGGGGTCCCCTTTTCTTGAGATGGGCGGGCCCCTAATCTCCCAGTCTGGGCCCAGCAATTAGTGAAATAATTTTTGAAATATCTGCATTTAAAATCATCGGGGGGGAGGTATGAATAAGAAACATTGTTATGTATCGATAAAATTTAAGAAACATTCAGAGTTTTACATTTGTCTTCTTACTTTACTTCAACAGGATATAATCAAAGGAAAAAAAAAAGTGAAAAAGATAGCAATGCTGCTGCTGCTAATGAAAAAGCATCTCCCACAGTTCTGTTATTCAGAAGTTACCAGGTTGAGTTAGATGCCAGATATGACAAGTATGAGAGATTAATTAAAAAAAGTCGAGATTTGACTATAGAAAGCAAGCGAATAATTTTCCTGCTGCATAGAGTCAACAGGTAAAATATGTCATTGATTATTAATAAACTTTTTCAAAATTTAAAACACATACTTCAAAGCCTTAGAATTTGGACCCCGAGACTTGAAATTGCTGAGTTTTGATTTTTTACAAATTTCTCTGTACATATTTCAGTAGCGGATTGAGAAAAGGGTTCTTGTATATTATACCTAAGGTAACCATACGTCCTCTTTTGAACGGAACAGTCCCATTTTCAAGCACAGCTTTGGGACACCGCAATGTCCCATTTTTAGAAAGAGAGCAACTCACGGAAACAATTTCAATAATGGCCGCTAAAAATCTCAAAACATCCAATGGCAGTATCTGTAAAAAAAAAAAAAAAAACCTCACCTTCCACCCTCCTCTCTTGAGACGCAAAGGAAACTCCGGGAGGGGGAGGGGTATTGTTTTTGTGTTTGTTCTTTTCTTGTCAGCTATTTCAAATTATTTAATTTTTATTTCTTTTTTTAAAGTCATGTTCCTCTTTTGCCTATTCCTCCCCTCCCGCCAATCTCCACTTTATTTTCCCTTTTCACTCTGGTTTTCTAAGAATTTTTTTCCTTCCGAATGACAACTTCCTTTTTTTTTTCTGTGAGTTTTTTTGTTTATATTTCTCACTTTCCTACCTTCCTGCCTTATGCCGGATGGTGTTTTCGTAGTCAAAGAAGGACCTACCCCTTGTACCACCCGAAATGTACATCTTGCACTATTTTTTATAGTATATGTGTGCTTTAGCAAAGTTTTTTTTTTCATTTTATTTTGATATTAACATCACACAAGCTTGTTTGCCATTTTCTTAACAACTAAAAGATACCCAGACTTGTAAATTCAGTCTCCTTACACTATTACCTTAAAAACAGTAGATGTCCCGTTTTGAGGAAGAAAATAAATGCATTACTCCCAAAAAAGTAATAGATGTCCTGTTTTGAAGGAAAAAATAAATGGCACGTTAATTATACCGGCAGTCATTTCCATGAAATTATTTTTTAGTCAAATGTGCTGACAAACTTTTGCCAATCGTATTTCAAACCATCAATAATTTCATGTGCCTGGCGTATATCAGTTGAAAAATTGCTCATCTTGGCAGACCATTAGGATAATACGTAAGTACCGAGAAAAGTTTCAAAGGAAGGGGGGGGGGGAGAGTAAGCAGGATAAAGAATATTATGAGATGGGTTACTCTTTTTTTTTTTTTTAAGTTTTTTTCATTTTTAATCTTGAATTTATGTTTAACCTCTTTACTCTCATCATTAGAAAGTAGGAGACTCTCCTACTTTGAAAAATGATTTTCCCCACAATGTTGCTTTGAATGCTCTGCTAATCACTGTATAGTATTCAGAGAACCATTCTGCAAAGCAACAATTGTCAAAGGGAAAAAGTCTTCTCTGTTATGTCTTTTTAAATATGAGAGTGAACAGGCAAAAAACACCCAACAGAAAATTGGTATGGGGGAAAAAAAGTTCTCTTTCTACTCCTTTTGTGGGATCAATATAACCCTTTTTGTAGCTGATAAAAGGTGAATATTTTCCACCTAAAACACATGTGCTGATGATAAGTATATTTTTATCTGTCTTATTTTACAAAGTTATATTTTTTTCAAGTTAAACCAGTGTTTAGCAGTGGGTATAGGTGTGCTCAAAGGGGGTTTGATCTCCCCATCTCATCCCCCTTAACATCACACTTATTAGAACAAAAGCCTCAAGACTGTGTATGAGACTTCTTCCCCAAACTTTCTTTATACTTATTATCATTACTTTTTTAAATTTGATTAAACTACATTATAGTGTAATGAGAGGAAGACCTTTATTGTGTGGAAAATCCAATAATATGAATTTCTGCTTAAAGACTGATGATTATTATAAAGCTCTTCTTCTGACTGTCATAATTAGTTTATAATCCCAATTGCAGACCAACGAATGCCCAGTAATATTGTTCTCTGAACTAGAAATGTTTCCTACTTGCTCAAATACATGTAAATAAATATTGTACATAGTTTTACTTTTTTATTGTAATGGATGATTGAGTCATATACAGAAGTGGTATCCAACCGCCAGGATGCGAACCGGTACTGGTCTGCGAATCATATGGTACCGTACTGCCCAAGGAACATCAAATTATTTCCATTTTATTTACTGTAGTGTATTTCTCTCCCGTTTATGTGACTCTGTTTTGTGCTATATGCCTTTATAACAGAAGAAATCTTATGACTATTTTAAATTAGTTTAATGTTTATTAAACATTTCAAGATTATGAATTAAAATTCAGTCATAAATTTCAGGGTTCCCATTGATTTGAATGCATGTTTAAATATAAAATTAAAATTATTAAATCAAAACAATCTAAAATATAAACAATAACCTCCAACCTGTCTCTGCAGGCTATGTTAAAATTATGAAATGTTGACTGGTCCGTGCCAGTAAAAAAGCTTGGAGAACACTGATATACAGTATGCCCTCTAAAGTCCCTTGCAACCCTCATAACTTCTGAACAGTTGCTGCTATATTCATAAAGCAGTGTCTGTATGTAGTTAAGTAGCCATGTGCTACTGAATGAAACAGCCTACAGTGCCACTTTGTGGAAAACTGCAGTGTTAACACTCCTATCTCAAAAATTATACGAGGTATGTGAAAAAAAGTAATTACAAAGTTTTTATTATAACTGTTTTATTAACCCCTTGAGTAAGGATTTATTTGGAAAAAATATTACTCTTGGAACAGATATCATGGCCAGATCTAACCAAAAATGGCTAAATTGGCAACCCTGACCAGAAGAAATGTAACAAAAAAACCTACAACAAAAAGTGTTAGCAAAACACTCTCCTACTACAACTGTTAAAAATCACTCTTGCCATGAACAAGAATGTGCATATTTAGTTTTGTCCTAGTTTGAATGGCAAAAAGTATTTGTCATCTGTTGCTTAGGCAAAGTAAATGCATAACATGCAGTCAGACGTACTCAAGAGGCTAAGGAAAGACATCTTGAGCACATTAATGTTAAAAATTGAAGCCTTAAAAAATGTATACATTTTTACATTAAGTATTTTAACGTTGGATTACGTTCCTCCATAGGGGTACTTTATAAAGCAAAAATTTTTTTAACTTACTTCAAACTTCCTTCAAACGGTAAAGTTTTAATAAGATACCATTTGAAAACTACTGTGTGAAAAATCTAAATTAACTCCCTCAACCAACCAGAGTATCTTTTACAGCAGCTAAACAGTGACGTCATAAATTAAAAAAATGTGTGAAATTTGCAAACTCTGCAATTGCGTTCTGCCACAATTAAAGCGATTTTAAATAGCTCCTCGAGATTACACAATTTGATGACTTTCAGGAGACAGAACCATAAAGGATTTATAAGATATCGCTATATTGGATATATGGATATTTAAAACAGCACCGCTTGGATATTTTCCACCACGTTGAGATGAAATGTTTTGCGGTTCTAAATACGCAAATCTTACAAAACTATGCATAAATTAAATATATAGAGAGAGCTTCCTTAATGGCAACCATTATGTAAAATGATAATTGTTTATGCTAATGTGTAAATTGCAAAGTATCACCATAGAATAAAAAGATCCCATTGGTACCAAATAATCTAAGCTGTTTCTTTTAATCGAGCCTTGAAGCAGGGAAGCGAAGATAGATAGTATTGATATAGTAATAGGTAGTATTAGTAGATTTGTAAGGATAATATGAACAAATCACAATATACCACGTTAATAAATATTTCATGAAATTAAAAGTGTTCTGTTTATCTTTTTCAAGGCTTAAAACCAACTGAACAATAAGTAATTCTAATTTGCTTTGATATATCCGCATTTATTTCAAAAGAGGAGATTACTTGAATGTTTTTAAAAATTAAATTCTGTTTTCCACATGCAGATATGATTTTAGTAAAATATTCGCTTCTTCCTGTATGAAGAGCGGGTGCACAGCTATTTTAAAATAAACGGCTGTCCATTTCATGTAGTGCCTGAGGTATTTAATGCTACAACTTGAACCTAAAAATCAGTATGATGTAGAAATAACACATTTTGAAAGTCAGGAGTTCTCTGCAAACTGCTAAGCTTTTCACTTTTCTGATCGCGAATGACACTGACATAGTTTTTTGAGTCATTATATTGCAATGATGCCAGGTTAGTACTCATGAAGCAAACTTTACATCAAGAGTCAAATAATTTTTTTTTTTAATTTTAGATTTCACATCACTGGAATTAATTGGGATTACACATGTTAAGAAAATTTTTGTTTACTACCGTGCGAAGAACGGGCACTCAGCTAGTTTCTTACTAAATCGATGCTGCTGAACCACTTAGTAACTGACTTTTTTTTCGTATCTGAGATGGTTTTTAAGATGAGAATGCTAATTCCTAATTTAGTCGCCAGGTGGAACGGTAAGGAGTTTCTGTGCATAGCACACGGCTACTTTACTATAATACCTAGACACCACTTGTATAAATATAGCTGCAGCTGTTCTGAATTTAAGAGGGTGGTAAGGGGCTTTAGTGAGCATCATATTTGAAACAGCCATTTTCAGTTTTTCCTATGAATAATAGTCTAAATTTAAACTAATATATTGCCAGTGCCATGAGTGACACTTAACAGTTGATCATGGTTATATCCATTATTTATAAGTACAGTTAGGATTTTTGCATGCAAATTTTTGTAAAATTGCATGTAAAATTATTTGAGTATTGATTGCATATTGAGCGCAAATTCTAATCTTTAGTTTTTCAATATTTTAATATTCCCAATCTTTTAATTTAATAAAAATAAACAACTTAATAATTATTTCCATACCATTTATTCAATTTCATTCCATGCAAAGTAATTTTGCCATACAACACACACTTTTTCAGTGTTCTAAAAAGCCAAATTTTGCTTATCAGTCAAAAGTCTGGGAAAGAGATATCTCGACCTCTACACACATTAGGTACTCAAATTTGATTTTTATGCACATGTCAAGGTCTTGATACTGATTGACGAATGCAATGATGTCCGGATTTTTCCTTAGAGAATTTTCCAACTTTGTCTTGTCTTGATTAAGTCATCCAAACGGATTTCTACTTATAAAATCTCCTACTGTATTTGCTTTTCAAAATTCTGTTCATCAATCTTCTTAATGTTATCTGCAACGAATTTGTAACTATATGCCTCATACAACATTTTTCCAGATCTTTATTGCCTTACTTATGATTTTTTCAACTGCCGCACTACCATCTTCTCCAGGTTGGCCTATAAAATTCGTGATCTTGGAAAAGTTGGAACCAGGGTTGGCATGGTTTAAACCGGACTGGTTTAAACCAAATGGTTTTTTTCTCAAAAAAACCAATTGGTTTTTTTAAAAGAATAATTTAAAATTACAAATACTACAGATAGAATACGTTCTAATATATTTTTAAATTATCCTCATAAGTATCAAGAATAAGTCTATTATATCACTCTAGATACCTTATTGTTTTATAATTATTAAAAATTATTAATTAAACTTAAATTATAGGCTGCATTTTTTACTTGAATAATGCTTGATACTTGAACTTTTCCAAAATAGAGGTTTTGTGTTTTAACAACTTATTTCTAAACCTTAAAAATATTATTTTGAACTAAATATCACCATTATTACTGATGAATCTAAGAGCAATATTCCATGTAAAATGCAGTAAACAATTACTATTGTATTATATTATACTAGCTGCCAAGGTGGCCAGCTTCGCCCCCCCCCCCCCATATCTTACCATATTTACTCAGTCAGTTTTGTCTAAATTATCGGAGTCCTTTCAACGAAAATCATATTTCATGGTTTTAACAGTATTTGTCATGAAATGTATTTAGGTTATGGTTGCTACAAATTTTGGGGGTATCATGACAAAAGCTGATGGTGACCATGGGACATGTGAATAGATCCGAAAGATTTTGGGGTCTTCATCATGGCACGGTGGTAATGTCACTGAAAATGGTAGATGGCCGAAGTGTGAGGGTCCCGGATTTGGGTCCCATCATGCGGCTGTCGATCTAACGGTCTGGAGTTTTGGTAGGTTTTCTCCAGATGTAACGTGGATACACGTTAAAACCTCTTAGAAAGTCCTCCTGCCAAGGCATCTCCTATCCTTGGCAGATCACTCAGAGTACCGTTGCCATTAATCAAATCAAAAAGAAACAATTTGCTTTTTCGTGTATGGAAACACGAAATGGCTAAAATATACTTCATTGCAAAGTAGTTTTTTTTTAAATGTGCAATAAACGTGAAGTAAAAAAATCCGAAAGATTTTGCTTCTTTGCACATACATTGTTATTTTTTAATCTATCTACTGCGTGACACACGTAACCAGTAACAAATAGGCTTGCTTCACTTGATGTCATTGAACTGTTAATCTGGATTTTTGCACGTGTGTTATTGTTATTACGCTAATGTTTACATCTAGTTCTTGCCGCTCCCAGCATAAAAATATCGTCAATTTTGGTGCCGCATACATTGGCGTATTATATAAGTAGATACTAAATATAAAAAAATAGTATCTCTAAATAAAATATTAAAATTGAATGATTTCAATGTCCACATAAGTATAGCAACAATTTTTATTTACTTTGTTGTAGTTATTTTCAGAAGAAATATTAATTTTTATTTGAACATTTTACAAATAATTTTATTTATAAATATGTAACATGTAATTATAAAAGGATTAAAAAAAACCTGGTTTAAACCAAAAAAACCCGGTTTAAACCAAATAAACCCGGTTTTTTGGTTTTTTTCAAATAAACCGGGTTTTTTTCCAACCCTGGTTGGAACAGTAATAAACTGTAGCAGAGGTTCAGGTGCTTCACCTGATGATCGCAGTCTGTGGAGAAAGTGGAATGATTAGTGGGAACAAATTTATTCTCGCTGGTGATTTAAGTAGCATATTTTTCATTAATCCAAAGAATTGGTTTGTAAGTTCATGCTTTTCCCTAATGGCTTCCCAAACTCAGTGCAATGTATGCACCAAACAGATAACATGCTGTAAATTAGGCTAGAGAGGCTTAAGGTGTGAAAACATCTTCAGCATGTAAGTTGCCTAATGTGTGACAACCAACCATACCTTGTCATAATTAATTTCCAAGTACAACTTCAAACAAGAATCATTGAATGCTTGCATTACAGTTAGGGATCTAACAGATAGTGATTTTGCCGGATGCCTGATATCAGATATCTGAAGCTCCTTTAGTTGCCGGATAGGGATATCCGGCACTAAACATATATTCAGTTATCAAATGTGCTTTATCTTTTTTTTAATATAATGACATCAGAACAACAAATTGCAAACATGTTTCACACATCATTAAAGTATTTTTAATAATTGACTTATAGTTTACAAAAACTATGTATCTTCACATATATGTACATAAAAAATATTACTTAACTCTTTCCCTGCCGCACATACTTCTGATGAAAGTTTTTCCAAGATACTATTTTTCTACGTCATATGTTTGCTAAATAACACATTAATGCAAACAAAATTTTTTTTTGTTATTTCTGTGGTAGCAACTAAACGGTTCAAAAAGGCACCATCAGCAGGAACCATTATAAAAAAGTACATACGAGAAAATATGAAAAATCTTGCATAAAATACAAAAACATGTTTGAAAATGATTTTTTTATTATAGAACTAAAGAAAATAATTACAATTATGAATGAAAATCTTCGAAACATTTAACATGTAAATGCACATTACATTTTTGCAAATTGTAATGATATGATTGTGACAAACTCTGCATCTTTGCAGGTGCTTTCTGGACTGCATAAAATGACATGTCTCACTTTATCTTTGCTGTATTCCAACCTCTGTATTAGATGCCTTCCTTTATGTATAATACGAGGTTGTGGTATGATGTCTACTTCCTCAGCAAAAGGAGTTTTTAGAAGAGAGGTAGCCACAATGCTTTGGAATTCTAATAAACTAATATCACTGTCACTTGCAATTCAAAACAGCCTCCAAGCATCAACTTTTGCAGCATCCAGAAAATTAACAAACAGTGGCCACCATCATTTCTTACCCTTGATTTTAATTCAATATTTAGAAATAAAATTATCCAGTAAGTCGACGCTTCCCATGTTTTTATTATATCTGGATATAAGCTGTGGTTGAGGAACATTAATTTTTTTACTTTCTTTCTTGCTACAGCATTTTGCAGATAATGTTGGTTCAACAGCATCCCAGTTTGTTACTAAATTTACTACAGAGTTGTCATTCCACCAAACAATGGTAATATTCTTCTGATCAAACTCATAGTCATAGAAGCCCTCTTGGTTTCTTTTTCATGCAGTCAACAGAAGTGAGAACTGAACCTTTATTATTGCTGATTCGGTTTTCTATTATGGTACCAGTTGCAAAAAAAATTTTTGTTGTTGTTGTTAGATCGTTCATCAAAGCATAAGAGGTAAAAAAAATTGTTGAAATAGACAGGATGCTTAGAAGGATCTTCAACAACATTTAATATTTTAATCACGACATCAGCACCTGAACCTAGATTTCTTTCATTCGTTCAACATTTTCCAGAATACACATCAATTTGATATATAGATAACCATCTGAAGAGCAACAGCACCAAACTTTGTACCCAAATCTAACGGGTTTGCCCTTCAAAAATTGTTTTGCAGAATGACGACCATAATATGGCACCATCTGTTCATCGATAGCTAAATTATGGCTAAACACTCCGTACATGATAAAGTTTTTATTTATTATATCTAAATATGGCCTAACTTTTGCTAGTTTGTCACTGTTGTCTAATTTCATGTTATTAGCCAAGTGGAGATTCCTTTTTATTGACAAAAATGTTGCATGTGTGAAAGACTCTCTAACCAAAGGAATATTTACGTCATCTGATAAAGACCAGTACATTTGTTCTTGAGGAAGACTGTGATATCCGGTAAATAGCAGAAACCTAATAAAACACTTGAAAACATTTACTGAAATGTTAAATTCCAGTCGACTATTTTATTGGGCATATAGCATATATTGTTCTACAATGAATGAACATAATTCTTCAGAATACATTTAGAAAAAACCTCTAAAGGACTTAAATTATTCAAATTACCAGACAACAAATCAAGAGAATTTAATAAAAACACATAAAACATTATTTAATACGGCGGATTAATTAGTTAAAATTTTTTATTTGGGAATACCTTA
Source organism: Cheiracanthium punctorium (assembly GCA_038373885.1). Taxonomy (NCBI): domain Eukaryota; kingdom Metazoa; phylum Arthropoda; class Arachnida; order Araneae; family Cheiracanthiidae; genus Cheiracanthium; species Cheiracanthium punctorium. Next base: position 382,458 of record JAWZYV010013134.1, on the reverse strand, counting down.
TTCCCCCGTACAAGCCTATTGCAATCATGACGCCTATTACGGTTGAGCCTCCGAATGTGGAGCATATATACAGTAAGTTAAGATGTTTTTCCAAGAAAAAAGTTAGAGAATTTCAGCATATCAATTTTTTAAAAGACTGTGTACATTTTAAAATTACCCCTAAATTCATGAAAATTAAAAATAGTTTCCTTCTTAATGAATTCTTTTATGATATAAAGAATTTTGAGCTATGCTTACTTAAAAAATACATTAGGAACAAATTTAAATATATAGCTAAATTAACGAAAGAAGAAAAATTTTACAACCACAAACTTCAAACCATGTGCTCTCCGGATGATTACCGTTTAAAAGTCAATAAAATAAACAATTTTTGCAAGAAAGAAAAAGAGATTTACCACAATAACCACTATAAAAAACTTAACTTTTGGATGAGAAATAATAAATGCTATAAACAAGGTCAAACTAAAAAAGAAGATCAATTCATTAATCTATCCTCCTTAACTCTTACTCAACAGCAAAAAGCCACTCTAAACCTAGGTCCCAAATTCATTCTTGATGACAAAATAGATATCAATGATACCGTTGCGAGCATTGAGGCCGCCATTATCTCATTACCCCCCTCAGATAAACAAGCTATCCGTATGCATGCCCAACAAGAAATGAATAAAAAACTTAAAACTACTGTTAAAGATCATGAAGACCGTAAATGCCTCAGCGACCTAAAGAAAAATAACACGATCGTTTGCTTAAGCTCTGACAAGACAGGAAAGATTGTTATCCTAGATAAAAAAGATTACCATGAAAAAATGGAACAAACCATCAATAGTCTAAACGTTTTACATCTTCCCAAAGACCCCACCACGAAAATCAATAATAAACTAAAAACTTTAATAAAAAATGGTACCTGGCCGGATCAGAAAGGTCCGAACTATAACAATACCGCTAATTTCGCCCCACGGATTTTCGCTAAATTTAAAGATCATAAAAATCCCCCCTCCCTTCGCCCAATCGTGAGCAAATGTGAAGGCCCCACCTACACTCTTGAAAAATATATGAAAGATATTCTGCAAGAAATTATACCCCCATCTAACAGCACTCTAACTTCCACCGACGATTTCATTAAAAACATCCGCGATTATAAACTTGATGAAAACGATATTATGGTAAGTTTCGATGTTGTAAATCTATACCCGTCAATAGATATTAAGGAAATGAACCAAATTATTAACAAACAAATTCAAAGTAGTTTTAAAGATATAGACATAATTAACACCCTAACTAGTGCAATAAATCTAATTTTAAATAACTCATATTTTCAATATAATAATCACTTCTACCAACAAATAAAAGGAGTCCCCATGGGCTCCCCCATATCCGGAATAATTGCCGACTGGAAAATGAGAATCCTTGAAGAACAGATTAAACAGACACACAATAATACCATCAAACTTTGGCTTCGCTATGTCGACGATATCTTCGCTATCCTTACCACCCACAATAATGAAGAAAATAATTTGATCAATCAACTTAATGCCATAGACCCGAACATTAAATTTACATACGAAAAAGAAATCAATAATAGCCTCAATTACTTAGATGTGAACATAACCAGAAACAATAATCTCATTGAGACCACCATTTTTCGAAAACCTACTTGTAATACTAATATAGTAAATTTTAAATCTAAAACCCCTTTCAACTATAAAATTGCTGCTATTCGTTCCTATATCGACCGCGCTTTCAAAGTGTGTTCTAACAACGACCTCCTTCAAAAAGAAATTGCTTTCATAAAGAAACAATGTCAAGACGCCCACTACCCTCGAGAAATTTTCGACAAAGTTTTCAAAGCTAGGCAACGTAAATTAAATGTTATAGACAACCGTCAAAAAGATAAACCACGTTTTACTACCGCTATCCCCTTTAGCCGAGGGATAGCCAATAAACTTTCTAATATCGCCAGTAAAAAGAACTTCCGTATTCCAATTAAACCTAATAAAACAATCTTTCAGCGCATTAGATCGGAAAAAGACCCAATCAACCCCATCGAAACCGCAGGGATCTATAAAATTAATTTTATGTCAAACGATACTAATAAAGAAAATTGCTACATCGGCGTTACAAAAAGGAAAATTAAAGAACGAAAAAACGAACATTTTAAAGACATTAACCTCCAGAAACAAAGTACCGCTCTAGCCCGTCTTGCTTTGAAAGAGCCCATTACCATTGATTTTAAAAATATTAAAAAAATAGCCAACTTTAAAAATAGTATATATGCCTACATTCGTGAGAGCTTAGAAATATTGACGACAGAGGGCAGCATCAACGATACGCTTCATACAATCGACCAATCATGGGATGACGTCATGCATCGAACTTTCAAGAAGAAGAACGAAGAAGATATAAAAAGAAGCCGCCATTAGTGAGAGTTCCAGAAACGACTGAAGATGGTTATGTGTGTAACCGAAATATATATCGTGTACGGGGGAATAAGGTATTCCCAAATAAAAAATTTTAACCAAGAGAATTTATTTCATCATTATTAGGCATCTTAGTATAATTAGGTAACTCATACACCCATTTAAAAGTTTCGTAACATCTAATATGTTTTCCAAGTTTTTTCTTTTTATGAAAGAAATTTCCGGACACACATTAATCGCATTCTTAGAAACATTAAAACATTATCATGTATTTCAAGCTCACCTGCTACATCTTTAGGTATGTCACTCACATTACCCAATTCCTCTTCATTTGTATCCTCTTCATCTGTTAAAACATTTACTTTTGGGGGTATAATTACTACATCTGTACACATTTTTTCATATTCATCAAGCAATATTTCATTATCATCATCACTCAAAAGTTCATTAAATAAATGAATGGCTTCTGGAAGAGTCAAAAAACGTCTATTTTGACCAAAAAAACTAGCTATAAAAGAATGAAAATATCCAAGTTCAAACTTCTCTTATTCTATTTTTATACTGATTCATGCTGATGGTCTGCGTTTTCGCACTATTAATTTTAAGCTTTAAAAATACAAGGAAAAATTAAACGGTTACTTCCCACACATTGCACGCCAAAAGATCGCCAACAATTTCACCCCCTTTTTAAGAAGGATCAGTTCGTGACCCTGCAGATCTAGACTCACGGAAAATATCACGAGGATGGCCCCCGTTCTAAAGAAGGGATGGCAAAAGCAGGAAGATAGCAACCCATAAATTACTCCAGCCAGTGTCATTGTGAAATCCGTGTGTTGTACATGCAACGCTTTGAAGTACAGTATTTTGCAATGAATTTCGTGTATTGATATCGGAGATGTCTAGCAAGGGTATAATAAGAGTTCCTTTATCAGCAGCAATAATTAAAACTTGTCTTTAGAAAAATATTTTAAAACGCTAGAAGCATCGCACTTACTATCGCTTGTTTTGAAAAAAAAAAATTTTAAATATTTTATTCTTTTTTTTTTCACGATTTTAAAATTCGCTAATTTTAATTTAAAATGCGTGCGCTCACTGTCTCAGGAAGGAAGGAAAAAAAGAAAAGAAGGGAAATTTGAAGGAAGAAAATTGCGTTAACTATTTACATATATTTACCTCAAAATTTACTTATTCGTTTTAGTTGTGGACGCAGGATCTTATTTTAGGCTGGGTATTCGGAGCACGTGACATGGCGCTTCCATTTTATAGTTGTCCTAGAAACTGCACAGATAGTATCAAAACACGTACTAAAATAATCTTTCACACATTATGAAGGTTTAATTTCTACCTGAAAATCAAAGTAAATTATCTGAATATTTTAATTGAATCTAACAAATTATTCGAAGAGTTTAGTTTTATAAATTGATATTTATTTTCTTATTTTATAAAGATAGTTGCAAGTTATGCATAAATGTATAAATTTAATAATATCTGATGCTGATAACTAATAAGTAGTTCGACAAAATCCTCTAAAGTTTTAGACATTCTAAAATTTAAACTTTTGGTCAGAGAAAAGAGAAAATCAGATTTTTTTTTTCGGAAACATATATCGTAATTTAATGTGATTGAGTATTTGTAGAGCCTGAAATATTTGACCTATTAACCATATATAGAACATTGTAAAACTAAAATTAAAAAAAAAAAAACCTGTTAAATTTTTTTTGAAGCATTTTCTTAAATTCATGTTAAATATTTTTTGCAATTCCCCTAAAGAACTCTTGAGCAATGTGACAGAGGCGTTTAAAAGTTTAATGTTAAGAAAATCTTCATGCACGGGTGATTTGTGAAACGTAAATTAATTTCATTTAAGTAATATTCCACAATAATTTTTTTTTCAAGGTTTCCCGCAAGTACCCTACAGAGAGTGTTCACACATTTTTGTAACAATTTTGCAAAGATGTATATAGAAATAAATATAAGAATTTTATTTTCTGATGTGTTCAGTCTGATAGCCCTTTCTTTGAACCATTATATTACATCTTGATTTCAAAGATGAAAGTCCTTTTCTTAAAACATCAAGGCTGATATTGTTCCACTCCTCCATCACAATCTTTTAGTAATATAATCTTTTGTAGTAATATATGAATACATCTTGTGTTTGCGTGATTATGGCAACGCTATCCCAGACAGCACAGCAAACTTGCATCAAACTTGCAGCTAGCTTGATTTATCAAGTCAATAAGCTTGAATTAAGCTTGAAAATTCCAGTCGTGTAAGCTTGATGCAAGCTTGAATCAACTGTTCTAGTTTACACTTGCCCAGCTTGCATTAAGCTTGACATTTCAAGCTTAAAAAATTTTCCAAAAAAATTTTTTCTAAATACACGGGGCACCCGCGCCCCACATACTTTATTTTTCCGTGCATTTTCCCCCTCTATGCTGTAATTTTAAGCAGTTTCCATCAAACGTCGATGGCTGGGTTCGATCCCGGGACCTTTTGATTAGTAGCCGAGCACGTTATCCATTCAGCCACCAGAGCCTTGTGCAGCTATGACTAAAGTTTGAAGTGAATTATTAAGCGGTTTTTTGGCGATATGTTATTTGTTTTTTTTTTTATTTTTCCATGGGATGCATCAAAATTAAAATAATTTTATGTGTGATTTAGAGACTCTACTAATAGGGAAATAAACATAATATAAACTTAAGAGCAACACGTGTTTTAAAACTTTTGCAACACTCATGAGCAATACTGCCGCTGGCCAAAATCGAGACAAACGACTGATTTTGAAATCAATTTCGTAGTATAATTGTATTTTATTTTGAAGAATTTCCATATTTGGTAATATAGAATGGGTTTACTTACTTAACACAAATTTTGTGTTAAGTAATCTGAAATCAAAGAAACAGATAGTTAAACGTTACTTCGAAATGCTATATCACAGTTGCTAACATAACATGTATGGAATACAAACACTTTAGTCATTTTTGTAAATATTTCTTATAATAACAAATAATTGAAAAATTTTGCTATTTTTTAACGCTAAAAATTCTCTTTACAAATGTGGTTATTTATTTTCCTACATATATTGGTATGCTATATCGATATAGAGCATTTCGAAGAATTAAAAATAAGTTTAAATTAATTTATACAAATGTAAATTTGAATTATTTTCATTGTTCATACTTTATAATTAAAAAAAATATTCAACTTCTGAAATTTTTTTTTATCCTTTGTAATTTTATTTTAAAATTGCCGGTAATATGGCACTGGTAATAAAAAACCCATCCCCGTTAAAACACATCTTTTACGAACTTTCAACAAATTGGCTAGACAATTAATGTCCATTCTCTTTCACAAATGGCGCCATCACTGCACTTTGCAAGTCAAAATCCAGCTTAAGCCAACCTTGCATTGCCAAGCCAAATCTCAAGCTTGATTTAAGCTTATGTGCTGTCTGGGATACTAGGGCAATCTGCCAAGGATGGGGCGGGAGGGGGGGTGCCTAGGTAGGAGACCTTTCTAAAGGGTCTAAAGTGTATTCACATTACATCTGGAAAAAACCTACCAAAAATCCAGACTGTTAGATTGACAGCTGCTCAATGGGACCCGATCCGGGGACCTTCACTCTTCGGCCATCTACCATTTTCAGTGACATAACTACCGTGTAATGGTAAGGCTATAAATGCATCTTAAAGTAGAAATATAATTCAACTCATCTTCGTTTAGAATTTATATTTAATTTTATATTTCAATTCCATTCATTATCACTGAAAAATAACATTCAATAAATACTTATCACACATTTTTGCTTTCATGCCTTTTAAGATGCAATTTATTCCAGGAAAAATTCATGTATATGTAAAAAAAAAGTTACTATTACATTTGTTTGTTCATCTTTAAATACACTGGAATAAAATAAACTAGAAGTTTCTGTAGAAAATTTTACTTAATTGAAGTTTTAGACGTATTTCGTATTTTGTGTGTATTAAGAAAATACATGTATTTTGTATTTTGTAATTTTTTGTGTTTGAATAAATGTAATTCGTATTTTGCATCGAAAATACATTTTTTTATGTATTTTGCCCAACTCTGCTTCTGTAGCTGCTTTCAAAGAGCATTGCAGAGCAAGCAGTAATTATTTTTATTTCCAATGGAGGGAGTAGAAGAGGGGACTCTTCTACTCCTCTCCGTTGCACTGGAGAGAGTATGAAGGAACGTCCTCTAAGTGAAACTGTACTCCCCCTCTCTAAACAATGGGGGATGAGGGGGAGAAAAACAACAAACTTTAGGTTTACCATTGCCGATCTCTGGGAAGATACGAAATTAAACAACGATCTTACCTGCAGATGCCATTTTGTTTTTAAAGAATAAAATTATTGAATTTTTTTAGCGAAGACATGTTCATCATATGGCACCATCCATAGGCGCACCCACGGAGGGGGCTATGGGGGCTGAAGCCCCCCCTAACGGTAGAAATTTAGAAGTGAAAAGTTTTAAAGATTGAAAATTGTCACTAATGAATTTTTTGTTGTTGTTGTTCTTCTTCTTTCTTTTTTAAATTGTCTTCAAATTATTTCTAACCAAAAAAGGCATTTACTTTAAAAAGTTTTTAAATAAATGCTTACAGTTAGTTTATGAAACACTGTAAACTCGGCTACAACGTCACTGAAAAATCAGATAATTATTTATGACTCTATAACGAGTCACATTGCTTGTGTTCTATGGAACAGTCAAGTGGTACCGAATATTTCGACTTTATAAGAGAGTTGTAACTAATCGAGGTCACTATAACCGAGTTCAGTAGTATTTGTATGTAGACCAGCACCCCCCTAAACTAAAATCCTGGGTGCGCCACTGGCACCATCTATTTTGAGATTGATGATCTTATTAAAAATTGAAACGTTAAATTGCCGTGCATTGAAAATTTTTTTAAAAATTGCAATTAGGTACCAGTTAGTATTAAAAAATATTTTGTAAAATTATAACTCTTCATTTACACGAAACAATTAAACAAAAACTGTTTCTCCCAACTTAAGGCTTTGAAATTTTTTTTTTTTAAATGGTGCGAAAACGAACCACCAGCAGGGAAAGGGTTAAAAAAGTTTAAATATTCTTTTTATGTGTGCACTACTAGCAGAATCGAATAAATTTTAACCATGACACAATTATTAATGTATCTATAATTGCAGATTATTTTCTCAAAGAAATGCATACTTTTTATTTATTTAAGAATAAGATATCTATTTTGATAAGATACCTATGCGATAAATGAGTCAATTTTTTCCAAAAATAGGTTTAATGTCTTTTTTCTGTTTTCATAATTTAATATTAATTTACATTAAGTGATTTTTAGTTTTATTTTAAATTAAATTACTTTTAGCGATTGATAGTAAATCTCTTTTAAATATTTATAATGAAATTATCATGCTTTCTTTTGTAGTTTTATACAGGTACGAAACAGAATTTTTCAGGTTATGCATTAAATTTCTTTAATCAAAAATAATGCTTTTTCAGTTAAAAAACAAAAATTGGTCTGTTTAATTGTTTAGCATCTAAAATATATGAGCATTCTTTCATAGCACAAAAATTTATATGGCACCATAAGGGAGGAAAATGGGGGCGGGGGGGGGGGGGATTCATAAAAAAAAAAAAATCATTTCAAACATTAGTTTCCAAATTTTAGAACAATTTCACTTTTTTACTCTTGATTTCGACATTCCAACCCACACACACACAAAAAAAAAAAAAAAAATAAAAAAAAATAGTCAAAGTACTTTACGTATGGAGTGTACACAATACTGTAGTAGTAACTAAAGCAACTGTTTTAAACTAGCAAAATACTATATTACAACTTGGCTGTCTACACAAGCAGCCATGTTATAATTTTCACTAATAAATATTACACAAACATATTTTAAATGTACATATTTTACGTAGACTTAACTTTAAAAATCAAATGAAATGTGCAGAAAATCATAAATGAATTAAAATAACACAATTTAATTAAAAAATACACAAAATAAGGGTTAATTTTTAATCATTACGTAATGGAGATTTCAATAAAAGAATGCTCAGTAAAAGATTGTCATTTAAAAAGAGGATGAAGATTGTAAATTTCTCCCTACCTCTGTAAATAAATTTTGAAGACAGAATAATCAGAGTTTTTTATTAATTATCGAATTTCCAGAGCAAATTAAACATATTGGAGAAACTCCATGGGGGAGAGAGTGTAAAATTACATTATTTCTTGGTTTACCATGAGAGAAATCACATATACTGAATGCAAATGTTTTCCAAATGAATCTTTCACTAGTTTTACACTAGTCGCCAAGGCTGCCAGCTTCGCCGCCCCATACCCTACTGTTCTTTATACTCAGTTCAGTGTTGTCTAAATTTCTGGACTCATTTCAATGAAAATCATGTTTCTTTGTTTTAACAGTATTTGTCATTAATTTATTTAGGTTAGGGTTGCTACACATTTTGAGTGTCATCATAAAAGTCGATATTGAAACAATTAATGGCTAAAATGTGGTTTAGCCCAATGCATGGTGACATTTTTTAGATGGGCGATGAATGCACAAAGTATTGTAAGTTCGATATTTTAAAGCTGAGAAAAAGTCCAAAAGATCTTGCATTTTTGTGTATCCATTATTGTTATTTTGTAATCTAGCTACTGCTTGACATATGCTTGCTCCATTTGACATCATAGAACTGTTAATTTGGATTTTGGCCCATGTGTTATTATTGTACAATGCTATATGCATTGTTATTGTACTAATTTTTACATCTAGCTCTTGCCATTCATAGCATGGAAATATCGAAAATTTTTGTTTTACATACATTAGCGTATTATATAAGTAGATGTACTTGCTCCGCTTTACATCATTGAACTGTTAATTTGGATTTTTGTCTATACGTTATTATTATAGTACCAATATTTACATCTAGCTATTGCCGTTCGCAGAGTGGAAATATCGTCGATTTTGGATTGCATACATTAGCGTATTGTATAAGTAGATGTGCTGAAAAACTACTGAACAAATGTTGAAATGGTGTGTTTATGTTGAATGATCCATTTCCAGTGTTAAATTTTCTGTTTTTTCAGTTAAAAAATATACCCCTCTGTTTTATGCATCACTTTATCACAAGAATGTTCAAATATAATTTTTCATCCTGTCTTATGCATATTATTGATAGAACTTTTGTAGTATATAGCCGGATATCCGGTAGTTTTGATTCGGATATCCAACGGTATTTTGGATATTGAAAAATCAGCCAGTAGGCCAGATACTGGATACTTACTGGATATCCGTTACATCCCTAATTACAGTACAGCTATTTGTTTTGTCTAAATTTATAAATTTCAAACAGCATGAATCTAGATGGTTCTCCATTCATAAGAGCAACAAGAATAGAAAGATATATTTTTGAAAAAAATATATTGCTCAAAAAAAATATTTGTTTTGCATATCCATTGTTTCATCTAATATGAATACCACCAGAGAATCTCCTATAATACTTTTGATTTTAAGCATAGAGGCAGCATAGCTCACATCTACATAGTTCTAGCTCGGAGTGCTCTCATCGGGGATTTTTCTTTGTGTGTATTTTTCCAGAAATCCTTTTAGGGAGGGATGGTTGACTTTAAACATAGGGACTCCTAAACTGGTTGACTTCATCAGATTTCTTGGATAATTGTTGAATATGAGAATCGAACAGTGCATGTGGGACTGCACCTATTTTATTGCTGGAGTTAGATACATACTGTAAAGAATTGACGCTAGAGTTTTTAGTTAAAATTCTTCCAAGGAATGATTGTGAGGGAGAGAGAAAATGAACTATTGCAGTATACTCAAATTCCTATACGTGCCTTCTTTTCTTATTCGTCTGCACTTCACAAATTTCATTGTAGGCAGGGGTCAAAATTTGTGGTTGTCCGCTGCCTAGGACAATTAGATTTTTAAATAGGCGAGTAAAACAAAAAACTCAGTTACCTCTGGGCAACCAAGAAAAGCAAATACTCTCATTGTAATTCCTTAGCTTGAAAATGCAGTTTACTATTCCTATTTTCACCCTGAACTTCTTTCTATTTCTATTTTCATTTCTTAAAAAAATTTGTGTAGTGAAAATTTTAAGGGCAAGAAACTTAATTTTTGGACAACCAAAATAATTTCAGTGCTAGTCCAAGGGGCAACCAAAAAAATAACAAGATTCTACCCTTGATTGTTGGGGAGAAAAATTGAATATATGGGGAGATATTTGAAATGTAAGCAATTGTACAAAATTTCACTTAAGTGCATTTTGTGTTCACTTTGGGTGCAAGTATTGTGTTTGTGTGCAATATTCTGTATGTGTAAGATTGTCTTCAGGTAGGGTTCTGTGTGCTACAGGGTGCACATATGGAGTGTTAAAATAAGTTGATTTTGCATATTTAGGACACGATTTGTTAGCTATTTAAGTGCCTACATACAATTTTGTACTGTGTGCTCAGCGCAAAATTTCTATCCATATTCTAAATTTAGCAAGTTTTATTCTTTCTTTACTCCTATTAATTTTTTTTAATCAATTAGTTGCTATACCTTTCTTTTCCCCATCATGCTACCAAATTTCTAAACTTCTGTAAGAGTTTCAGTTTCAAGGTCATCTTTAAACCTATCAATAAACTTAAAATCTCTTCTCTTAAAGATCATTTTTCTTCGGAGCTCAAATCATGTAATTTTTTGAAAAGTCGAACAGACTTCTTTTGTAAAACTTTTTCTTTTTCTTCTGTCAGTTTAACATCAAAGTACTGCTGGGATGTTTACTATATTCCTTGTGAATGTGATTTGGGGTACATTGATCAGACCAATAGAGCTCTCAAATTCAGGCTCAAAATGCATGAGTGATACAATGTTTCTAAGCAGGAGCTTTCAAAATATTCTATTGCCTCTCAGTTTGGAATTCTAATCATCAGGGCACTCTTCAGTCTTGTTCCATCTTGACTTCTTAAAAGGTTTTCCCATTACTTGTGCTGGATGAACAATGGCCCTTATATTCCTTCAATTCATTCTGCTTTGGAATACAGTCGAGTGTCAAAAATCCGCTGACCTAAAATCCACAAACGTCCGAAATCCGCACACCTTCTCTGATGTAAATAATGAAATTTGAAGTCATCCACTAGTGATGAAATTGTTGAAAAGTGTCTTGAATCTACATAAACATGATTCTGATGATGATGAAAACTTATAATAATTATATGGTAATAATGATAATAAAATCAGTTTAATAAAAGTTTAAAGTTAGGAGAAAAATACCTTAAATTTTTAGGACAGCAAAGCCTGGTAACAAAACACGAATTAATGATAATTAACCATTTGCAAAAACAAATAAATAAGAGAAAGAAAAAGAGAAGAAAGAAAGAAGCTGAAAGTAGAAAAAAATTATACTTTAAAATAAATCACCATAGAACATGCTTAATTAGAAAAAGGAAATTTTGAAACCATTTGCTGGGCTAGTCATCATATAATTTTTTTCTTTTTTCTCCTATGCTTTTGTATTTAATGTGCAAATATAAGTGAGATATTTTTGATTGTGATTGAAAATATAAGTGAAATACTTTGTGTTTTTATTTCATTTTAATTGTATTCTATTTTTTAAAAATCAGAAATGCAATGATTTATCTTTATGGCCCAAAATCTGCAAAATCCTAAAATCCGCCTAAGCCATATCCCAAGCTGTGCGGATTTCTGGCTCTCTACTGTATTATTGTAAGTTTTCCTCTCCCTCCCTTCACCCTTTTCATTTATGTGTGTGTTTACAGTATTTGCTGTATTTTTTTTAAAGGCTATTTTATTGTTCTCTTTTATTATTAAAAAAATGATTTATGTCTTCTTTCTTTTATTGTTCTCTTATGTTTTAATAATGTTTCTCCATTATTGTTATTTTAAAAATTTAATTAATTAATTTTTTATAGACTTTTTATCCTCTTTTGACTGATTCCTCCCCCCTCAGTTTTTATTCTCTCTGTTTTTCTTTCATATTTCTTCTTTCAATAGCTTACTTCTTTTTCCGTTTTTTTTTTTTTTAAATTTTTTGTTCTGTTATTTTCCTTCTTCTGTGGAAGTTGGAACTTTATTCATCTGAAAATGATGGACTTTCGTACCATCCAAAGCATACATTCTGTACTGTTTTTTGTATGTGTGTTTATAACAAAGTTGTGTATTACTTTTAATACCAGTCATTGTGGTCTCCTTTCAAAAGGGTTAAAATGGTCAGGGTGAATAGACAAGAATCTATTAATACTCTTAAATCCAATGGTCCTTGAATAGTATTTATTTTATTTTATTATTATTATTTTTTTTTTTCAAAGCACCTTCATCAGAAAAAAATCACAACATATTCCTTTAAAAACTTGATTTTTCTTATGATAAAAGTGGCATATACACAGAAGAGCCATTACATTATGTCAACCTACTCAATAACGCTTTGCACCTCCATTGGCCTTCAAAACAGCCGCAACTCGTCTGGGCATGGATGCCACGAGTTCTTGGTAGATACTGGAGACAGGTTGTACGAAATTTTAAGCAGTGGTCACACGAAGTTGAGATATTGGAGCATGGTTGTTGAGCTCTGCGCTGCTGGGTAGAGGGGAGCAGCTGTTCTCCTGGCGTACCCTGACACAACCATCAACGTGATGAAGGAGAAACCAGGTCCAGTCTTGATGTTCCCGTGCCCACTGTAGGCGTAGTTGACAATGACGCTTGGTAAGCAGATTCACACGAGTAGGATGTGTGCTCTGCAGTCCCATATCATATGGTATCTGCTGAATTGTGTGTTCTGAAACACTTGTACCTGCATTGTATTGAGCTGTCAGCTGTACTAGGCGGGGCAATCTCCAGCTTCCTCTTTATTTGATGATGCGTGGATGCCCAACATCTTGGTGTTTGTTGCTGGTTTCACCACTATTAATCCACTTTTTATAAATACTAACAACAGCAGATCATGAACAACCAACCTGTCGTGCAATTTTGCAGATACAAGTCTTCGGGCCATTACAATGTGCCCTCTATCAAATTCGCTTTGATCAACAGCCTTTCCCATCACTCACAAACATAAATGCAAGAAGGATTCCTTACCTTCTCCAGCAACATTGAGTTCAATACCAATAAGTTGAATACCATTCCCACTTAATTACATGCTCTCCATGTCATGCAGATGAGCTCATTGAAAAATCTGTGAGTGGTCATAATATAATGGTTCTTTAGTGTTTATGATATACTAGACATTGAGCGGAGATTCTGCCAGAATTACAATATTGTGCAGAAAATTCTGCTTAGTTTGTGGGTTCATAGCTTAAAAGTCCAGTGGATATGAAAAGTTCTACTTGACAGTAAAGTTTCAGATTAAAAAATTCCATAGTAGTCAGTGGCCAGTTTGATATTGTAAGTGGCCATAATTTTTTGTACTAATCTAATTTTCAATTTCGATGCTCCTACTCCTCACTGCTATATCTGCAGTTTGTTATATGGATTACTCTTGATATTAAATAAAGTTAGGTGGGGTAAAGTGAACAGTCTAGAGAAAACAGACAACAATGTGAAATGCATTGGTTTGTTCACATGTGGATTTTCTTTTAGTTCATTTACATCAAAAACAATATTTTTTAACTAACTTAATTGACTTGCTGATATTCTTTTAATATATAACCTGAACACTTAAAGTTTCATGTTAGACTCTCTATGAAACATAAAAATTTACACATCCCAGGCATGTTTTTGTTATCTTGCTGATGACGAATGATATCAGCATGCTCTGCTTTAAGTTTGGTACCATGCATAGTATTGTGCTGTAGCTTACAAAAAGGTCAGTTTTGCGGGTTGCCAGATTTGGCTATAGAACCGTTTTATAGTCGCCAGGAATAATTCCACAGTCGCCATTGGCGATCTGTCGACTTCTAATCTGAACCTTTTGTTGACAGGTTGAAACACAAATTTTATTGGTTCTAGAAATTTGGTGAACAATCTTTAGTATACATTTCATATAAATTAATAATCAATAACAGATTTTATAACATCCAGCTTATCACAGAAGCTTTATCAAACAATAAACAAACTGCATTTATCACACAATAAAATCCTTCACAGTCTTAAACATTAGAATTTCTTAAAGAGAAATGTTAGCTGTTCCCCAGCATATAACAATGAAGATTTCACGAACAGCCTTCAAAAGCAGGCTTCACAAGTCCACCAAAAGAATCGTTACAAAAGCACACAAAACAGAGCTTATAGCTTTCCAGTGAACATCTGCACGAGCATTCACTCAACTGAACTGAACTTCTCTGTCTTGTGAAAGAGTGTCCTGCTCTTTTATACCTTCCACCAATGTTACTCAAAGGTTCAGAGACTTTTCTCTACTAGTATTTTCCAGAAGTCTACCTTACTTGATTGTGTAATAGAAATGCAATTGAGTAATACTAATGCAGGGAAGCAAACATTATAGGCCCCATTTATAAAATTATGCCAAATGTTGCCAAGCTAGACATCTTTTTAGCAAAAAATTCCTGAATTTGGTGCCAAAAATAAGCCTCCACTACTGAAGTCAGACAAGTGATAGTATAAATACTTCTTGAGAATTCCCCAAACCCCTATATTAAATAATGGGGACACCCCAAACTCCCTATCTTGCATTCTAGCTAACTGATTTTCATGCAACAAAATGCAAAGTTTAATTATTTGATGCATAGAATATGAATTATAGACTATGTTTAGCCTCCAAAGAGCAGGTCACTTCAAAAATTCACAGCAATATTTTAATCAGAAATTACAAAAGTTTGAAAATTAAACTTTAAAACTCTGGTACATTGATCAAACTATTTCTTATTTATTTTTTAATGTATACCATCAGAAACTAACACATTGACACATTTGTCATTTCTGCTGAAAATCTTTTCCATGTATTTATTACAGTAGAACCTCGATCTATCCTTTTCTAAGGGATGCTTAGAAAAAAACGATGCATGCAGGAAAATGATGAATTCAGGTTAAAGCCAAATTATGAATAAGCAATGTTTATGAATATATACAATTTATATACAGTGCACCAAAAATACTAATTTGTTGCCAAACTGTTAAAGAAAGAAATTGAAGTTATAGAAAATTAAGTGATATATTTATTTTTTAAAAATCAGTATTTTTACATTGGGCTTTTCCTTGATTTTTTTAGTTAAACAGAAAATTTTCAAGATATACAATATTTTTCTTGTCATTTTCTGTGTTTTTATGTTCGTATACTCGTATAAGAGTTCATACAATTTCAAATGCTGTTAGTGTGTCGGATAAATGTGGCACTAGTGTAGGCACAGTCTCAGCGGCTTGAATATTATTACCTGCTTCTTTGCCAGTATTTTCATTTTTTTGCATCATCACATATTTCTTCTATTCTTAGGATACCGAACTTTGCTATGTCTATATCAGTGGAAATATAATCAATCACTAAATTTCATATCACACACATCCTCTGCTACATGTAACAACTCTTTATCTACATCATCATCAACTCAAGAAATCATACCAGAAATAAATTAAGTTTGTATGCCATATCAATTTCATTTTGGTGAGGAGAAATATTTTACAACAGTGAATACGGGGAAGCAATTTTTTGACGAACGATACATGCCAGTTTTGTTAACATTATCTAAATACAACTTGTGCAGGCACTGTAGAAAAGAAAAGATCAATTCGGCAAAATGATGAATGCAGGAACAATAGATTGGAATTCTATTGTATTTGCAGTATCATATAGTAGGGTGGCTAATTTATGTGAAATTATGTTGTTCCATTTATTAACTAATTGATTTTATGATGAACTGTTTTTTGGCTTTTGTGTGAGTAAAATACTTAATCTGAAACTCTTAAAAAAAAAATTTTTTTCAGAAACCTAAGAGGGGTTTTGATAATGCTTAGGAGTAATGAGATGCAGTTACTACTCATGTTTTTAAATTGAACTGATACCGTAAAATCCCGATTATAAGCCCCCCCCCTACCCCCATCCCATTTGTTTGGAAAGAAGACAAAATGCGTTCCCGGCAATGGACACTGCTATGGACACAAACAGCAGCTGTGACATCATCATCGGGGGTCAATTATTAGGCCTTCTCCTTGATTATAAGTCCCCCCCCCTCCCCTGCAGAAGAGGGGCTTATAATTGGTATTTTACACAAGTAATTTAACAGTTTATTTTAGTTGCTTTCACAATGCTATGGTCTTAAGAATAGTAAAACATAAAAATTTGTAAATATCATTTTGACTCAGAATTTCTTTGATCTTAAAATTTTATCTATTTGTGATTTATATCGATAAAAATCCATGTTAGTAGGCTTAGTGCATTTTGCTTATTGAATTTCTTTGTCTAATTTACTTTTCTACCAACAATTTATTTTCTAAATTGATTATACCCATTCTTTTTCCAATGTAATACTCTGCTGGAACTCAGCGAGTGTGCAAGTGCAACACTGGGCCTCAGCAAAGCATTCAAAACACAATTCTAGGAAGCAACATTGGTTTATCGAGGAGTCTTCTCTGTTGCATCTTTTTAATGATGAGTGTAGATAGGTTAAACATGGTTTTAGTAGTAAATTCAAATGCTCTCTGTGTGATTTTCCCATTTCTCCCCCCCCCCCCCCTTCCTTGGATCCACCACTGACCAGTCTACATCTCTTACTCTGAATAGTGCATAAAATGATTGATAAATTCCATTTTAAACTTTAAGGTATGCAGTTTTATAAGTTATTTTTTCTGTTTATCAAATGATTTATTTGCACATTGTATTTGCTTGTCTGCATCCATTGAGAAGTGGATAAATTCATATCAAGTGCTAATGTTTTTCGTTTTTTTTCTTGTTAAATCATTGCAGTAATACTTCATTTCTTGTAAATAAGATCACTGTACCTAACTATTTTGCATACCATTGTTTAAATTGATGAATTTTTTCATATTGTAGAGAAAATAGTGAAGAAAATGAAAAAATTTTGAAAGAAGCGAAAATTCGTCTCTCTGCATTATTCATGACCATCATAAATGATATAGGCTTGGAACTCAACAAGCAAGAAGTTTACCAGTATATCAGAGCTTTCACGAATGGTATGAAAATTATTTTTACAACTGTATTTGTTTTTAAAATTCTCCTTTTAAGAAATAATGCAACTTTTTAAACAGTTTTTAAAACTATTCCTGAAATTCAAAGGAATTCACAATGCTTCCTCATAAGCTGTAGTATCCACTTTTATAAACAGTAAATCTGAGTTATCTCTCTATCCTAAAAAAAAAAGTAAAGTCCGCTATCGCCGCTGGTTGGGCTATCTCCTCCTAAACCGTGGGGATTTGAGTTTCGACTAAGGTGTCCACAGATTCGAAAAATTCCGAGGAACCTGATAAGCTGCCTTAAATTTCAAAAATCGAATTACTTTAGAAGATATTAATAAAAAACTGAAAAAATAAACATAATGGTTGCCAGATTTGGCATAAAATCATTCATTCCTTTGCAACAAAGCAATTCCAAGTATGTAGAATTGCGTGAAATTGACAAACATGAAGTAGAATGACACCCATTTTACGCCAAATTAAAAAGTATATGAAATAAATAACTCAAAGTGTGTTACACAAAGTTGACAATTTCAAATAGTAAGTTCACTTAGTCAACAGGAGTTTAGAATTAGCGATTATGCATTTTTCCAAAACAAAATAACTAATTGTAACTGATTTTAAAACCGCCATCTTGACATTAGGTACAATCTGGCAAAATGGTATCTTTCCAAGCAGGGTGGATCTAAACCGCGATTTTTGAAATGTTAGAACCCAATATCTTGAAAATGAAAAATAATTAAAATGCAGATTATTTTAAAGCCGGTTTGGTCCAGCTGGAGTATTTGCTACCAGAAGAAATATTTGGTGGTGTTAACTATGCCATTATAGCAGTTATAGTACACTTTGGATATCTACCAGCGCGGCAAGATGATATAATTCGTAATGCTAAATATGCCAATCTGCTAAGGATTTAGTATATGAAAATATGGATAACGGTTTTACAGGAACCTTACATGAGCAGTAATTATAGGTTGTGAGCATCTGTAAATCGCCAAATAATGAAAAGTTGCCGTTGGTGGCAAGCTGTTACGTAGTTTTTATCAAAGAAAACATATGAAGTACTGTTTTCTTAGAGCTACTTATTAACTATACGTATATGCAAGTTGCCAAAATATGAAAATTTGCCATTATTGGCAAATACGCAAGATGTTCCATGGGTTTCACATAATTAAAAATAGTGCAAAGTTTAAATTTTTATGTTCCAAACAACATACAAGAACCAAGCAATGTGTAACTCAGTAACATTCTATCTGATCCAACCATTGGGTTTTGTTTGTTGAAATTATGCCTTTTTTACGTATAAGCCTTATTAGGGGCCCGAATGCCTCATACGAAAAGCGAGCGTAGCGAGTCTAGGGGCCTGGCCACTAGTTCAGGAAAAAATCCCAAACACATTTTGTGATTTTTCTTTTATTGGATGGCACATATAGCTTTTTCTTCCATACTTCTTTAGTAAAATCTTTTGCCGATACAGTTATTCAGGGTAACTTTGAGCCAGAGTATAACCATAGAGAATTAGGATTTGTACCACCTCCTAGTTTTTCAGTATGTTTGTTTTTAAAGAGCTACTCATGATCCACAGCTGCACTCTGTTGACAAGATTATGAAAGTTTTTAGAAAATAAATAAGCAGCATGGTTCATTGTTAATTTGGCTATTTTTCTGAAGTACTGTTTGCAAGCTCCATTTTAATTCTGATTTAAAGTTCATTTTAATTCTGATTTAAAATTCATGCAAATCAGTTAATTTCCACAAGTAATTATCAAGTTACCTCTTTATCAAATACATTAACTTCTGAAAATGAATAATTTGTTTTTTGCTAATGGCTATTTATTTGCTAGCAATTGGTAAAAAGCAAAAACAAAGGCACTATCATTTTACCACATTTCCAGTGTAATTTTGAGTCGGCTCAAAGCTAGGCTTATGACAGCATGTGCTGTTTACACTGCACTTATAACCTGTATTTTGTTTACATCCAGTTTATTTGTAACTGCTTTAAAATAAATTTATATACATATACTAGCCGCCTTTGGCGACCAGTTTTAGCCATCGATGGCTGCTCAGCCAAAATATGCAACCTAGATTACACAGGCCGCTTTACAACCAGCTTGTGCAACCTATAGGATGCCCGCCTTTGGTGACCATCTGGACTGCCTACGGGCTGCTTTGCATCCGAAATGTGCAACCTATGGCTCACATACCACTTATCGACAAGTCTAAGCAACCTATGGGTCGCTTTTGCATGTTACAATGAGCAGCCGCCTTTGGCGACCATCTGGTCTGCCAAATGGGCTGCTCAGCTTTGGGGACCAGCAGGTCCACCAATGGACCACTTTGTGACCAGTCTATGCAACTTACAGGATGCTTTTACGCATCATGGTGAGCGGCCACCTTCAGCAACCATATGGTCTGCCAATGGGCCATTTTGCAACCGGTCTCTGCAATCTACCGGGCGCTCGTCTTCGGCGACCAGCTGTCCCGCTGATGGACATACAACAGCATACTCTAATTTATATAATGGACATGTAACAGACATGACATGCAAGTCGGTCTCTGTCCCACTGCATCCCCCAATTTCTCTTTTTAATAAAATAAATTTAATATTGCAAACAAATACTCCAATGAGGGGGGACTCTGCCTGCTCAACTCCCCTCCCATATGAAGTATTGACAGAATTTTTTTTGGGGGTAGCATGAGTTACCAAGCAATTTTAATTAATATTTCACCCGAACGTGAGCAATGCACTATGTCTCTAATCTTTAAAACGGGGTCAAGTATGAATGCCCCAGCATATACCTGCTCCAGCAACGGACAGGACTCAGGAGAATTGATCTTTCCTTTGGCGTTTTTCCAAGAGGGAGAAAATTGTGGGGAAATATTGTTTCTTCTTTTTTCGTAGCGTGCAGAAATTGTTATACAGATTTTACTAATTAATTTTTTAACTGATAAAAAAATTATGTGAAACGCTTGATGTTTTTTTTAAACAAAAGCTGAAGAGTTTGTCTGTAACCATATAATTTTTTTAAGTCAAAATAATCCATAGCTTTTTTGATGTGAGCTAAGAGAGACCCACCCTCCAAAGTTCTTCCAAATTTGCCTGAAAAAAGGGTCCTCAATTTTTATTTATCAAAATCAGGAGATGTGGCTAATTCGAAAATGAAGGTCTCTTTAGATAAAAAACTCTTTCCTCTTTCTGATGATGAAATTATTTTTTATTTTGGATGATCGTAAGCCTTCTTTTTCGGAGGGCAAAGAGAAAAAACAGTTGAAAATGATGTAAAAATAAAATAATTTGGGTGCAATTTCAGGGGTGCTTGAGAACCTCCTTGAAAAGTTTGGTGCAATTCTGCCGAATGGTTAGTCTGCCATGCAAAAATGACAGACTCTTATTATATGTATGGATACATATAAACATACTGTGGTATTGAGATACCAAATGTCCGTAATTTGTTTTTATTCTTAAGAATAATGGAATATTAATGTCATAAGGCTATTTTTTCAATAAATTGGTAACTGTTCTAAACTGTGTTTGAGAAAGTGGAAAAAAATCTATGGAAACAAAGCATTGTCAGAGGCACAAAAAATGAATGGTAAATAAAGAGGCTGAGCAACACTTCACACATATTCTTGGTGAGGGATGAAGAAGTCTAGTGCATATTAGAAATGGCCCAATATCAATGATGATCTGCGGTATGAAAAATCACATTAAAAAAAAATATCTTCAGAAGATATTCCTTCTAGTAGTCCAGGAGTTTTTGAGGAGCAGTTGAGTAGTCTTGCACCAAACAAGTATCAACAATTCCTTGTTTGGTGCAAACCTATTAAATTATAGAGTGCCAAAGGGAAAATGTCATGAAGTTTGTGTTTATTTTGTCATATTTTTCTAGTATTAGGAGTAGAAAATGTGTATGTATGCCTCATCGTGACTTGCAATGCCCTTAGCTGATAGCATATGGGTGGCCCATCAGTTTTATTTTATTTTTCTCTTTTTTGTTTTTAATCGATAAATTGAATTAATTTTTCAGTGAATAAATTGAGGATTTTTTTTAAATTTTCAGAAAAAAAGGGGGTAAAAAGTCCTCCCCATATAATTCTGCTATTCTTACACCACTGTTCCTACCTAATAGTCTTATGATGTTATTTAAAATATCCACACTTTGTGATGTTGAGAACTGCAGCTGATGATTTAAAAAATATATAGAAACTTAATTTTATTAGTTTAGAGTTGTACTTACTAATAGATTAAATAAAACAAGGTATTTATATTCAATATCTCATACTGGTTCAAAGTTATTCCGAATGGCAGAGTAACTTTGCACCGGGTAAATTACCTATTATTTAATGTTTTTATTATAATTATTTATTATTTTATTTAAATTAAGCTAAAATTTAAGCTTTATTCTACCATTTTATGCCATTTATTTAGAAAATATTATTAAAACATAAGAGGCAAATGAAAATACAGAAAATTTGGATCAAAGTTACCTTGAATGACTGTATTACTTATTTGGAAATATCTGCTTGTTTTTTAATTTTCTAATTTTGGAATGATCAGATGTCCTGTTTTTTTTTTCATTAAAAAATGAGGATGGACATTTACCAAAAGAAATTAAAAATATTCATATAATTTAATATACCGTGTGATTCAAAATAGATTTTAAGGCACTTATTTTTTGAACCGTAAGTGATCGAAACATACTTCCAATTAGAATTTTTTTTTTTTTTTTCAAATTAAGAGTAGCTTTCAGATATTGTGTTTTTTTTTACTGGGGGTTGTATACATATTAAAATATGAAATTTAATTTTATGCGATCCCACCTTTCCTACCCTTTATATTTAGAAGAATATTGCTCTTTGCCTCAGAAAATTAATAAAACAAATCCTGTGTCTCTACATGGAATAGTTTCCAAGATATATCAATTTGAAAATTTTGGCATTTGTTGCCAAGCAGTAAGGGGATGTCTCCAAAGTGAGAAAAATCTAATTACTTTTCAACTGACGTTAATGTATTTAATAGTTACTCGATAGACACAATTGACCCCTCAAATCCTAATTTAGCTAGAATTTTTCTGTAAAGCATGTTTGGCAGATGCTAGTGAAAGTTACCACACCATTGTAACCAAGGTTGTTATGATTTTGCCCAACCCGAAAAAACCCGTGTGGTTTTTTTCGAAAAAGCCCACTTGAAAAAATCCAACTGGGTTTTTTCAAAGTTTCAACTTTAATTACATAGATAATCCGTCTCTTTATATCTGTACACCACTTGTAAAGTTTATAAACAGCTCTCTACCTCCCCCCACACCACGGCTACCTAAGGGGGAAAAAAATCAGAAAGGCTTCACATAGGCATAAAAACTTGCTAGAGTAAATTTTTATGCCTATCTGTATTAAAATGAATGAGGATTTTTTAATAATAAAAAATCGTTAGTTTAAAAAGTTCTAATTAAGCACTAGTATATCACTGTTAAAATTATTACTAATAGTCAATTTATCTAAGAGCAAACCATGATTGGGGTTACTATTGTTATAGATTTATACATTTTTTCATGTAGGATTAGTAATTGTAATTAGTTATTACTATTAATTTAACCATTTTTTATTTATAATTCATTTTTGTAATCAGTTAGTTGCTTTAAGTTGTATTTAGTAATAAGCAAATTTTTTTTTCAAATACTCTGAAACCCCATCCTTTCTTCTGAAAAACCGTGATAAAACATCCAAACCCTGTAAAATCCCAGTGGGTTGGGTTTTTCTGAAAGAATGGGTTTTTAACAACCCTTATAGTAACCTACACCATTATTTTGTCATTCACTTTTATATTTAAAAATCCCTTCTCTAGAATCATGATGTAATTAGTGGATTGTCCCCCCTAAAAGACTAAATTATCGCTCATTTCATAAAGCAGTACTGATCAATAAAACTGTACCTGTTAATTCCACACATTTAAATGCCTTTAATTGCTTTTCCCAACAATGGAATTTTTATTTATCTTTTATCAACTCATAGTTGGTCTCCTAAAGTAAAGATTTTTTTCGTCCAAAAACTGATGCCAATACAGTAGGTAAAGTGGTGTGAGTCATAAGTTTCAAAAATAATTTTCTTGCTAACTCTTTCACTTACAGACACGGGATTTGTTTTATTAATTTGCTTAGGCAAAGAGTAACATTCTTCTAAATTAAAGGGTAAGAAAGGAGGGACCGTATAAAAATTAAATATTGTATTTTAATATGTATACAACCACCAGTAAAAAAAATGCCATACCTGAAAGCTACTCTTAATTTGATTAACTTTTTTAGTTGGAAGTATATTTTTTAAACCATAAGGGATCGAAACAATCACCTTAACATCTATTTTGAATCCTCTGGTATAATAACATAAAACAAATCTAACTATTGTTTAAATAGTTGATTAAATTATTTTTTTAAAAATATGTGATTCCTACTTTTCATAATCTGCATCTGCTCATAAAAATAAATAAGATAAAACTATTTTTTTTTTTTTTTGTTCTTTCAATCATTTTATCAGTTTCTGGTCATCCCTGAGATATGTATAGAGTATATTAACTGCAAATCATTTATTTATATATTGTAAATGTGGAATGTGTTTAATGCATGTTTTATGAAGGTAAACTTAGAAACAAAAATAAATTAATATATTTCAGGTTTAATCTTTGATAATATAATTTTAGGTTTACAAGAATTTGTTGAGGCTCTTTCATTTTATCATTATCTGAAAAATGGAAATATCTTGCATTTAGAAGAAATTTATTCTGATTCACTAGTGGAGCCAACAGAAGTGAGTATAGTATTTGTTGATAAGAAAATACATTATTTTTAGTTTTTATGCTATTATGTGACATAGAGTGCGCTCATGAATTATTCAAGGAAAAAAGATGCTGAATTTTATATTGCAATCAAAAATTTTTCATATTAATACACATCAACATGAGCACTTTTCATTGGTTGAAGAATATCCAGTATGTTTCTCCAGTTTACTTCCAGATGTATAGTCTTTTCATACTATCTTAATTATCTTTTAATAGATTGTTCCATTGGTGGCACAGGTTTATTGAAGTCAAATTTAAATCAATGCTGAACTCTTTTTGGTGATACTGAACGACTATTTTGTATTTAATGGGCATGAAAATTTTCAGTCTTTTTTCAACATCATGGATGCAATTGAGATTTAGTATTTAAATTAGTTTAATGAATTTAGTTACACTGAATACAGTGATACAATGAATATTAGTTAGTTTAATAATGAATACATTTAAAAGAATAACAGGTAATGTGTTAAATGCATAATAATTTATTTGTTCTGTATGATCTGTAGCCAAGTTCAGTCTTTTTAGCTGTTTCGAGCTATCATGCCTGATTTAAACAAAAATGCTTAACCTTTTGCCATTTGTTCTTTTTTTTTTTTAATGACATGTGTAAAATAATTAAAACTTTGTAACAGAGCACAGATAAAATTTATTTATCAAGCAAAACACATTTTGATTAAAAAAAAAAAAAAAAATCAGTCCTCTTCAGTAGCAGTCTAAGTTTACACACAAACTGGGACAGGGAACTAGTTGATTAAATTATTTTTTGAAAAATGATTGATACTTTTCATAAGCTGCATCTGCTCATAAAAATATATACTGTATATATTAGAGTATAAGCCAAACCTATAACTTTACTTAGAAAAATTAGTTAAAAATCAGAAACCAGAGTATAAGTCGAATATAAAAACACAGGGCCAAAAAGATCGATCACTCGCCAAATATGGAAAACTTTTTGTCTAATTTTTTTTATAAATTGTTTAAGGTCCTTGTTTTCTAGAGTTTAATTTACATTTTCGTGAGAAATGTAGGAAATTTTTTTGTAAGTTTTTTTTTTAAATGCAAATTTTCTTAAGTCTTTTTTATTTCTGTCACTTTTTTTGTCGTTTTTGGCTAGTCTGTCCATTTTCCAAACACGAGAAAAAGACTGAAAAAAACACGAAATCTAAGAAGGCGGCCGGGACACTGAACCTCACTCGTTCCCTTTTACTAACCCGAGTATAGGCTGACCCCCCCAACTTTTTAATCAAAATTTTTCGGCTTATACTCGAGTATATACAATGAGTTAAATTATTTTCCTCCATTTCAAAAATTTCCTGCCCTAGTCTGTGTGAATTAAGTACTACTGAAAAAGATTGATTTTTTTTTTTTTTTTAATATATATAGAAACACCTGTTAACTTGATAAGAAGTAATTTAATTTTTTTTTTTAAACATAGTTATTTTATCCTTTAAAAACCAGTTCTTTTGAGTGTTTTGTGTTAGGGACAAATGTTTTCCTTGAACTAGAGATTATATTAAAATATATCATTTTCTCACACTTCTTAATAATATCTTAATTTTGTAATCTGTTTAATAACTTAGACATTTTTCATGAATATTGATGCTAAGAAAATAACCTTATGTATTGAATATTTCAAAAAGTCTGTTTTGTTTTCTGAATAATCACTGTAGATGATGTATTTTGCTCTCTTCATCCTTTTCATTGTATTGGTTCATTGCAAAAGTTCAACCATAAATGGCAGAAGCATGCACTTTTGACTGTGCTGATGTTTCTTTAAAAAGCATAATGTTATCCGATAGCTGTCTAAATGTATTGTAAATCAATATAACCTTAAAAATAAGGTTATATAAATTTTGCTTTTTGCAGAGTTAATTTTCAGAATGTGAAAACTAAAATGTATAAACATATCACAGTGAAAACACGAGTTTTAAAAAAGTATTCAGTGTTGGAACTTCCAAAAATATTCAATTATAGAATCATGAAACTGTGCTCCTGTTTTGAGGACAGTTAAAAAGTGATTTAGTTGATTTTGAAATGGTGACTTCAACCTAAACAATAAAATAAACAATCATTAAACAATGATCCTCTCTAATCGATGAATAATTTAAGTGAATAAAAATTTAAGTGAATCAGCACTGTAGAGATTTTTGAAAAACTAAAGGTTTCTAGTGGGAAAAGCACAAATAATTCTAACATGAATTTTTTAAAACAAACCTTTAGCTCAGCTTAGAATTTTGTTTTCCAGACAACAGATATTCCCATGGAAAAATCTGAACTACCTCTGTCAGCCTTTCTGACGCCCGTTGAATACATTTTGGGGATTGCTGATCTGACTGGAGAATTGATGAGAAAATGCATCAACAGCGTGAGCTCAGGCGATATTGAAGAACCTTTTAAACTGAGTGTTCTGCTGAAGGATATGTACAAAGCACTGCAGCTTAGCAGTCATTCCAAGGACTTGAAGCGTAAACTTTTCACCCTAAAGTGCAGCATGCAGAAAGTGGAGAATGCCTGCTATGCCATCAAAATCAGAGGAACAGAGATTCCTAGTCACATGTTAGCAGACTTCTTTTCAACAGACGATGACTTCAACAAAGAAGCCGAATCTTGTGATTTGTAAATGCTTGTTAAATGAAGTATTCTTTAAAAGATTTTAACTGTCATAGTTGCTTTTCTTTACATTCCTTGTATATTTAGTTAAGAAAGTATGCATAAGTTACTTAAGCATTTACATGAATGTTTCAATTATATACTCATTTTATTCATCTTAAGATTATGGACAAGACTTGGCAGGCTTATACTAAAAAACTTAATTTTACTATAACTATTTTTAAAATTTAGTATATTATTCATTCACTCAGAACTCAGTAGTATATTAGTCTTTAAGATATTAATTATTCCATACTCTCATTTGAGTACTTCTAGGTTTTATTTTAAAATTTCTGTAATCTAACTAGGACTAGTTTTACTCAAAATGGATCCTGATCACTTTAGAAATAAGTTTTAAAAGTAACAAATACAGCAATAAGAGTAAAAATAAAACTTTTACAAAATGTATTATAAATGATGATAACTATTATTTATAACAACTGCTGATTTCCAAATATGGAAGCCTGACCAAAGTCAGGCTTTCATATTTAAGAATTAACATTCAGTATAAAATGAGACTTCAAGGTATGTCCCTGTAACAAAATAAAAACATGATGAAATTATAAAATAAAATGACTACAATATGTTTATAGATAATATACATAATAAATATTTTATTAAGTAATTAATAGGATTGTGTCTGTGACCATAAAAGGAATTGCTTGGTCGACAAAGAAGCAGTATTTTACGAATTGTAAAATGTAATATATTCTGTATCTGTACAAAGATTTTCTGGGGCTCTTATAATTTACAAATATAACAGTGGAAATACATTAAGCTTTAAAACACGTTATGAGCAGATGCTATAAGTGTTCAGCTTTGTCCAAAAGCTTTCGGAAATTTTCCAACTGATATATGCTGTTAGACAACCTGAAAATATACAAAATATTCTTTTTTAAAAAACAGTCTAGGTAATAGATATAAAAAAAATATTTTTAACCATAAGCAGTATTATTATAAATGAACAAACAGAATAATTTTAAAAGCTTTATGATTGTACAAATGCTTGGAAAAGACCTATGTTTAGAAGCAGTGATGGGTACAGAAAGTGTGTGGAATCTGTCATCATATTTTGCAACTATAGAAGAGAATAAGTAAAATAATGTTTATCAAATGAATATCTGCTATGTGCACTTTTTGGAGATTTTGACATTATGACTACTAGTTTACGAACCAATTTTTCATATAAAAAGTATTATATGGTGAACTGTGATTGCTTTAAAAAAATAAAATAAAATAAAAGCTTTGTGAATCAGCCAGAATATTGTCATCTAACTGATAATAAAAACTGGTAATAATAAATAAACGTTTTGCACATAGCAGATATTGGTTTGACAATGACGATATTCACTAAGCAGACTGTATTTGCTTAAATAAGACTGTATCAAAATTGATGTGTTTTACATGATTTATTATTCTTTCTTTTTTTAAAGTGCTTTTATATTTTAATGTAAAATATACATGACTAATTGAAGTACCCGTTCTTCACACAGGGATGAATGAATTTTTTTTTATATTATAGTTTATTTAAATTACTATTTATCAGAATAAATAGATATAGCAAAATGGATATCGCATATTATCTGCAATCAATAATCATGCATACCAAATTTCATGGTGATCATTTGGATTGTGAAGAAGGACGGTGATGATGCTGCACAGTGCCATCTACTGGCGAGTTATAGCAAAACAGATGCCTGTTAAAATACTCTTCGCATTCTAATATCTATGTATACGAATTTTTATGGAGATCAGTTAAACAATCCTGAAGTTAACGGTTTGAAGTGACATCTAGCGGCAAGTTATAGCAAAATGGATAACGCCAAAATATTCTCAGTGTTCAGACATCTACGTATATCAGTTTTTACAGCGATCAGTTGAACAGTCAAGAAGTTTATATGTTCCAGCAACATCTAGTGGTGAGTTATTAATTTAGTTAAGTAATGACATGCTACAGCACAATTAAGTAAGTGGTGAGTTATAGCAAAATGAATAATGCAAAACTATTCTTCATGTTCAAGTATCTGTGTATTTTAATTGTCATAGTGATCAATTGCACTACCAAGATGTTGATGCACTGTAGTGCCATCTAATGGTGAGTTAAAGTAATAATGTGCTGCAGTGCCGTCTAGTGGTGAGTAACAGCTAAATGAATAGTTAAAATATATTCTCCATGGTCAATGCGTAAATATAAAATTTTTATATTGATCGATCGAAAGGTACAGAATTCGATGTTCTGAAGTGCCATCTAGTGGCAATTTATAGCAAAATGGATAGCGTAAAGATATTCTCCCATGTTCAAATATCCATATGTACCAATTTTCATCAAAATAGGTTGAATGGTATTTTCATAGCAAGTAGTTGAACGGAAGAATTTGATGTTCTGCAGCACCACCTAGCAGTGAGTTAAGAGGAAAATGGATAGCATAAAAACTTTCCATGACAAAAGACTAAGATATACCAAATTTCATGGTTATCAGTCAAAAAGTTTTGGAGTTTTTCAATGTCATACACACGCCAACATTCATTTATATAGATAACAATCAGTTGCTACTAAATGTCAGAACATATTCATAAATCAAATTAGTCAAAAAGAACAATATTATCTCATATATTTCTGCTACAGTTGAAGTTTTTCACTTTAAAATAGTTCTGCACTGTTGTTCATGAAAAATGTAAAATAAAACTACCGAAAATAAGTCTTAAATACTTTTTTTAAGCTTTAAATAAGTGATAAAAATAGGCTTTATTTTGTTATGGAAGAAGGCTGCTATCAAACTGGAAAGCTGTTTAACCCTTTACTGTCCAGTGATCTATTTATAGATCACCTGCTTTAAGAACTCTTGCTAAGAACAATTTCTTTTACTTACTTCATATTGTCATTGGCTGGTTTCCTGATACATGTGGCCTCCCCCCAAAAAAAACTTGTTTTGGAACATTCTTTTCTAGAATAGTCCAGCAGATAGCGAAGTGATGCTTCATAGCACAGCTTTCAATTCCGTATCCAATGAGAAAAATAATTAAAAGTAAGTTATATTTTCTTATGTATTCTAAATTTTTATACTCCTCTAATTGTTCTGTATCATTAAGATAAAAAAAATATCTGTTCTTACAACTAAATTTTTAGCTTAAACATGCTAATCTATAAATAGATCGCTGGGCGTTAGTGGTAACTAATGCAGGTTATTCCCCTTTTCATTTTTTTCCCAAAATGTCCAGTTTAAATGTGTTTTGCACTGCCGAAGAAGCTTTAGAATATATGTTTTTGAAGGAGATAGAGGCAGATATAATTGCTTTACTGCCTGATGTGGATGAGTTGACTGATGAAGAATGTTTTGATGATTGAGAAATGATCACTCCATTGGTAAAAGATCTTTCAGATAAAGTAGGAATTTGTTTATCCATGGAAGAAAAAGAAATAAAAGAACAATCAATCAAAAGAAGTAAATGATTTGGGATCTAATGTTATGGAGAAACTGCTGTCTACGTCTAGAGCAGGGAATAAAAATAAAAAATGCACAAATTTAAAATCATAAAAAAAAAAAGGATGAAAAAAAAAAATGCAAATTGGAGCTGAAAGCAAAGTGGACTAAAATTAATCCAACTTACACTTTTAATGAAGAAGGTAATTTGTCTGCTGAAAATTTTGAGAGTATTTTAAATATTTTAGGATGCATGAATCCACTCGAAATTTTTGAAAAATTTTTGACCAATGAATTTTACAAATTCATAAAAAATGCAACGGAAAGATATGCAAAAGAGTGGAAAAATAAGCCAGAATTTTCAGTTACTACTGATGAATTGAAAACTTTTATTGGCTTTTTGATTTTCTCTGGCTATCACACTTTATCAAGTGAACGTGATTACTGGTCAGAAGAAGAAAATCTAGTTGTACCTTTAGTGAAATATGCAGTGCCTCGAAATAAATATTTGGAAATTAAATCAAATATCCACTTTGCCAATAATAACGATGCAGCAATGCAAAAGTCCGACAGGGCATTCAAAATAAGAAAACTAATTACGTATATTAATCACAGTTTTAAAAAATTTTGAACTTATGATAAATTTCTGTCTGTTGATGAAATGATGATTAGATATTATGGCCATCATTTTTTCAAACAATTTCTTAAAGGCAAACCCATTCGCTTTGGGTATAAATTTTGGGCCATGTGTGGAGTAAAGGGCTGCTGTTACAATTTTGTCTTAGGCCTGAACTCCATATTACCAGAAAGCTGAACTTTCTCGCAGAACAGAATTTCTGTTGGGATTATTTTCTGTCGGCACTTGACTCCACTCTAGCATAATACGCCTTAGCAGATATACGATGCAGGTGCCATCTATCGCCTTCATTTTAAATGGTTTATTGCTCGGTACATTTGATGATTGAAACAGAGCGAAAAAATACATGCATAACGAATAATTTCTCACTAAAATAAGCATTCACTTTATGAATAGGGCAACTTTGATTAGAACACATGAAATTAAAAATCGTAAACATAGATTATGAGTTTAAAACATTTTCCTAGTAAGAGAAAAATATGGAATTTTCACAGCATTAATTGAATGAAGATCCTCGAACTGTAGATGAAAAGTAAGTACTATTTTAAATAATGTTGGTTTTAAGAAAATCTCCTTTTTCTTTTTTTTTTATTGAATACAAATTTATAACACAATAAGAATAGAACATGCCAATCTCTGAGATACATGTACTTCAGCATCGAAATGTGACGCCATCTTGTTTTTTGGATGACCGCCTCTCTGGATCTAGGCAAATTCCTATTGGCTGGCACATGGCAGAAAACGCGGACAGAAATGTTCAATATTTTCAACTATGTTTTCTGCTCTTGATTCTGCTTGACAGAAACTGAAAAATTGGAAGTTTGCCAATTTTTAGTTTCTGTTTTCTGATTCTGTCGCGTTTTCCAGTATTATGGAGTCCAGGCCTTATATTGTGGTGCGGAGAGTTTTGACAGTACTCCTGAAAATCCGAAAGAACTGCTTTTTGACAATTTTTTCAATTTGTAAGATCTGCTGGTTGAATTAAAAACACAAGGATTTAGAGCCACGGGCACAATTAGAAACAACAGAACTGCTTTCTGCCCTTTAATGCCTGATAAGATATTAGAAAAGGAAAATCATGGTACTTATGACTATTGTTTTGATGAAAGGAATGAAATAACTAAAGTTAAATGGAAGGATAACAAGTGTGTAACAACTGCAACAAACTTTGATTATATAGAGCCTCTAACCCAAGTTTCAAGGAATCAAAAAGGTTTGAAAAAAAAATCCTAAATTTCGCAACCTATTACTATAGCCCAGTATAATAAAAATGTAGGTGGTGTCAATCAGTACGACTGGCTCTTAGAAAAACAAACCATTCAAATCTGTGGTAAACAAAAAATGGTACAGGCCAGTATTTACAAGAATTATTGACATGGCTGTCGTAAATACGTATATTCCGTTCAATTTAACAAATTCAGAAAAGAAAAGTAGAAAAGATAACCGGAGATATATCGCAGTTGCATACCTCAAACTGGGAACAAAGTCTAAGAAAAGCACTGGAAGACCTCTGGTGATGTATGTCATCGAGACCAAAAGTGATAGTATAGACTCTGTACGTTTAGATATATAGTATAGACTATATATAATATAGTATAGACTCTGTACGTTTAGATTGAAAATACCATGCTATAGGTAAAAGGCAAAACCAAAGATGTCAATTTCAAAAATGTAAGGGAAGTTTACGTTTTGTACAAAATGCAATGTAACACTTTGTGTCATGTTTTCCGCTGTATCACACTTGTACAAAATGCAATGTAACACTTTGTGTCATGTTTTCCGCTGTATCACACTTAAATATTGCAAATTTTCTCAATAAGAATGTAAGTTAAGACCATTAAAACAAGATTTTGTTCTCTTAAATCTCATTAGTTGTTTGTAATTTTGCAAAAAAATCAGGTCTTTTTATTAAATCCGTAATTTTTCAAACATAAGATCAGAGAACAGTTACTCTTTCTTTTACTACCAGATGCGCCCAGCAATCTATTTATAGATCACCTATTATCTCAACTGCTAATTACGGTAAGTGAATAAAACTTCAAATTTACTTTATTTTTGATAAATAAAATGCAATTTAAAAATATTTTTTCAAAAATTCTCATTTTAAAATAATTTGTGCATTAATGGATTAAAGGAACTAAACTATGTCTCAGCTGCAGGGATCAATCTGTAGTCGCATTTTTCGCAAAATGCGACGAATTGCGCAAAAATGCCAAAAAAAAAATATTGTCCATTGCGAAAATGCGATTTGTTAATAATGCAAAATTGTTAATAACATTTTTTTTTTTTTCATTTTTGCTCGTGATGACTTTGTGTGTCATAAAAAGTTTTCAATATGTTAATATTTCTAAAATAATAAGCTTTTTTTTGCATTCAAAGTGTAAGTAGAAGAAAATTTAATATTAATTGTTACATTAATTTGGTGTTACATTAATTTATAAGCAGCTAGTTTTCTTTAGCATTTTGCTACAGCTTTTTTCTACATTTTAGCACTTTTGCTGCAGCATTTTCTGACCCAGCTTAAACCCTGCTCAGCTGTTCAGAATTTGTGTATGCCTTTTTCTTTCCCTGCATTAAGTATACATAGGCTTTCCAGATTTCTGAAATGTTCAACCGGGACACCGGAATGCCCCCAGCCTCCCGGGTATTCAAGATCAAGGATACATTTGCCAGACCAATGACTAAACGTTATGCTCTCAATGCGTGCCAGGTTCAAAACCAGGCTGCGTCAGCCGACCTAACCGCTCGGAGTTTTTCGTGGTTTTCTCCGAAATTTCGTGTAAGTACGCGTTAGGATCCCTTAGAAAGACCCCCCATGTAGGTCAATCCCCTCTCGGCCTAGATCACTCTAGCAGAAAATTGGCCATAACACCATATTTACATTTTTTCCAGAAGGGTACATTACCGGAGCCCCCGGGAAGGCGACGACCCCGACACTACACACCCTTGGAGGTTTTTTGGAGTGTTTTAGAGGGTAGTTTATTCTCAATGCTATGAATAAAGGGTTACTGATTCGGAACATAAACCAGGGCTATTAATAAATGACACAAAAGTATATAAATTTAAACATTTTATTTCTTATAAGTTAATTAAGTAAGAAGAAACACTTTGAATAAGGAATAAAAATTTGAACAATAATTCTTAGCAGACCATCACTCTTCTTCACTTTTTGTAAAGTACAGTCAAATAAATGACAAAGTACTAATTATCCTAAATTATCCTTCAGAGTTGATTATTTTTTTGCCATCTATAAACAAATTTAATTTTTACCGGGACATGAAGTAAACTGGCCGGGACACCGGGATTTTGTCTGCAAACTGGGACTGTCCCGGTCAAACCGGGATGTCTGGCAAGCCTAAGTATACATTAATTTTAATTATAGTTATCAAAATAAAAAATATATCTGCAAAAAGTCATTAAATATAGTTTTATTTATGAAGGGAAAAAAAAAAAGTATTACCGCCCAAAAGCATTAAACAGAGAGACCACTTCAGTACGTGTCAAACGAAAATATTTTCTGTTTCCCAAGAAGTTACTTTGTAAATCCTTTGAAAACAAAATTTTAAAAGCTGTACCCAGTCCTTGAACCTAGCA
The DNA here is from genome assembly GCA_038373885.1 of Cheiracanthium punctorium. Taxonomy (NCBI): domain Eukaryota; kingdom Metazoa; phylum Arthropoda; class Arachnida; order Araneae; family Cheiracanthiidae; genus Cheiracanthium; species Cheiracanthium punctorium. Next base: position 347,798 of record JAWZYV010013134.1, on the reverse strand, counting down.
AGAAAAAGTAAAAGTAAAAAAATAAACAAGTTTTCATTCATGATATATATAGAAAATTAAAGGCATGGTAATATTTTAAATATTCATAGAACAAGACGCAAATGATGTGGGGGGTGGGGAGAGAAATTACACAAATCATCTAAACTATATACAGTAGAGAGCTGAAAATACGGACGCCTAAAAACCGGAAAGACCAAAAAACCAGACATTTTTTGAATTTCAGTTTTTTCCCTTCCCTCAAAAAAAATAAATAAAAATAGATAAATAAATAAATAAACTACAGGATGCTCAAGCATTAGACTAGTTTGTTATCTTAACAATAGCGTCAATATATATATCTATATATATATTATATATATATATATACTATAGTATATATATATATATATATATATATCCAAAACCTCAGGGTAAAATCTGACTCGTGACCTAACTTTCCTTCTTTGCATTCCAAAGATTTAACTGTTATTTCTAAACAGAAACGCGAAAAGGGGGGTGGAGACACTTCCTGTTAGTGTAAAGCATTTAAGCTTTAATAATCGGTAGAGATATTATTTTTAATTTAATGTTATTCTTTCTAAGGAGGCAAAGAAATTAATTAAACACTTTTATAACATCATTCAAGTCTGCAGTAAAAACATACATTAGCGTAAATACCATTGGAAGCCTTGTTTAAAAAACGCATAAATAAAAATATCAGTAAGCACGTGCAACGAAGACAAGAATGTAACAACTTGTTTGGAAAGCGAAAGCTCCACTCACAGACAAACCGGCTCCAGTCACTCCGGTGAATGGGGGAACGTCTGCGCACCCACAATCAGTGTTTTAGTGCATGGGATGGCGATAAAAATTGCTGTTATATCTTTTTATCCTTTGATACTGGAAGATTTTTTTAATTTTAAGTTGTGACTACGTTCATGTTATTGGGCAAGCAATATATACGCGGCAATTAGTAGGGCACCTTTTTTTTTTTTTTTTTTTTTTTTTTTAAAGTGAATTCAATAGAACAATTTCTACAGTACAACCTACGGATCGCGGCAATTTCGAAAAACGTTATAAAAATACATAGTTCACGACGAGACCCCGTAATCCATGACGTAGCCCCGTCCATTCCGGATTTTCGGCTTTGTACTGTACTATTACAAGATCTCATCATCTAGAAACTGCTCAAGATACGATAGTTAAATAGCTTACCTGAATTTTGCCCCACAGACGACATTTGTCACATCCTACACAATCCATTATTCTGGAAATATTAAGGAAGTGCATCCTGAATTCTTCCTATTAAAAATTATATTCCTATAAATCAATGCATTGGATATGGTATAAAATATTGAGTTCCAGGAAGAAAAAAAAAGCTCCTTAGCTATCAGATTGAAATTAAAATAAGCAGAAGATTTTAAGATTTGAAAATATGGTACTTACGTATTATCCTGGCGGTCCGCCAAGACGAGTGATTTTGGGCCAAAATAAATGCTGGACATATGAAATTAATAAAGGTTTGGAATACAATTGGCAACAATTTGCCAGCACATTTGATGAAAAAATAGTTTGGCGGGAAATGACCGCTGGGATAATACGTAAAAGTACCGAAAATACATACTAGCAACAGGCGAATAAACCTTTGTTTTAAATACATTTTAACAAAATCATTTTATATTTACATCACTATTTTAAAGATGGACACAAGAATGAAAATTTTTTAAATATAATTTTCTCTCTCAAGAAACATATTAATACACTGCTAAAAAACCAATGACCTTTATGGCCAACCAAATATATAACATTACAAACAGTTATGCATGTTTAAAGAGTGTAAACTCTGTCCGACTTTGAAAGTTAATTTATATTTACCTTCAATTTTTTTGTTTCTTTATCATTTCCTGAAAACATTATGTTTTCATCAAAGTGGTCTGGAAAAGACCTAAAATAGATACAATATTGAGTTATAACTTACAATATAACAATCACAATTGAGTAAGATGAATGAAGCTAGTCATTTAATATTCTAAAAGCAAGAAAAATTGATATTTATGAAAAAGACAAGATTCTGTAGCATATTTGTGAGTATAATATTTTAATTACAAAAACTAACTTTTAAAAAATTATAATAAAAAATAAATTAATTAAACTAATACAGCGTGTCATATCTCAATGAGAAAAAATTTATTCAGAATTCTGCTTTTTAAAAATCCATTGTAAATTGTAATGCCATTTCAAACACTTAAATTGCCCATATTTTATAGGTATTATTTAACACTTTTAAATCTAAAACTTTACAAAAGTTCAGAATCAATCAATAATACAAAAATGTGCTCGAAAAATTACATGAGCTAACAAAAATGACGTTTGGTGATTTACACTACTCTACCACAAACTGGATAGTATCAGGCTGTAACGAAAGTTTTCCGCCAAATCTGCCTGAAAAACTCACTTCTAACTCCTTAGATAACTGCTTATGAACTTTCGGTATCAAACCTGCATAGTGTCACATGATGCAACAATAGTACTTAAAGCTGTACTCATAATTCGTTGATATTCTGTAGCTGACTTTTTCCAACACAACTGGAAGTAAATGATGGTTCTAATCCTCTAGAGTGATAGTGTCATTTGAGACACCTTGTACTTAATGATAACTATATTTTTTACAGATTTCACACTATAGTGTTATAAAGTAAGTCTCTTTCTTCCAAATGCCAAAAATCGTTTGACAAAATATGAGCAAATACGCCAACGCGAACTGTGTGCTGACGATGTTTGAGGTGGCGGGAAACTTTCGTTACAACCTAATATTTTCAAGTCTAGTTTATATTTATAATGAGTGTTTCTTTTTCTTTTTTTAAACTTATAATCATTCTGAATAAAATCTTTTAAATATTTCTTAGGCTTTGAGTGCAAAAAAAAAAAAAAATGAAAATTTAAATTGTCATAAAAATAATGGTTCCTTTTGTTTGAATAATATATGTTAAGAAAACATCAATACTTGCTAAAATTAACAAAAGGTATATTCTAAACTTATAAGGTAAAAATACCATAATAATAGAAAAAACAAAACAAAGCATTATACTGGGAAATTTTGTAAAAGCCACTCTAATGTAAATCATTCATGCAGAGCCCAACAATGCCCACATGAGGATTGGGCCAGACATCACTCACGATAGTACTTTTCATACTGATATAAACATATGCATTCATACACACTTGCGGAACATAAATAGTTTGTGTATATTGGTCACATATGTGCCATGCATACACATTATTTCTACCATAGATAATAGTGTTGTTAATTAATTTTGGGGCCCAAGGAAGCTTCCCTTAGCATAGTCAGGCTCTGCATTCATGTTTGCAAATATTTAAACTCAAAAACCAAGAAGGAAAAATTTAAATTACTTTGCTATATCTAGCAACTTTTTCACAGCCATTTGAACTTCAAGGTCATTCTCTAAATTTCCTGTGTAAAAAAGTTCATTCTCAAAAAATGGAGCTGCTTTTGCAATGGCTCGCAACTCCAAAAGGTATACAAAATATAAATTCTTGAGCCAGTGAGGACCCTCTCCACCCGTATGCTCAGGACCAAAACGTCGCTTGAACTCTTTGACATTAGGCCCCCATATTCCTTTGCTAAAGCAATCATTTGCTGCAAAAGAAAAATATGATTTCAGTCCATTTTCATAAATGAATATTTAGGAACTATCAAATGTATGTATGTAAAAGAAGAATGTTCGCCGCCTCTCTTTGTGATGCCTTCGCCTTTCACTAAAATAATTGCAGTTGAAGCATGTTGAGGTTAATCTGGATCTTTATTATTTTTCATACTTTGTTAGAGAAAGACCGGCGATCTACCAACACACTTGTTGCGTGTTTTTTAGGCAGTTACTATATCAAAAGTCTTCCCAAAATTTTTGCTCCTGACCTACATACTCCCCTAGTTTCTCAACTTGTCGCTAGGCACAAAAAGTGTTACCATTTATCTGATCGGTTCTCTCAAGTGATGTGGGCCACCGGAAACCGCAAAGGCCTGCAAATTTAGCTTAATGCGCACTTTTGATTCTTAAGTTCTCTCAAAAGTTGTCTCTGAAAGTAATATTTGTCTGGCCGAGAAACAAACCTTACAGTGAAAATATTGTTTCACAGAGATTAAATATGGTTTCTCAAATGGCTTTAAATTAGATTAAATTATCAAAGACTATTTTCTTATTACATATAAAAACATATAGTTGAACAATGTTTAAATGAAAATGCTTAACACAAAATTTTGCTTAAAACAAAGAAAAACAGTTTTTCCATCCATTAACTTGAAAAAAAATAATTGCATCGTTTAATATAAATATGAAGACAAAAGTCTACTGTTTAAGATACAGTAAATATTGCACCTAATGGAAAAAATAAAATGTCCAATTAACTGAAAAGATTAATAAAAAGCAATAGATGAATAAAGTGGAGGCTGATGTAGAGATCAAAATCCCTTCAGTGTCCTCCAATGAAGCAACAGGGGTGTTTCTGTTTCCAGAAGAAAATGTTGATTGTGTTTTGGAATATTTAGAAAAAATGGATTCCTTTATAAACAAATGTAGAATGCAAAAATTCAAACAGAAACCAATAAACAATTTTTTAACATATAACTTAAAGAGGTAAATATATTTTTACATTTTATTTCTCCTTGCTCATTGTTTTACCAGAATTCTACAGTACAAATACTTCTAGGTATAATCATGGGTGTGTCTAGTTTTGCTACCCTTCAACTCTGTCTTAAAGGGGTTTGATTGTATATGCAGCTCCAGCTCCCCAAAAAACAGCTTATCATATTGGAGAAAACATTACTACAGTCGAATCCTGCTGTAGTGAACCCCTGTGGACCCAATAAATAGTTTACTATAACCGGAGGTTCACTATATCCAAACATGTTAAAATATTAATTTTTTCTTAGAATTTGATGGCAGTTTTGTTAGAAACATTTACTGGTATAATACATGATTTACTAATAAATTAATTACCTAATAAATTATAAATTATTAAATAGACAATAAAAAATTAAAAAGAATAATTTTAAAGTACTCCCTTTTATTTTTTCACTCCGTGGAAATAATTCATTATTTTTGATTGTATACATTTTGATTTTAAGTAAAATTCAACAATTTTTTTTATCAACGATTAAGAAACATTCCATAGTTTTTTTGTCATTTAGAATATTTGCAGCATCTTTTGCTTCAGTGATCAAGTGTGCTGATGTTACACTTTCTTCGTCTGAAGGTAAGGAAGCTTCATCGTCAACAGTATTTTTTTTGCTTTACTTCGGATATGTTGTCATCATCAGTAGGAATATCTGAAGTACATACCTCATTATCACATGATTCAAAGTGTTCAATTTCATCTCTAGAAAAAGGTCTTTATACTATGCTGTTCCAGCTATACAGCAAGTGGTAGATTTTCATCTTTGTCTTCATCTCCAATTCTGTCTCTTTGATCTAAAACATTCTTGGAAAGACATACATTTTGAAAACAGTTACAAATTGTCATAGCTGTTACTTGTCTCCCAAGATTTCTCCAGCAAAATGATTGCTTCGAAAAGCGATATGTTATACTCCTTATTAAATTCCTAATTTTCCAAACTATGCATGATCAACTGCTTCCTATAGTAAGCCTTCAGACTGCGATTAATGCCCTGATAAATCGGTTGAAGCATAGATATTGTGTTGGGAGGAAAAAAAATAAGCTTTATGCATTCAAGACTTTCTAAATGGGGATGGGCAGTGCAATTATCTATCAGGAGTACGATCTTGCAGTTTACTTTCACCAAGTAACTATCCCACTGGTGAAGGTCTTCAAATAGGCCAGCAGTCATCCAGGCTTTGCAATTACTTTTGTACTTCACAGGTATCTTTTTAACATTCTTAAAACACCTAGGATTTTGAGAAGTCCCAATTACAGTTAGTTTCCGCTTTTCCGAACCATTCATGTTTGCAAACACAAGAACAGTTATTCTAACTTTAGACAGCTTATCACCATTGCGTTTTTCTCCTTTAAATTTTAAGTCTGATTCGGAGTCATTTTGTAAAACAACCCAGTTTCATCTGTGTTAAAAATATCTTTCTCTTCATAATTCCTCATCTGGCCATACTTCAGTCTTCCACTTTTCTACATCCAGTGCATTAACATTAGCTGCTTCACCAACAATCTTAGAGCACGAAATATTGTTTCGTTTCTTAAATCTATCCATCCAGCCGTTAGAGCATACAAAATCTTTATCTTCAAAATGTTATGCAAACTCATTGGCTTTGTTTTGCAGCATGACTCCATAGACAGGAAGATTTCGATTCCACTGAATGGTCAACCATTTTAAAAGAGCTACCTCTATGTTTTCTTTTTCAGACTGGCGTAGCTTCTTTGTTCCACTTAAATTTTTATCTTGAGCAGCAATAATCAGACTGCAGTTTTTCCAAATGTTGGAAACAGTAGATTTTGACAAGGAAAATTCCTTGCATATTTCAGATTGACTAGCTTCTTTCTATTCAACACGTTTGATTATTTTTACTTTATCATCAATGGAAAATGCTTTCCTTTTTATGGGATTCGCCATTTTTACAGAAATTTTATAGTGCTGAGAATCGAAAATATCTGCTCATTCTGAACCAGCCGGAACAGATAACCATAGATACAGATAAGACACGGTACAGATTGGCTATTCCAAGCACAGAAACTGGTTTACATACAATACAATGGGATTTCGCGCTGACCAGACAACAAACCTATAGGGCTGTTCCACCTGCCATTCAAGGAAGGTTTGAAAACAGTGCACTGTCGGTGACCAACAGCTTCCGAGAAACAGTGGAGACAGTGAACAAAGAAGATTGCGGTTTATCTGTGAGAGAGCCAGTGGTTGAATAGAAACACGATAAGAAGGGTGAAAGAGGGAATTTGACGTGGAAGTTAAGGAATGCTGTCTTTTAGACACTAGAAGAGACTTATTACTTTTGGGAGGAAAAAAAAAAGCTACCATAATGACATTTTAGTTCACTATAAGCAGACTTTCATTTTCTCATCAGTTCACTTTAACCGTATAAATTAGCGTTAGTTACATAAGTGTTCATTTGGGAATGTTGAAAAAGTTCATTATATCCGAGAGTTCACTATATCCCGGGCTCACTATAGCAGGATTCGACTGTAGTGAGAATGGTTGATGTTCAATATGACTGAATGCAAGACAATTTAGAAATGAGTTAGCAGAATTAGAATTTGGAAACAGTTTTCCATTACTGGTTCCAAATCACAAAATTTAAGGGGAACAAAATAATTGGCAAAGATTTTTGATGGGCTAATAAGTAAATACCATAAGTACGCACAGGTGTTCTGTGGAGAATTGACCACTTCAAATTAATTTTAAAACAGTAATCAAAAGTATTTAAAAAAATCTGGAGTGACTCCACCAACTTTCCGAACACTTACAATTAAGATCATTACCAAGCATTTAAATAAATTTTAATCGTTGAATAATTCAAACATATATACCAAATTGAAGCTCAATCAAATGCGCCGTTTAAATGCTAGCGCACTTTCAAGAATTTCTCCCGTAGGCCATAATGTAAAAGAAATCTTTGTCGTAGCCCTGTAGAAAAACTTAAGACCTATACACATCAAAATGAATGCAGGTCTTACGTTGGTGGTTTGTTACATATATGCCCAATTTGAGCTCAATTGAATGCACCATTTAAATGCTAGCGCACTTTCAAGAATTTCTCCCCATAGGCCATAATGTAAAAGAAATCTTTGTCATAACCCTGTAGAAAAACTATAAGTCCTATACACATCAAAATCAATATCAGTCTTACGATAGTGGTTTATGACATATATGCCCAATTTGAGTTCAATTGAATGTACCATTTAAACGCTAGCGCATTTTCAAGAATTTCCTCCGATAGGCCATAATGTAAAAGAAATCTTTGTCGTAGCCCTATAGAAAAACTATAAGTCCTATACACACCAAAATCAATACCGGTCTTGCGGCGGTGGTTTATAACATACTAGCCGCCTCCGGCGACCAGTTGGTTCTCCATCTTAATAAATCTTGTTTGGAGAGAATCCTGTTTCTCACTGGCTTCCTTGGCACTGAAATCTCTTAGATTCTGAATGGAATTTAAAATTAAGATAGTTACAAACAGGAGCGCCCCTAGAGTAAGTGTAGAGATCCCTGTTAACTAAAAAAAGATGCCGCCTTTTATGCTCTTAGTTTTTAAGTTCGAAATGACGCCCTTTCGAAGCCGGCGCCCCGATGCGATGCTTACCGTGTCGGGCCGTCCCTGATTACAAAAATAAGATGGGGTTTAATGATAAAAACCTACAAAAAGAGACAAATTATTTTTGTCCTATATTAATTCTGAAGAGCTTCTGGATATATTGGCCTTTATCAAAAATGGAAAGGAAAAAAAACTAAGAAAATCTGAAACACTTTCAGATTTTAAATACGCACTAAAGTGTTATGTATTAAAAGCATATTATAATCCATGGGTCTTCCCTATTTTCTTTCCTTATTCCATTAAGTTGGAAAGTATATCATTATTGATGAGTGTGATTAAACAGAATTAAAATTGATGTTTCTAACAATTTTCTTTCTGGATGTAATACATTAGAAATAGATAGTAAAAAGCTGCATAGAAAAGTGCACAATTCGAACTGAAATAAATTTTAAAAACTTATTCAGGTGTATTCATAATTCAAGTAGCAAAAGCAGACGATAAATAGCACTTGGTGCTAGAATCACATCTTCTCAAAATCGCACATCAACCCTTATATTTTTTGCCAAATTAAAAAGTTGCACCTTTATTTTCAGAAAATTTCCAAATTCTATTTTTGAGTATAAATCATTTCATTCCTGCTCTAATTTCACATGCACACAATATTTTAATTAAAAAATAACCTTACAAATAATCCAAACAAAAAAAATCGTTATTCTTTAATTTTTACTTCAAAAGTCTGAATCATTTAATAAACTTGCCAAACATGGCAACCTAGATATGCTCAAACCTCGTTCTTTCCACTGCGGGGTTACAATTGCGAAATGGCAAGAGCAAAACTGATCCTTTTGCGACACATTTTTTATCGATATCTCCTAAAATAATTCAAATTTTGAAAAAATCGCTTCAAGGTGTGTCGGGACCCGTCCTGGAGAATTTCTGTACAAAATTTGGTAGGTCTACGATTGCCTGTCTGCGAGCTACGCGAGACACAAACAAACAAACAAACAAACTAAGTATCTAACTGACATATTACAGTTTGTTTTATTTATATAGATATGAACAATTGGAGCTCATTCGAATGTACTGTTTAGGAGCTATCGTGTTCACTAACACACACACACACATGCACACATACACACACATACATACATCTCGTAAAAATAGCATAAATGAATTCAGAAGACCTCAAAACGTGTAAATACACCAAAATCTAAGTCGAATTTTTTCATGATTGCAATACTTTCCTTACATGGTACATGTTCGGAAAGTAAAAAATGTTAACCTTGTAATTCATGTTTCTCAAATCCAGTTTTAGGGATTATTTACTTAGCTAACAACAATGCAGACAAATATCCTACTATATAGTTATGCTGATCCATGACTCACTCCAACAATTCCGGACAACCACTCAGATAAAACTTTTACTGCCATTACTGCAAAAATATTACAAAGTTAAGCACAAAAAGTATAATAACATCTACACCGTTAGTAAAATCTACTTGAAATTTTTCATAATTATATATAAAAAAGATATAGAAAACTGAAGGACTGTGCAGTTATGCGCATTGTTTCTTTTCGTTTTTATGACTACCTGCTAAAGTAAGTCACGTGATGCGCTTCATCGAAGCGTCGAGATTCATTCCGATTGTTGTGTTCTCTCTGTAAGCATGATATTGTGATGTGATGTGATGTGTTTGTTATAATAAATATTTTTCTTAAACATGGACTGATTTATTCTTCGACGATCAAAACGGACTTCTGACACTTCAAGTGGTAGCATTCTGTGGTTAGTTTCGGGAAGAAATATTCTTAAGTAGCTGAAATAGCATAAAACGAAACAACCGAAGAATGGACCGGCTTCCAGTTCCTGTTCTTACGGGTGTGAATTACCACACATGGGCCATGAAAATAGAAGCTATGTAATGCATAAAAGGCTTAAGTGAAGTTATCGATGAAGATGAGCCCAAGGAACCCGATAAATTAAGTGAATGGAAAAAACGAAACAACGAAGCGGTTGCTTATATCAAACTTTCGTTAGCAGATGAACAAGGACTACAGTACGCTACTGAAAAGAATGCGAAGAATTTGTGGAATAAAATTAAGAATAACTTTACTGAAACTCTCTAAGATCGAAAAATAGATGCCGGTCAAGAATTGAAAAACTTAGAGCTTCATGATAAAGAAGCTCTAAGCTCGAGCTTCTTTAATGAAGCTCGAATAGCTCGAGCTCGTGGCTTAGCAACGAAATGTTCTTCTCTTGGACTTGATATATCACCTAGAGAGCTGGTATACTACACCGTCCGAGGATTAAGAGGAAAATTTTCCCGTATTAGAGAAGTTCTAAAAACCCAAAGAGACAAAACTATGGACAACATCTTGGAGATTCTGAGAGAGGAAGAACGAGAGCTGTTCCAGAACAAAAATCACACGCAAGTTGACGGAGCCTTCTTAGTGCGAAACCGAGATCGAAAAACTGAAAAGGTATGCTACGTCTGTTCAAAAAGGGGACATTTAGCTAGAAACTGTTTTTTCAGAAAAACTAATAACTTTCAGAATGCTACAGTGAAATCAAAGAACTCAAAACCCAAAACCCCAGAAAGAAAAAATGTGAACTATACTTCCGAAGTAAGTAAATCAGATGGCAGTTGTGCTTTTAATGCTACAGATGAAGATAAACAGGTAAAGATTCTGATATTTGGTTACTTGATAGTGGGGCTTCTTGTCATATGTGTAATAGTTTAAAATGGTTTCATAAAATTGATTTTAATTGTAGTAAAATTATGCAAGCAGGTATAAATGATTGTTTAATTAGTGAAGGTACTGGTTTTGTTAAAGCCAAAGCTAATAATTTTTCTGAATTTGTTCCAGTTACCATGGAAAATGTAATGTTTATACCTAAATTAAGAAATAATTTGTTGTCTGTAATTACACTAATGGAAAGGAGATATAAACTTATTTCTGATGATGATAGAGTGTTTATCACTAGTTCTGGTGAAATATTGTTAACTGCATTTAAAAAAGGTAAACGTCTGGAAATTATTATGCAACCTGATATAAATTCACATGTATTGCAGGAAATTAATTAAACTGAATGTGAAAAATTGATTCCATCTGTTTTGTGGCACAAGAGATTATGTCACATAAATGCTAACTACTTGTCGAAAATCATAAATGAGAACATCACTTAAAATGGTGATGTGGTTGTTAATTTAAATTTAGAATGTGACTGTTGTAATGTCAGTAAAATTACTCGTAAACCACATAAAATTATAGATGTGAATCAAAGCAATTCTATTCTTGAATTAATACATGTGGATTTATGTGGTCCTATACATGTTCCTTTCTTGAATGGATCAAATTATTTTCTTGTAATTGTTGACGATTTTTCTGGTATGTATTTTACTTATTTTGTAAAGCATAAAAATGACGTTTTAAGTAAAATCATTAGTTTCAAAGAGAGGTTCGAAAATCTTACAAATGCTAAAATTAACCGTATTAGATCAGATAATGGCGGGGAATTTTGTAAATGAGGAATTTGATCAATATTTGTCTCAGTCCGGTAAAATACACGGGAAAACAGTCCCTTATAATCCTGAGAGTAATGGCAAAGCAGAAAGGGCTAATAGGGTTATTCTAGAACGTGCTAGAACTTTAATTTATGACAGTGGCCTTCCCTTAAATTTTTGGGCGGAAGCAGTTGCTTGCAGTACTCGTGTTACAAATTTGACCTATAGGAAAGGGAAAGGTAAAACACCTTATGAACTTTGGCATGGTGAAAAGCCAAATATTAATTATTTACGAGTTTTTGGTTGCCTTGTTTATTTTCACATTCCCAAACAATCTCGTAGTAAATTACAAGTGCCAGGAAAGCGTGGTATTATGCTGGGTTACTCAAATGAAAGACGAGTGTATCGAATTTATGATATAGAAAGCAGAAGAGTTCTTGAAGAAAGATCAATTAAATTCATTGAACATGTAATGGGAAGTAAATTTTTAGTAAACAGATCTAATTACCAAAAGACTCAATTGGGATATCGAAACGCTATTTTTCGACACTAATAGTGAAAAATCTAACAGAGATCCTAACTTAAATTCCATACAGATTAATGTAGATGAGGAAAACAGCCATTTCGATAGCGTTGAATCTCGTGACTGCGAAAGACCATCAGAGGTGCTTGAAAGGGATGAAAATAGTGTAGGAAAGCAAAATAATAGTTTAAAACAACCACTACGGAGATCAGAAAGACTAAAAGTTAAATACAGTGCTAATTTAGCTTGTGTAGAAACTCCTAAAAGCATTCAAGAGGAGAGAAAATCAGAGGATTGGGAAAGTTGGGAAAATGCGATGAAGGAGGAACTAAATTCGTTAGGGAAACACAATGTTTTTGATATTGTAGAAAAACCAAAAGGAGAGAAAATTATTAATAGTAAATGGGTTTTTACTGTAAAAGAGAACGATGGTAAAAAACAATTTAAAGCTAGACTTGTTGCAGCTGCATATAATCAGACTAAAACCAAAGACTATTCAGAGTCATACTCTCCAGTAGTTAACATAGAATCATGGAGAATGTTAATGGCAATGTCAGCTAAAATGAATTGGGATGTTAGATTTTATGATGTTAAAACTGCATACTTATACAGACTTATCGATGAAACGTTTTTTTTTTCAGTACCCCCTGGATTTGAAAATGAGTTTGGTAATAATAAAGTGTGCAAACTCAATAAAAGCATTTACGGATTACCACAATCAGGCCGAAATTGGTACCTTAAATTTAAATCCGAACTTCAAAAATAACTTTGTAATTATTTGCGCTTACATAGATGATTTAGCAATTTTCAGTAATAACGAAAATTTGCATAAAGTAATAATTCTAAAACTTGAGAAACTATTTGAGCTAAAGGATACTACACAAAATGGTAAATTTCTCGGAATTGAGATACATCACTTAGGGAACAGTATTGGGTTATCTCAGAGAAAATATATTGAATCCCTTTTACAAAAACATGGGATGGAACAATGCAAAAGTGTAAAAATTTCTATATGTAAAGGTGAGGATAAAAATATTGAAACTAATGATGATCTAGTTGATCAAACACAATATAGAGCATTATTAGGTGAACTATTGTACTTATCAAACAGAACAAGACCAGATTTATCATTTGTTATGTGTTATCTTTCTCAATTTAATGAGCGTCCTGAGAAACGTCATTTTTTGCTACTAAAATGTGTTCTAAGAAATTTACAGGGTTCTAAAAACAAGATGCTAATTTATGACAATGAAATGGATTATGTGAATGTTAGTGCTAATTCCAGCTGGGGAAATGCAACTGAAGGGAAATCTTTTTCTGGGGGAGTAATTATGATTGGTTCGTCATTAGTGTCATGGAAATGTAATAAACAAAAATGTGTAGGAACTTCTACCTGTGAAGTGGAGTTCTTTGCCATTTCTGAAACAGCAAAACATGTTACCTGGACTTTAAATTTATTGAAAGAACTTAATTGTAATAATTTTGTAAATGAACCCGTAATAATATTTTCTGATAACCAGTCAACAATTGATTGGTTAAATGGATCTAAACCATCGAACAAAACGAGACATGTAAACTTAAAATTTTATTTTGTAAGAGACATGATTGAAAACAGTATTATCCAGTTAAAATACATATCTACTGACAAAATGATTGCGGATTTTCTAACGAAAGCAGTATCATCTGATAAAATGTTATGGTCTATGGAAAAGATAAATTTAATTTGATTGTATCTTTATATGTGTTATATAAGTTCTATGTAATATTCTTGATCATTTGTGTCTGAAAGAAAAAGAGAAAAGAAAATGGGTAAATCCGCAGGGGGAGATTGAAGGACTGTGCGGTTATGCGCATTGTTTCTTTGCGTTTCTATGACTACCTGCTAAAGTAAGTCACATGACGCGCTTCATCGAAGCGTTGAGATTCATTCTGATTGTTGTGTTCTCTCTGTAAGCATGATATTGTGATGTGATGTGTTTGTTATAATAAATATTTGTCTTAAACATGGACCGATTTATTCTTCGACGATCAAAACGGACTTCTGACACTTCAAAAACAATCTGCACTTCTTTTTTTAAAAAATTAAAAAAATCCCCTTTTTTTAACTATTTCTTTTCATTTTTTTCCCCAAGTAAAAAAAAATAAAAGTTTTTCTTTTCAAAAAAAAATAGCCACCTTACAAAAACCCCCTGGTTTTAAATTTAAAAAATTTGGGCCACCCCAATTTTCATTTTAAACATTTTTTAGAAAAATTAGTTTTTTTTAAAAATTTTAAAATATATCTTTAAAAAATTTTAAATTATTAAAAATTTTTCAACAAAACAAAATTTTTTTAATTTTAAAAAATTTTTCCCCTTTTTATAAAAATTTTAAAATTTATTTGGTAAAATAAAAAAATTAAAAAAAAATTTTTTTTTTTCCTTTTTTTCGAAATTTTTAAAAAAATTTTTGATTTTAAATTTATTTGGTAAAATTTTGTTTTTTTTTTTTTTATTTTTAAAAAATTTACAAACCCTTTATTTAGATATAAAAATTTTTTTTAATTTTTTATTAAAAAATTTGCAAAATTTCCAAAAATTTTAATAAAACCTTTATTTTAATGAAAAATTTTTTATTTTCATTTTTTTTTTTAATTTTTTTTTAGGAATTTTTTTTAAAAATTTTTTTTTTCCCCTTTAAACCCAAATTTTTTTAATTTTTTTTTTTAATTTTTTCTTTTTTTTTGAAAACATTAAAAAATTCTTTTTTATTTTTTTTTTAAATTTTAACAAAAAAATTTTTTAAAAAAATTTTTTTTGGTTTGTTTTTTTTAACAAAAATTTTTAAAATTCAAAGTAAAAAAAAAAAAAAAAAAAATTTTTTTTTTAAAAAAATAATTACAATAACTAAAATTTTCTTTTTTTTTTTTTTAGTTTTCTTTGTCAAAATAAAGAAACCAAAAATATTAAAAAATTTTAATTTTAAAAAAAAAAAAAATTTATTTTTTAAAAAATTTTTAAATATTTTAAAATAATTTTTAGACAATAAACATTTAAAATTAAGAATTAAAATTAAAAAATTTAATTTTTAAAATAAAATTGAAAATTTAAATTTTAATTTGGGGAAAACCCCCAAATTAAAAAAATTCAATTACAAAAATTTTTTCAAATTTAAAAATTTTTTAAATTTTTAAAAAATTTTAATAAAATTTTTTTAAAAAAATTTTTTTAAAAAAATCTTGGGTTTTAAACCAAAAATTTAATTTTAATTAAAATTTCTTTTTTTTCTTTGAAAATTCAAAATTTTCCCAAAAATTTTTAACTTTAGAATTTCATGTTTAAATTTTTAAAGTTTTTAATTCTTTTTTCAAAAAATTTAAATTTTTTTTTTAATTTTACAAAAACCATTTCAAAAAAATTAAAAAAAAAAAATTTTATAATTTTTAAAAAAAAATTTTTTAATTTTCCACCTTAAAAAAAAAAAAAAAAAGGGGGGGCCATTTTTGGCTTTTTCCCCCCAAAATTTTTTTTTAAAAACTTTAAAAAAATTAAAATTTAAAAAGATTTTTTTTTAGAAAAAAAATTTTTAAAAATTTTTTATTTTTTTAAATTTTTTTCCCCAATTTTAAGAATTTAAAGGGGAAATTAAATATTAAAAAAATTTTTAAAAGGGAAAAATAACCCAAAATTTTAAATTTTCCGGGGGTTTTTTCATTAATTTTTTAAAAATTTATTTTTTAATTTAAAATTTTAAAAATTTTGTTAGATTTTTAAAACTTTTCCCTTTTAAAATTCTTTTTGTGTTTTGGGTTAAAATTAAACCCAAAAAATAAAAGAAATAATTTTAAAATTTTTTCCAATTAAAGAGAGTTTTCTTGTCATGAATGTACACTGCCCGACATTGAAAATGCAACACCCATAAGGAGTGGCCAGAAAGTGTTGACACTCGGCAAGCAGAGAGAGACAGCAGTGAACAATAAGTGATCTTTATTTCAAAATGATATGCATAATACAGAAGGAGAGCAGCGTGGTCTTAGTAGGTCGTCGGACCACCGTGGACGGCGATACATGAAGCAACAGGTCTAGGTACACTGAGTCAATGAGAGTACGGATGTCGTCTTGAGGTATGTTTCTCCATTCCCTGTCAACCATTTCCCACAGTTCGTCTTTTGAACGGGCTAGTGGCAGGGTCTGCAAATGGTGTCCAATCACATCCCAAATGTGTTTGATTGGTGAAAGATTGGGAGAGTACGGTGGCCAGGGAAGTATCTGTACACCTTGCAGAACACGTTGGTTGATGCAAGCAGTGCGCGGTTGAGCGTTATCCTGCTGATACAGGGCATTGGGAACCATTTGAAGGTAGGGGAGTGTTACCGGTCGCAGCATATAATCCACATATCATTGGGCTGTAATAGTGACCCGAATACGAACTAGAGGTGACCTGGAGTCATACACAATTGCTCCCCATGATGCCACCCCCCCATTTTGCTCCCCATTTTGCCATGATGCCACGTTGTCGCCCAGTAGGGCATTCTACAATTGCTGCCGGATTGGACCTGTTTTCACGTTGGCGCCACACTCGTACGCTGTGACTATCACTGGAGAAACAGAAGCGTGACTCATCTGAGAACATGACCCTGTGCCATTCTGTCATCCACGTCGCTCTAGCCAGGCACCATTGCAGTCGTTGGCATCTATG
The DNA here is from genome assembly GCA_038373885.1 of Cheiracanthium punctorium. Classification (NCBI taxonomy): domain Eukaryota; kingdom Metazoa; phylum Arthropoda; class Arachnida; order Araneae; family Cheiracanthiidae; genus Cheiracanthium; species Cheiracanthium punctorium. The sequence continues at coordinate 330,861 of JAWZYV010013134.1, read as the reverse complement.
TTGTGGACAGTGCCGGATTAGCAATATAGCAAAAGTAGCAAATGCCACGGGCCCCGCGCCTTTGGGGGCCCCGCGCTTGTAGTTTGAAAGTTTTTGTCCTCCCCCCTAAATCTAGCTTTTTTAAGCAAAAGATAACCATCATAATTATTTCTTTCTTTCTTTCTTTTTTTTTTTTTGATAAGACAATGTACAAGCTCTGTTATGGAACTGTAAATCAATTGTAAATAACTCATTGAAAGAATATATATGTTACGGCCAAAGCCCGAAATCAGCGAGTTCGCGAACTGGCTGCTCAATTAGCGTTTTGGCCAACGCTGCTGTAAACTTAGTGGCCAATGTCCGATCTTTCCTTGATTTCGGGTTTTGGCCGGCCGATTCGTGAAGTGGCTTGGGACGATTGGCCAAAGTAGGAAGAAAGAAATCAAGAGCAGATTGTTTTACACACTGTTAAAAATGAAGTATTTAAAAATGAGTACTTCTGTGTACTGTTTCTTTTTTCTTTTCTTTTTTTAAAAGTAAAATTGTTTTAGAAACGAGTTCAAATATAAGTGACATCTCTGAGTTAAAAATAAGCTTGTAATATATAAAAATATGATCTCGTGTTATTCTGTTCTCATATTAAAGCCATAATAGAAATTATTCAGTGAGCGTTTATGCTGAAACAAAGAGATAGAGTGAACAATATTGGATTTGCGCCCTTCAAAAGGACGAATTATATCTTGAGCAAATGCGTTGCGTAACTTGTATGAATACAAAGGCAAATTGAGTACTCCATTTTTCAACTACCTTTAAGGGGTATCCTTAGTCTTTTTCTGCTCCATAGACCTAATGCTAAAGATCCCAGATCACATTGTCTCCCGAAATATCGCTTCAAAAAATAGGAAACTTTTTGCAAAGGCAAATAGATACCACTCAGTCTACCACTATCACATTGGGCTTTGGCCAAGGATTCCCAGCCTATTCGCGAAATGGCCAGCCAAAGTAGAATATACAATATTAGTTGCAAGTACTTCGGACTTTGGCCAAAATCTCTTGGCCAAAATGCAAATCGGCCAGCCAAATCGCGAACTGGCCGAACTTCAGGCTTTGGCCGTAACATATATAAATTTAGCGTGGCTGTCGCATGCCTACATTATTTAGTCAACTAATTACCTAGGTTAAACTGAATGAGTATTCTAAAGGCAGCAACAAGAGACACACACGAGAGTATTTCTAACACACTGAGGAACAAAAAATGCACTACCCAGAAAAAAAATTCAGAGAGGGTCCAAGCGGTGGAAGAGGCAAAATTAAAAAAAAGAAAAAAGTTTCATCATTAGCCCTACAGTGCTATTAAAATTGAGCAGGTTTTTATCTTTTTCTTGAGAAAAATCGCTACTCGGAGGAGGGTGCATCCACACCCTTACTATATAGGACTACCCACCTGTGTATGGCCATTAAAAAATGCATTCCTTACCAATAATGCTACCAGTTTGTCTTTATTTGCTGAATGTTGTAATCAAACTTTTCAAAATGACTCAATATACAGGAACTATTTGTGGCTATTTCTGAAGATTTTCTCTGGAAAGCGAGTTGAGATTCTGCATTTCCACGAGAGCTGAGGTCCATAGGAATGTAGGAAAAAACGCGGCCCATAAAAAAGACATTCCCCTTCGAAACAATAATTTTTATTTAAATATTGGATATAAACTTATTTTGTTTTGTAAATATGAGGATAGTATTGAATCGGATGTTGGGCCATCCCAAATTCTTTACTCTTAGAGTAAAGGGGGTGGCTTTGGCGAAATTCGAAGGTGCATGAAATAGCGAGTAAGCCATCTTTAGAAAGCTTTCGGTGTTTAGCTTGCTTTATTTTGATGTATTTATTTATTTATGTTTTACACTGTTTGAAAACAGTCGAATTATTATTTCAAACAATAATTAGATATAGAATGTACGCCATTTTTTATATTTTGAGAATCAGCAGTTCTAATAAATTATAATAGTAATCACGGAAATTAGCAGCGTTAAATATAAAAGAATTGCTTTTGGCTGGTCGAAACCACAGGTCAAGGTCGAGGATGTCAGTAAGATCGTTCGGATAAAATAATTAGAATTGGGGGGGGGGATCTTTGCACAAAGACAAGTCGGTCGGAGTATCTGGGAAACCATAACCCCAGGCAAACTGAAAACGAAGATTTTTCCTGATACTCTTGCTTTACAAAGAAACTCGCAAAATACTTTATCACATTTAATATTATTATATCCTACAAAAACATTTGAAAGTAATACGATAATGAATGTTTTATCCGAATTTTTTATTACTTACTATATTGATTATTCTATTTAGAAAAGATACCATCCTCTTATTAAGGTTTTTTAAAATAAAATATTTTATATCATTTTTACGAAGGTAGGTTTAAAAGTAATGCACGCATGCTTGTAGAACTCGAGCGAAATGGCCATTAGAAGTGCTCCAAGCTGAATGTGGAAGTAACAGACCCCCTCTGTACGCATGTGCAGTTTGAATGCGTTCCGTTCATGCAGTGTATTTTGAAAAGCAAAAGTATAATTGCGCTAGATCTGCCTATACGCAGTTTGATTTCTTATGAATTAATCCATTAAATACATGAAGTTAATAATATGCAAACTACTATTAGTAAAGACTTACTATTAGTAAACTCACATTTTGTTTTCTCACTCTAGAAAGTTTACAGAAACAATTATTATTGTATGTATGAGAACTTGTCAAATTATATGTTTGGATATGGGGAAGGGTGGGTGGAGGGGTATTAGAAACTCGAAATATGTACCCATGAGCATTAACATTCATAAAAAAAACCTGAGTTGTAGGTATAAATACCTTTAAATATCGTCCGTCCCGCTATCAGTTTAGCCCCCCGCCTTGAATCTCCCGCCCTCCCCAGAAAAAAGACAACTCAATATTTTGAGGGACATTTTTTCCGCATACCAATTTACTTGGAGAAATTGATTTGCCCAGTGTTAGCTCAAATTTGCTCATATTAAATCAAGAAAAGTTCGTAAAAGTTATGTTTTATTTCATTATCGCACAAAACCTAGACATTTGCGCACCCAAGTGGGAGGGAGGGTTGGGATAAACCCCTCCCAGATCTAACGCGTGGAAAATTTTAGTTTTATTTACATTTAATTAGCATTAGCCATCCCATTTACTAATTAATTCACACTAAAAATAAATTATAATACAATTAGCACTGTTTATTTTCTCGGTTAATTTACCTATACTACTATAATATGAGAGTGAAATCCTCCCCCTAAAAAAAAATCCTTCAGGTTTCATTAATGAACATGGGGCCCCTTGATAACATTTGCTACAGGCCCCGCGCTGTCTTAATCCGGCACTGGTTGTGGAGCAATGGCAGTCTTCTTAATGCAGGCCATGAGTGCAAGCCACTAGCAACCAATCCCCAATGGGGAGCAACCCCATTTTGCTCCCTATTTTGCCATGATGCCACGTTGTCGCCCAGTAGGGCATTCTACAATTGTTGCCGGATTGGACCTGTTTTCACGTTGACGCCACACTCGTACGCGGTGACTATCACTGGAGAAACAGAAGCGTGACTCATCTGAGAACATGACCCTGTGCCATTCTGTCATCCACGTCGCTCTAGCCTGGCACCATTGCAGTTGTTGGCATCTATGTTGTGGAGCAATGGCAGTCTTCTTAATGCAGGCCATGAGTGCAAGCCACTAGCAACCAATCGACGGGAAATGGTTCTTGTCGATATAGGAACATCCAATACATCCAAGGTGTCTAGAACATGTTGCAGAATGGAGGTTGAAGTAGCTTGTGGGGCCGCCACCGCTTGTTGGTGGATGGGTCTATCCACATGTGCTGACGTCACTCTGGCTGCACTGGCACCCCTTAAACGTGCCACATTACCTTGTTCCAACCATCTTCGCCACAGCCGGTGTACAGTGGACACATTCAGGTGTGTGTCTGCCGAGATTTGCCGGATGGACCAACCTGCTCGTCTCAGTCCGATCACCATGCCCCTTGTAAAATCGTCGGTCTGCTGGAACCGCCTCTGTTGATGGTGGCCTGGCATTCTCTGGTTACACGTGTCTTCTGAGACAAGAATAAAATTTCTACGACAATTTCTCTAGCAGCAATACTTTCACAAAAATTGTCCATTCTACCGGTTCCTTCCCATATATCTTTTTCCACATGCACTGGCGAGCTGCCAATTTTACATCATTAGCATAACTCAGCATTTACCCTGAAGTTTGCATAATTTTCTGACCACTTCTTCTTGGTGTTGCATTTTCAATGGCATGCAGGAAAAATTACATAGGGTACCTTTTAAAAGATTCAAAGGAATTCGAAGTAAACAACCCTTAGAATTGATTTATATCGATTTATTGGGACCCGCCACTAAACCTAGTAATGGTAAAGCTAGGTATTGTAGATGATTAGTCTAGATGGCTAACACTTTACTTGTTAAAACACAAACATGAGGCAGTTAAAAGGAATACAGCATTTTATTTCGCACTTCAAAAGAAAACTGAATCGAAAGTAATTAATGTTAAATCAGATAATAGGCTTGAATTTGTAAATAAAGAATTAAGTGATTATTTTTTCTAAACTTGGTATTAATCACGAACGAACAAATGTTGCTTCCTCTGAAATGAATAGTGTTGTGGAGAAAATTAACAGCGATTCAATGACTACTGTACGAGCATTGTTATTAGCTTCAAAATTAAAATCCGGATTTTGGGGTGAAGCCCTTATGTATTACACGCAAGTTAGAAATAGAATGCTTCACTCTACTGATAAAGAGAAAACTCCCTTTGAAAAATGGTTTGGATTGAAACCGAAAATTTTGTAATTTAGAACTTTTAAGAGTTTATGTTTTTTCCATGTAAATAAAATATACTTCAATATGTTAGAACAAGTGGCTCAGAAGGGAATATTTAAAGGGAAAATCCCAGTGGGTATACACTTTAAAAACTGATTCAGACAGTAAAATTAAAAGATGCAAGGCTAGGTTAGTAGCTCATGGACATAAACAAAAATACGGAACCGATTATGAATCTACTCTTTTGTCGGTATTAGAGTTTTGATTGATTAATTATATTGTTTTTCATTTTATTTGTTATTCTGAATGGCTGGTGACACCACCATTTTGATGTTAAATGTGCTTACTAGTATGGAACTTTATCTGAAAATATTTTTATGGAAATACCTGATGGTTATGAAATAAATAATTCACACAATGGTGACATGGTATTAAAACTCAATAAAGCTCTGTATGGTTTGAAACAAAGTGGAAAAAACTGGTAGGAACATTTAACTGAGACTTTAAAAAGTTTGCAGTTTGTCCAATCTCAGTACAATCCATGCATATTTAACCCTTAAATGCATGAATTTTTTTCTCGTTCGCGCGATATCTATGAGTATAAGTTAAATTTCTTACATCAGTTTTATGAATAACTAATTCATTTCTCCAAGGACAAACAGTTTGAAAGAATTATGTGAAACTTTTATTAATCACGATATGAATCATATAAATCATTCCATCTGAATGAATCAATATGAATCATTTATTATAAAAAAAAAAATATTTTATATATGAAACTGACGTAAGAAATTTGGCTTCTACTCTAATCCGGCACTGAAAAATATGATGCATATATGCATCGCTATGCATTTAAGGGTTAATATGAATGATAATTGTGTATATTATATGCTGATGATATTATTATTTTTGCTAACGATGATATTATTTTGGATCGATTTTGCTAATGATGATATTAGTTTTTATTTCTTTATCTGCTTATTATGACATATGTAATTTAGTTGATATTAGTAATCTTTTGGGTGTTCAGTTTGAAAACTAATAGTGAAGTTTAGCATCAGTTTAATTATATTGATAAATTGTTGAAATTATAGAATATTGATTTTACTGTCAAAGTTTACTATGTAGGAATTAATTTTTCCAATTTTGAAAGTAATGAGTTTTATGATTTATCTTTCAAATTGTTAAGTTCTTTGCTTTCTCTGGCTAACCGTACTAGACCAGATATTTTATTTCCTGTAATATATATAGCTCAATTTTCTTCAAAACCTAATATAAATCATTATAATTTGTTATTGAGAATTTTAAAATATGCAGGTACAACTAGAAATTATGTTATTAATTTATCTAAAGCTAATTCTTCTGATTTAATAATGTATTCAGATGCATCATGGGCTTTTTCAGTAGATTGCAGCCGCTCTATTTCATGGATATATTTGGTGTATAGGTGGAATATTTTTAGGCTGGAGATCAGCTACTCAAAAATGTATTGCAAAAAATACAATGGAAGCAGAATTCGTTGATATGGCTGTAACTGAAGTAAATTATTTTGCAAATATTATGAAAGAATTTAAAACATTAACCTTTTCAAACAGAATTTCTAAAGTATTATGTGATAATCAAGCTTTTTCAAATAGTGTGATTGTAAATAATAAAACAAAGCATATTGATATAAGATATTTTTATGTAAGAGATTTACTCAAGAAAAATTTGATTGTCATTCAAAATGTTCCTGAAAAAGTTAATATTGCTGATCTCTTAACTAAGCCTATGTTAAAGTGCAATTTGCTGAAATTCACTAATCCAATTTTTGATGATTTTGTGAATGGGGGCATGTGTGAGAAAATTCGCAAAATTCTGTGAATAATCGCCAATTATGAGAATGCACATTAGTTTGGCGATCTTTGCTTCTGAGCCGTGATTATGGCAACCCTCGAATTTTTCTCTTGAATTTTCTCCCTTGAATTTACCCTTGTAATCCAGATTTGTATATAGTGAGTTATCCTATAAGTTTTTGTATAATAAAGATGTATGTGTGAAATCGGTTGTTTGTTTTTTCATTTTCTTTTTCATTCCTCAGCCTGCCTTGGGCTCACATAACACATGTATGCATGTATTATGTTCCAGGATACAATGTAGAGTAACATTTAAGAAGCTTTTTCTTGATCCATCCTTATTATCCAGCATTTTTGCTTATCTGACATTGTGCTGGCCCCTTTATGTCGGATAATCGAGACTTCTTTAGTTTAATAAGGAACAAAGAAGTCCTGTGGTGTCCGCATAAATTTTCTTTTTATATTTGAAAATTAAAAGCAAAGATGTCACCCATGCTTAGATTATTATTATTATTATTTGAAATTTGCCATTTATTATTATTATTATTTGAAAGGGGAGGGGCACACTGTACATTAAAAAACTTGTCTTACCTTTAGTATAATATTGTGCACAAAGGTGTATACTTATACTTGAATGTAGCCCTGAAATAGCTCTGTAAAAAGCTCGTTTTTCTAAGCACATAGCTGTCAAATAAGTAAAAGAACATATTTTATAATTTCTGAAATGAATACATACAACACTTATTCAGTTAAATAAAGGTAGAAAAAAATTTATTACTTGCCATTTAAGCTTTTTGATGTAGTATAAGGTCCGTAACCTTCTCCAAATCTGAAACAATTTAACAAATGATTATTCATTTTTTGAAAATTATTTTTAATATTCACAATGATCTAATTATTTACACAGACATAATAAATATTAATATAAGCAAACATGTATTCAGCATTCAAAATACTTTTATTATTGCAATTCCACTGGAATTATTTTACAAATGAATAATGATTAACATTTGCCTTCAAATTTGCACTCTTCAAAAAAGGTTGTGTGCAGATAAACTTCAGTAGCTGGCAGTTGCTCATCCAAAAAGAAGATAAGGCAACTATAAGCATCACAGTGAATACATAAAATGTAAATTGTGTGTGTGTGGGGGGGGGATGCTATCAACAATTCTTTTATACAAATATCTCAGTAAATGCATTTTAAGTATAAATTTTTTAGTGCTTGGGGGTTATAGCAGTCACTAAAATTCAATTGCCAAGCAACCAAAGTATTTCACCAAGATGGTTTTGGTGAAATCTTGCAAAAATGTTTGCATTCTTACAGATGTTTGCAGCCCATAAGCATAGTTGCATCATTGGTGTAATAAAATTTTAATTAATAAATATTTATCTGGTGTAATAAATATTTATTTAGGCAGATATATTAATAGAGGATTTTTAATGGAATACCTCTGATTCCTATTGACGTTACATCTCCCCCTTGAAGGAAAAAAAAAAAAAAAAAACACAATTAGATTGATTTTAGATTATTTCAATTGAAATTCTTACAGCCAAAGTTATGAACTGTTGCTTGGTACAGGGTTCCTACTTGTATTAAAAGAAAAATAAAATAAAGTACTTAAAAGTTTTTAAGAACTTTATTTGGTACATTTAACACATATATTTTAAAAATTTACTTCCAGTTAGAGGCATTAATAAATGTTGTAAAGCTAAATATGTAAGTGTAGGTATTTCCCAATACACTTAATCTCATACTCAACTATTTTTATGAATGAAGGGGAAGTGTGGTCTATTTCAACACAGTGAACATTTTAAAAGCTCATGTAATTTTTGCTTTCAAAAAGAATGATCATAATGGTTGCTCTTCAGTGTTCAATTACTTCCAGGTAAGTGACTGGACTAATAAGAAAGGAATGAATACCGATTAACTTTGCAGCTATGCTTAGATATATTTGATGTAGTTAAGATAGGAGAAAAAGTAATTGGTACAATCCTTGATTTTACAGCTGATTGCCGGCAATTTTTTGTTTCCTACTTGCTTCCACAGAAAGTGCAAAGTGGAAATTTACTTTGTGGTCTAAGGGAGTGGGGGAATCAAGTATTTTTCAGCACCTTAATTTTCTAAAATGAAATTCAAGTTTTTTCAAAAAAACCATGGGAACCCTGTAGGAGTGTCTAGATAACTAGATTGTCAAGCTACTCATGCAACTATGAAATATCATCCTGTTAACAATGTTAAAAGTGAAAAGAAATAAATACATAGTGATTTCCAATCTTCTACTTTTAAAAATATATCTAAACGATGGCTTCAGAAAACTTAAAGATGATTTTTCAAAGATTCTTTCAGTACAGTGAAATCTCAGTATAATGGGATTTCAAGTGATCAGAAATACATTTTTAATAGCAAAAATATCATTAAAGTGAAATTTCATTATGATTGAACTTTTACTATTATATTGTTACAAATTTTCGGGGCAACCCGCTGCTCTGGGGCTTAAAATGGTTTAAAATTCGTATTCTATGCTTCAAATACATAAATTTTGCTTTTTGTTGCATCAAAATCGGCCAATTAGAACTGGAGATATGGAGGTTTCGGTTTTCCATTGTTTTTCAATGGAAGTTCTAGAAAACTCGAGAAATATTGGTCCTAGAGCTTAGATCTCTTCACTTTTGGGGACTTATTTTTGGCGCCAAATTTGGCGATATTTCGCCAAAAGTCGCCAAGCGTGGTGATTTTTTGGTCATTTGGCGCAATTTTCCCAATGGGGCCTGGAAGTTGTTTTCCACCATTAAAAAAGCATAATAACCTAACATTTTTCTTCTATGACGTAATCAATATTCTCACTTTATGTAGAATCTTCAAGAAATATACTCTTCTAGAAGCTTCCCATAGCTTCTGCCTCCTCTATATAAACCGGCGCGCTGCCCTGAAGGTTCAGTGCGAGTTGAACGCTCAATGTGTGAAGAGCTCTCAGTACGCTTTGTGAATTGATAGTGCTATAGAAGCTGTGTTTTAGCTTGCTTTATGAAGCTGTTTTTAAATTGCTGTGTGTATATTTTTCATCGCTGAGTCTTGAGAGATTGTTAGTGTTATTTCTCGTATATTTTCACTGAATTTTTGCCTGTGAATGTGACTTATTTTGTGTGAGAAATACAGCATTTGTGAGAGCTTCTGACCTAAGCGGATTGTTAAAAGCACGTTAGTGCTAGATTGTGCTTGTGAATTGTGTACAGCTGATTGTTCTACGAAGTTCTAGAAGCAATAAAGTTTGTGTTCCATCCTGACAAGTGACTTTTTACTTGAACTTTTTACACCAACTGGACTTTAGAACGATGAACCCCAAGAGTAGCAGAGTAATTCCGCAACATTTGGTGTCAGAATCAGGATTCTAAAGAAATAATTTAATTCTCAAGTGTATGGTTTTGACTAGACGAAAAATGGAAGAACAACTTCAAAAACTCATGGAGATGATGAAGGAGATGAAGTCCAGGCAAGACGAGATGAAGTCCGAACAAGACGAGATGAAAGCCAGACAAGATGATTTAGAAAAGAAAATTGAAGCCGGACAAGCTGATTCGCAAAAGAAAATTGAAGCCGGACAAGACGAAATGAAAGCTTCACACGATGAGGTGAAAACCAGATTAGAAGAAATGAAAGCCGGACAAGATGAGATAAAAGCTGTACAAGGCGAGATGAAATCCGGATTGGACGAGTTAAAGACAGCGCACAATGAAGTGAAAAGCAGATTGGAGGAGTTAAGAGCCGCACACGACGATGTGAAGATCGGACTGGAAGAATTAAGAGCCGCACACGACGAGATGAAATCCGGACTGGAGCAGAAAATAGAAGCCGGACTGGAAGAAATAAAATCCGGACTGGAGGAAAAAATACAGACAAATCAAGAAAATATGGAGAAGAGAATGTCGATACTAGAAGAAAGCCAAGCAAGAAACATGAAAGAATTACGTGAAGAATTTAATAATAAAATCGAGGACAAATTGGATTGGAAAGAAAATAGTTTCGAAAATACGGAAAGAATATGAATCTAAAATGGAAGAAAAATTGGACTCTCTCGTCAAGCTGGGAAAGTTACCGGAAAACATCAGACTGTCGTCACGCCGACCAGCAGTGAAGCTTACCACTTATGACGGAAAGACTCCCTGGGAAGCCTACAAGACCCAATTTTTAATCGTCGCCAAAGCCTATGGTTGGAACGAGTCCGAGAAAGGGGACCAACTGGCCGCTTCCCTTAGCGGAGATGCAATTAACGTATTGCAAACTATTGGAGCGACGAAGATAGGAGATTTTGACGCCCTCGCAAGTGCCTTGGAGATGAAATTCGGAGAGAAGTGACAGAAAGAATATAGTAGAATCCAACTTAAGTCAAGGATGCAGAGATCTGGCGAGACCCTTCAAGAGCTTGCTTCGGACATAGATAGGCTGTGTCATCTAGCCTACATGGACCACCTTGATAATGTCCGAGAAGAAATGGCGGTGCGTCATTTTATTGAAGCCATCCGTGATCCAGAAACACAAAAGGCACTCATGTTGGAGGATTTGACGTCTGCTCTGGTGTTCGCAATGAAGCTAGAGGCAGCCCAGCGGGCCGTGAGAAAAGATCGGCATGCTGTTAGAGCGGTCACGGTCCTAGAGGGAGCTGACAAAGACACAGAGAGCGTCGAGAACAGGTTGAAGAGATCATAGAGCGAAAATTAAGATCCGATAGAACGAGAGATGGCCCAAAGAAAGTAAAATGCTGGAAGTGTGGCGTCGAAGGCCATGTACAACAGTATTGTGGTCGAAAGCTTCATGACCAGCAAGAGAACTTAAGAACATGAAGGAGGGAAACTAGGAGGTGGCCATCTCGCGGGGCGGAGGTTGCCAGATAGTCCAAAGCCCCACCTAAAAGTCTTGCAGATTTCATCAGTGAATGGCGGCAGTAATGGACTCTTCGTACTGGGATACGTTAATGGTTCCCCATGCCACATGGTGATTGATACTGGAGCGAACGTAACCATCATAAGGACGGATCTGGCCAAGAAATTAAATTTGAAGATTATCTGGACTCCGCCCTCGCTGACCCTCCAGACTGTGACAGGTGACAAGATCGAAGTGGGCGGAAAAGCGCAAGTAGAAATCACGTTTGGAAATGCCAGATACGACCATGTGGTATATGTCGCCAATATTACAGGCTCTTTTATTCTCGGACTGGACTTTTTAAAATCACACAAATTTAATTTGGACTTTAGAATAATGAGCTTCGTTCAGACTCAGAAGAAATAGCTGCGTTCGATATTAGAAATGAAACTGTTTTGCCTGTTCAGCAAATAATAGCCCAGACTGATATCACTCTACCTCCCAGAACTGATTCAATAATTTCTGGAACAGTAAAGAAAGCAATAAATTCCGTTTTGGATTAATCGAACACCCAAACAATAGTGATTCCGTCAGAGGAGTACTTGTGGTAGCAGCACTTGTGGACTTGTCGAGAACAGAAATTCCAGTTAGAGTAGCAAATGTGACGGACAAGTCGAAGGTGATAAAGAAAAATGAAGTGTTGGCGACATGTACTCCTGTTACCTGCATTAATAAGAACATCAGCCAAATGACAGCTAAATCTTCCGAGTGCCTGACGAAGGAATTATTACAAGACGTGCAGTTAACGGCAGAACAGAGAAGCGCTGCAGAGAAAGTAATAGCTGAATTTGAAGACCTCTTTTCTCGTACTTCCGGTGACTTTGGCCGTACGAGGTTAACGCAACATAGAATAGACAAGAGCAGCCATTCTCCCATCAAGCAACATCCTAGGCGGCTGCCGTTTGCTAAGCAGGAAGAGGTGAACAGACTTTTAGAGTGGATGCAGCGTGATGACGTCATCGAGCCATCAATTAGTCCCTGGGCCTCACCGATTGTTTTGGTCCAAAAGAAAGATGGTTCCACCCAGTTCTGTGTTGACTATAGACGTCTGAATGACATAACCAAGAAAGACAGCTACCCTCTTCCCAGGATAGACGACACATTGGACACTTTATCGGGAAATGAATGGTTCTCCACTCTGGATCTCAAGAGTGGCTACTGGCAAGTAGAAATCCATCCCGATGACCGTGAAAAGACTGCGTTCACCATGGGACAAGGATTGTGGCAGTTCAAAGTTATGCCTTTTGGACTCTGCAACGCACCGGCTACATTCGAGCGACTAATGGAGACAGTGTTGAGAGGACTTTCCTACGAAGCATGTCTTGTTTGTTTGGACGATATCATCATTGTCGGAAAGACTTTCGAAGAACATCTTGAGAACATCCGAAAGGTGCTGCAGAAATTAAAAGAGGCAAACTTGAAACTAAGTCCATCGAAGTGCAATTTGTTTCGTCGGGAAGTACGTTACCTTGGGCACATAATATCCGCCCACAGAGTCCGAACCGATCCTGAAAAGATGTCCGCAGTCAAGAACTGGAGTCGTCCGGAGAATATCCATGACTTACGTTTTCTCGGTCTGTGTACTTACTATCGAAAATTCGTGAAGGATTTTTCTCAAATTGCAAGACCTCTTCACAAATTGACAGAGACTGGACAGAAATTTCTATGGACTGAGGAATGTGTGGACGCATTCAACGAACTGAAGACGGCTTTAACATCAGGGCTATAGAATTACAAGGGCTGGGTCATCCGTTTGAGGGATAGCTTGCCGCTTTGAAGCAACTGACCACCCCACGAAGGATGCTCGTGACGTCACCTGGTTCCCTCCGGATGGGAGATAAGAGAAAAAGAACTTTCTACTGCATTTACAAAACGCGTCTTTTCTTTTTTGCGTATTATTGATTCACCAATAATTAATTTCTTAATTTTACCAGCATTAAATGCACTTTTAGAAATGCCATCTTGTGCTGTTGTGACTTGTAATATGTATCGTAATACAGAAAAGATAGTTTTATTTCATCGGTTTCCACAAAACTTGGAATTGCAAAATGAATGGGTCTGCAGATGTAAAAGAAAAGGCAAGGTTAACCCCAAAAATGCTCGAATGCGCAGCGAACACTTCGAAGAAAGCCATTATATTGATGACTTACAAAACAAATTTTTAGGTTTGCCTATAAGAAAAATATTAAAAGATACTGCTATTCCTACTGTTAATTTACCTTCTTTTAAATTGGAAGAAAAAACAACTTCTAAATCAGAAAGGCAAAAAAAGAGGAACGTTTTGGAAGATGCTTTCAGTAGACTAAGTTATTTAAGTCCTAAGAAAATACGATCAGAAGATACAATAAATGAAGGTGATGTAAACTTGAATGAAGTTCAACGACAGACAGTTGTAAAAACTGTGATGCACTGGAAGAATAACTCAGCAGTTTAAAAATTGAGTTAGAGAGTGCAAGAAGGAAAATAGTTGTTCATTTAAAATCATGGCACAGAAATTAAAAAGAACCCTTCTGTATAAAAAAAATAAAACATCTGAAATTGGAAAATTAAAAAGGAAAGTATGCATCCTGGATAAAGAGAGCAGAAAATTAAGGAATCTAAACGATATCTTTTTATTTTATTAAAATATTATAGAAAGTACTTATATAAATTGTTTGGCACCCTTAAAAATTAGTTAATAAAGTAAAACAATAAAATTAACTATTTCACATTAAATCTTTTTAAAAATATCAGCTTTAAGCATTATTGAAATCGATTTTACAGGGGAAAAAAAAAGTTTAGTTTTAGTGTTTTTATCGGCAATCTTCAATTGGTCTTCCGTTTCAAAAAAATTATCATCTTCAACGCTTTTAATAAGACGGTGAAAAGTTTCTAGTCCTATTACAGCAACCGAAAAACTAAGAATTTCTGCAACCTCTTATTCAGTTTAGCCCATTTCTTAATTTTCCGTAACCTCATGAATTTCAGTCCTAAGTTTTTCAGTCCTAAAAATTGATTTTTCAAACAATAATAAGAAAGGAAAAAAATTAAAAACAAAACAAAACAAAACAAAAAACGAAAGTCACATGTAAACACGCTCTGAATGTAAACTTAGAAGTGAAAAAAAAACTTTTTAAGCAGGAAAGTGTTTGGAATGAAACTTTTTAAATGGGTTGTTTTAACATTGTAAGAACAGAAAAAAATTGGGAACCGCAAATAAGAACTTTTTAAGCGGGAATTTTTTTTAAATGGGTTTTACTGTATATTTTTTAACATTTAATATCAGATAAATCTTATTTTCAATTTCCCTCCATGTTTATTTTTTGTATGGTTGTGCTTCTGTTCTTAAGAACGGGTACATTTTGAAGTTTACTGTAAATTGTTTTATTATCTATGTGTACATTCTCTTAAGAAACGTATTTAAGTTCAAGCCAAACTGCCTATCTTTTTCTGGTAGGTATTAAGACACACACACACACACACATATATATATATATATATAAAGAAAGTTGGTGTATCATGTTTTATTTCGAATGATTATTTTCTTTCTTTTTTTTTTTTTTTAGAAAACAATCCTATATTCATTACTTTATCTCAAAACAGAAAATCTGACTTCTACTACTACAATATATTTTTGAGAGCCTATGTATATTATATATTACTAATAGACAGGGATTCACAGAAGCAACTGTTTTAATTTTTCCTAAAAATATATCACCCTAAATCTTCAATGCCATAGATAACATTTTAAGTGAGAAAAATCTAATAAAAGTCATTGAGAAAACATTATCTCCACGACTTCTCCTTCGCACGCGGGAACCATACTACGTCATCAGTTATTCCCCCTGTCTTCACTTCTCGCAGACGATTGACCCAGCCCTTGTGATTCTATAGCCCTGTTTAACATCTTCGCCGATCCTGTCGTATCCTCACCCTGACAAGCCATTTATCCTGGACACAGACGCAAGTAAGGAGAGTGTTGGAGCAGTTTTGTCCCAGGAGATAGATGGCCAAGAACACGTCATTGCTTACTGGAGCAAATGCCTTTCAAAGGCAGAACGTAACTATTGTGTTACGAGAAAGGAACTTCTTGCTATCATTAAGGCCGTGGAGCACTTCCATCATTACCTGTACGGCCGAAAGTTCCTGCTCCGAACGGACCATGCCTCTTTAACCTGGCTTCTAAATTTCAAGAATCCAGAGGGCCAAATAGCCAGGTGGATACAGCGATTACAAGAATATGACATCGAGATACGTCATCGGAAAGGGGCATCTCATGGAAATGCAGCTGCTTTGTCAAGAAGGTCCTGTATAGACAGCTGTCGCTATTGCTCCAGGGCAGAGAAAAATTACCATCTGAAACATCCCGTTGTCTGCCAAGTTACATCATCGACACCATCCCAAGATCCCTGGAGTGACGAAAATGTTCGGGCGGACCAATTAGCAGACAGCGACATCAAACCTATTGTGGAATTTAAGAAAAATCCAGTGCTAAGCCCAGTTGGCAAGAAATATCATCTTACAGTCCGGCAACAAAACAGTACTGGGCTTTATGGGATTCGCTCCGCCTGAGAAATGGAGTCCTGTATCGTAAATGGGAGTCGGACGACGGCAAGATGCTCCGATGGCAGTTAGTACTCCCTCGCTCGAGGATTCCGAAGGTTCTAGAAGAGCTGCATAATGGCTTAACTGGAGGCCATTTTGGCATAATGAAGACCCTGCAGAAAGTTCGCTAGTGCTTCTACTGGGCTAGGGCTTGAGGTGATGTCGAAAAGTGGTGTCAAGCTTGTGACGACTGTGCTGCCCGTAAAGGCCCAAAGAAACGAAGCCGTGGAAAACTACATCGTTACAATGTAGGAGCGCCTTTCGAGAGAATTGCCCTCGACATCTTGGGGCCTCTTCCGCGAACTTTGGATGGCAACAAATACATCCTAGTTGTCATTGACTATTTCTCTAAATGGCCCGAAGCATTTCCTATTCCCGATCAAGAAGCTACGACCATAGCAGAGGTACTGGTGCAAGAATGGATTTCCAGATATGGAACCCTCTGCAGTCTTTAAAGGACTATGTCAACTTCTCGGAATAGACAAAACCCAGACTACGCCTTTACACCCACAATCCGACGGCATGGTGGAGAGGTTCAATCGCACAACTTTGAACAACCTCTCGCTCCTGGCGTAATTCCTCCTTTCTTTCAACTCTCATTTCTTTCCTGTCTTCCTCTTCTCTTCCTCTTTCGTCAACTCTCTTTCACTCACTACTTACGCCATGTTTAGTGTGCATATTTGTAATATATTGGTTTTTATTAATGTGTATTTGTTTATTACATTTATTACTTATTAGTGTAATTGTTTATTATGTCTATTATTTATTTATTAGAGTGTATTTGCTTACTGTGTTTATTGATTATTTGCTTAAATTATGTTGTTAAGATTTGGTTAACGGTTGGACACTGTATATATTTGTGTGACTTCCTAACTGGGGATTGTACTGCCCGGGACGTGCAGTCCTTGGGAAGGGGGCAATGTTACAAATTTTCGGGGCAACCTGCTGCTCTGCGGCTTAAAATTCGTATTCTACGCTTCAAATACATAAATTTTGCTTTTTGTTGCATCAAAATCGGCCAATTAGAACTGGAGATATGGAGGTTTCAGTTTTCCATTGTTTTTCAATGGAGGTTCTAGAAAACTCGAGAAATATTGGTCCTAGAGCTTAGATCTCTTCACTTTTGGGGACTTATTTTTGTCGCCAAATTTGGCGATATTTCGCCAAAAGTCGCCAAGCTTGGCGACTTTTTGGTAATTTGGCACGATTTTCCCAATGGGGCCTGGAAGTTGTTTTTCCTGCATTAAAAACGCATATTAACTTAACATTTCTCTTCTATGATGTAATCAATATTCTCGCTTTATGTAGAATCTTCAAGAAATATACTCTTCTAAAAGCTTCCCGTAGCTTCTGCCTCCTCTATATAAACCGGCGCGCTGCCCCGAAGGTTCAGTGCGAGTTGAACGCTCAATGTGTGAAGAGCTCTCAGTACGCTTTGTGAATTGATAGTGCTATAGAAGCTGTGTTTTAGCTTGCTTTATGAAGCTGTTTTTGAAGTGCTGTGTGTACATTTTTCATCGCTCAGTCTTGAGAGACTGTTAGTGTTATTTCTCGTATATTTTCACTGAATTTTTGCCTGTGAATGTGACTTATTTTGTGTGAGAAATACAGCATTTGTGAGAGCTTCTGACCTAAGCGGATTGTTAAAGGCACGTTACTGCTAGATTGTGCTTGTGAATTGTGTACAGCTGATTGTTCTACGAAGTTCTAGAAGCAATAAAGTTTGTGTTCCGTCCTGACAAGTGACTTTTTACTTGAACTTTTTACACCAACTGGACTTTAGAACGACGAACCCTAGGAGTAGCAGAGTAATTCCGCAACAATATATATATTTTTTTTTATAAAAGAAACATTTAAATTGTTAATCTAAAATACTCATAAAAATTAAGTTTTTTTTATAACTTCAGCATGAGTTGAGCCTGGTTCCAGCATAGTTGAGCATGATATTTTACAATGCATGATTTAGAGTTCATCTAAAGTTAAGAATGAAAAGGAATGATAGGAGGATCCACTTTATAGATTCAATAAAGGAATGGATGTTCTCATAAATTTTTAAGTCCATACTTTAATACAACTCAGCATAATGGATAAAATAAATGAAGGATAAAACTAAATGAGAAATATTGTATTAACCCGAATATAATATGATTTTTGTTGACTGATCATTTCCTGTTAAAAACCTGACTCATGCCAAATTTGAGGTCTAAAGGAGTTCCTTCTAATTTTCCTTATGTACCACATCTATCCATTTAATTTACTCAATACGCACACACATGCATATCCCATTTTTCTGGCATGAGTTATGACATTTTTTCAAAATACATAAAGTCATAGAAAGAGCAAATAATTACTATAACAAAATTATTTTTATTTTGACTACATAAAAATTTATCATAGAATCATTCTCTAATATATTCAACAGATGAAGATAATAAGGATATGTATTGAAAAATAAATTTAATCATAAAATAACAGTTTAACTGGATTCAAAAATACATACTTGAAACAATTTTCCCTGTAAATGCTATTCCAAATTCGGTGTGCTGAAGTACCCTTATAACCAGTGTAGCGTTCTGGATTAAGTAGCAAGTCCACATAATTAATATCTGATGAGGTTTCATCTGTCAAGTAATGCACATTTACATTTAAGTACTGTTAAAAATCAGTAAGGAAAAATAATTTTTTGTTTAAGCGTAACTTGGACCCCCCCCCCTTTATGCAGAAAGAGTAAATTATTGATTACTTTGGCTATAAGAAGTTTTTGACATTTTGTAATTAATTCAAACATAAAGAAGGAATGTTATTATTGAAACAAATGCAATTTCTTAAAAACAAGGTGGAGCATATAGTGTAAGGGTAATGAAGAACAGATTAATTTTTGCACAAACATACTGATAAAATTCTAATAGATGGAGAGTAGATAATTAGTAAAATTGTTCATGAAGTAATATGTTTACTAGGCAAGTTTTAGATTAACTCATTTATTTTCAAGATAGCAAATTTTGTTTTGCTCATGGCAAACTGGTGCAGAATTGTGCAATGTAAGTAATGTCCAGAGCAGGGGTGCTACAGATGCACCAATTGCAGCAAACTGTGCCAAATGGAATCTCTTGATACATCCCGATACAAAAAGCATATTTCTGAAGGTCTGTGTGCCGAAAGAATCTCGCTATTTCCCGATACAAAAAGTACAATTTAAAACAAATTCTGCACTAAATCCATACTGCCTGGGGAGCCAAAATATAAATAAAACCAAAAATTACATACTAGTAATACATCACTTTCTCATTTTCATTGGAAAAATATTCTTTTTCAAATCCGGAAGCACATACAATCTGAAACCGAACTTCCCCAAAATCATCAAATCTGAGCAATATACTTTATTGCTTTAAAAGCAAGCATTGCAAGAGTCAGTAATAGTAAAATGAAAACAATTAACAAAATAAAACTTGATGGTTTTAGAATTTTCTTCCTCTACCAAGCACTTTATTTAATAAATTTGTGTAAATAAGGTACCAAAGGCCCTCAAAACCATGGTCAAAACATCTTGCTACTTTTTACCATGCCAGGTAAAATGATATGCATTCAGAATGAGGCAGATGCTCCATCAAAAGACTAAACAGAAAAAAACTTTCTCATACTTCATAAAGTAAGCATAGTTTCGAGCTGATATAAATCAACCAACAATAATAAAATCGATAATACACCTAAACACTGCTCCGATATTTCTGAATAGCTCTAAATGCTTTTAAAATATAAGATTTTTTTTTCTTATTAAGCATATATGATATTATTATGCATTTTTTGTGCTGACAATAAGCGTAGCAAAAAAAAAAAAAAGAAAAAAAAAATGTGTGTGTGTGTGTGGGGGGGGGACATAATATATTTAAGAGTTAAATAGCAAATTTATTTCAAGATTCAAACGGAAATTTTAAATTAATTCTTTTCAAAACAAATTCCTCCTCCTCCTTAAAGCCAAAAGAAAGAAGTAATTTTTTTCCCTCTCTTGTTGTACTTTTAAGTACCCTCAAAAAAATTATCGACGAAAATTTGGACACTAATGCTTGAATAAGAAAAAAAAATTAAATGAACTAGTGTGTTTACTCGTGTAATAGTCGCACCCCCATTTTGAAGTAGAAAAAAATCATCAAAATATTTTCCCTGCATAAAATTCGCAGTCACGTATTGGACTTTCATTTATGGCTACAAAAATATTACTAGGGATGTAACGGATATCCGGCAAGTATCTGGTATCCGGCCTATCCAGCTGATTTTTCAATATCTGAAATACCGTTGGATATCCGGCTTCTCTGCCGGATATCTGGCTATATACTACTAAAGTTCTATCTATAATATGCATGGGACAGGATGAAAAATTATGCTTGAACATTCTTGATAAAGTGATACATAATACAGATGGATATATTTTTTGATTGATGTCTCTTCTCATGCAATCAAATTGATTTGCAATATCAGGTCCCTATCCAAGATTGAATTAGTGGATGGGGCTGAAAATAACCTGGGTACGCATTATTTTTGAATAAAATCTATGGCTTTCAAAGAGCTTTAGACTAAAATAAAAGTAAAGGAAAACTATTGTTTAACTCATTGACTATACCAATAATTCATTGACTGAAAATGTAACCCATTAATTGTAGTTTCAGGGCAACCAAAGGAAAGTAAACTGCAACTATTTTAATTTTTTGAACTCATTTTGCATGTATTAGAGGCAAGTTGGGTACTGAATTCTGAAGTGGGGTGGGTATGTACATAGTAGGCACACACATGACTACAGGTCTGTGTAATATCATTATGACTGATAATTCTGGATAACATACAATTTCATGTCAATTTTAAAAAATCAGTACAGCATTAATAACATTTTAATTGCTTTGAGATTCCAAGTTTTCTTCAAATTAGGAAAAGGAATCAACAATATTTTACACAATACAAAAATTAAGTTTTATAGATTCTTATCTCAAATACTATTAATGTGTTTCTTAATAAAATTCAAAATATATACGTATATTTAGAAAATATTGTTGAGATTCAATTTACTATCTGAAGGAAATATAATTTTTTTAATCTATTAATTGCTTTAAAAGGAGAGAATAAAAAAACCCTTTCTTTATAAAAGTTATTAATATTTTCTTAAATATTATCATGACATACAGTTAAAGTTTTTAAAAAATATATTCCATTGTGACTTTTTTGGAGCTATAGATCACAACTAATGAGAACAGCAGTTCTGGCTTAAATTTAATGGGGAGGGGGGAGGGATCAGCACTAAAACCATCACTCCAATTTCAACCAATCAAAACAGTAGTTTTGGTTCCAAACAGGGCCGGACTGGACCGCTGAAATGGCCCGGGCGATTCGACCAGACCGGCCCCCAACATCAGTTGCGCACCCAGAATATTATGTATAGCGGAGCGGGGATGCACAAATACAATTGAAGTTTGTTACCAAGACGGCTCTCTATAACGTTAAGATATTCTGTACGTTCAATCTGAAAGTACCTAAAGTGCAGAAGCTCGTTTACAACGTCACTGCGTCTTCATCCATTTATGCCTAGTGTCCCTTTTTTAGGAAGGCATTTTTGCTATCAGTCAAAAACGCTATTTACTTTTCCTAGCCTTTATTCACGAGTATTGAAACTCAACTCCACAAAATATTTTAACATGACTAAGTAGGATGTTGACATTTCAATCTTTATACATAATAATTTTAAAAGAAATCGTCCCTTGTTCAAGAAGTTGACATCAGAAATGTATTATTGCAAGTATTAGCAAAAATCGAAGAAAGTCGCAAAAATATCTGGGCACAAATGGGTTGAATGATGTGTTCCTTTCAATGACATTAAAATCGAGTTCAACTGTATGTGGCATTATTCTAAAAAATTATTTGATACCCAACATTTTTTGATGAAGCTTTTTTCGAAATAATTTGAAGACAACTTTTGAAATATTTCATTTCAATGATTCAGTGACATTTCTCTACTTTTAAGAAAGTTTCACTTTGATTTTTACCTTTGGAAGGTGATAAAAACCAGGAAGAAATTGGGTAAAAAAGGCAAAAATTAAATTACTGTGATCTAGCATGTTATAATTGTTAAATATCACATATAATCAGTTGCGTATTCAAGGGGGTTGGGGATTTACAATTCATACCATTCATTCATTCGTTTTACAAATATGACGAATGCTACATTGTACTTCAACTAAAGTTAAATTAAGACATATGACTCCCCATCCCCGAAAAAAAAATGTAAATTTAAGTTACCGTCTATTATTTAATTTTTCTCACTGCAATAAAGGCATATTATTTTTCTTTTTTTTAAAAGCACATTTTCTTATTCTGACAGTTGTTTTTAAGACAATTTTGAGGCATTATGGGTCGGATCTGGTATGACCTAAGTCTTTATAAAGGTCTTAAATAGTAATGTTTAAAGTTTAAATGCTCTGTTGAAGGGAGATGCGGATCGTCTAGTCGGCCGAGCGATCGCCAGCACCAAGCTCGAGCTTCCATAACATGTTGTTCTAACGTGTATTTTTTGCTTCTAATGTGTTCTACGAAGCTCATTGCAATTTCAGTAACTATAAAGATATGAAAAGGAAGGGTTTGTCTGACGAAGACCGAACCAATTTTTGGTCGAAACGATCGTTACGCCTTGAAGTAACCTTTTATGTACGTTTTTTTCACAAAGTTTTTATTTATTTTAACTATAAAGTTAGTTTAGAATTGGGAACTATTATTCAGCATACAATATAGCTTGCACATGTTACATCACAACCTTGCGGGTCGCTGTCGTGTCTAGACCATCTAGAGCATCGACCCATGCGGCCCACATGGCCACCGGCCCATCGGGCGATCGCCCGATGGCCCAGTCTGGCCCTGGTTCCAAATCCAAAGCCTTGGTTTAGTTTACTTGGTGAAACTAAAGTAAAACCTTACTTTAGTTTCACCAGGAGTTTCAAATGTCATGCTTTTTTTTTGTAGATGATCAGTTCTAAGATGTGCATAGCCTGATTCATGACACTTTATAAAAAAACAACAAAAAAAAAACAACAACAAAAAAAAAATTGTTAATACTAGTGTGAGTTACTACAATATGGCTAATCTTAAATCACCAATTTGGGGTTATTTTAAAGTTAGTGAAACAGACATAAATAAAGCAATATGTCTATTGTGCTCTTCTGAATCAGCACAGAAATAAATTGTGTGTGGGAAATCTTTGAAATGTCAGTCTATCAAACTGTTGTGGAACCATCTACAATTTAAACATCCTAATATCTATGGGAATTTGAAAAATGTTGGATATTCTAGTAAAAATCAGATGTTGACGAACTACTTAAAATATTACAGAAAGATGGTAAAAAGAATTTATACAGATAATAGAAATCGTTTGGCTCCACATAATGCTGAAAAACTTTTGTTCATCATGCAAAACATGAAACATAATAAGTACTCTATTCATGAGTAGAAATAAGAATGCTCAAAAACCTCCATGCAATTTTTGGGGGAAAAACAGTTTTTTCTGAAGGGTTGTTTGTGTGTGTGAGAGAGAGTTTTGTGTTACATTCTTATTTTATTTTAAAATATAAATATATATTTTTCCATGCTCAGTATCTATCATGTAAACATTAAATTGGAAAGTATATACTATAATTAATTTATTTTAACCACACAAAGTATTATTTAATCTGCAATCTAATGCTACTTTCCTCACTAAAAATGAAAAAATTAAGACTCAAAATTATATCAATAATATTTAGTGGCAATGATAAAGTTGAAAATTTAATGTAATGTACAAGATAGTAATAATTGAACTTCCCCTGAATAGGGTTCTACCACTAAAACGGGTGAACAGATAGTAACCAAATTTGTTTTATAAACTATACATGAAAAGTGCTTAAGAAATTTTGATGAAAAATTTAGGGTTAAAAATGTTCAAGTTGCTATTAAACATGAAAACACAGCAAATTTAACACTGGAAAGGGATCATTCAAAATAAACACACAATTTCAACATTTGTTCAGTAGTTTAAATGGTAGTAAGTTAAATGGTATTGTCATAGCAAGCAGCTCAATAGAATTCGACATTCTACAGAGCCACTTAGTGGCAAGCTAGAGAAAAATGGATAGCATAAAAACCTTCTCCATGACAAAAGACACAGGTGTACCAAATTTCACGGTGGTTGGTCAAACGGTTTTGGAGTTTTTCATCGTCACACACACACACACACACAAACACTCATTTATATAGATACATGAGAAGTGCTTAGGGAATTTTGATTAGAAAGCTGAAGTTAAAAATGTTCAAGTTGCTATTAAACATGAAAAAACAGCAAATTCAATACTGAAAAGGGATCATTCAAAATAAACACACAATTTCAACATTTGTTCAGTAGTTTTTGAGCATATTTATAGCATCGCCCACCCTGGCGCCAGAACGATCACCAATGAAACATAAACACAAACATTGATAAGTAAACAAGCACCAGAATTGGAATATAGTCCACTTTTTATTTGTTCCAGAAATCTGATAATGAACAAAAAACTCCGATTATTCTGTCTTCAAATTTATTTACAATGGCAGGGAGTTTTTTTTTTTTTATGAATTTGGTGCCATATAAGTTTTAGTATTGTGAAAGCATGCTCATATATTTTAGAAGCTAAGCAATTAAACAGATCTATTTTTGTTTTTGAACTTGTAGGTTTTTTTTATTAAAGAAATTTAATGCATAACCTGAAAAATTCTGTTTTATAAATATTTAAAAGGGATTTACTTTTTATTTATCAATCTCTAAAAGTAATTTAACTTAAAATAAAACTAAAAATCACTTAATGTAAATTAATATTAAAGAATAAAACAGAAAAAAAAAGCATTAAACCCATGTTTGGAAAAAAATAACTCATCTATCAAAGGTATCTTATCAAAATAGATATCCTGTTCTTAAATAAAATAAAAAAAGTATGCATTTCTTTGTGAAAATAATCTACAATTACAGTTATTTTAATAAATGTGTCAAGTTAAATTTATTTCCTTCTGCCAGCACTGTATACATAAGATTATTTTAACAGTTCACATTTTAAGTAACATTTTTTATGCACATATATGGAAAGATATTTAGTTTTTGTAAATTATAAGTCAATTATTAAAAAATACTTAAATGATGTGTTAAACATGTTTACAATTTATTGTTCTGATGTCATTATATAAAAAAAAAAATGAAAAACACACTGAATAACTAAATACATATTTAGTGCCGGATATCTGTATCCGGCAACCAAAGGAGCTTCGGATATCCGGTATCTGGCAAAATCAATATCTGTTACATCCCTAAATATTACTATAAAAAAGTATGTCTTTTTTGTGTACAGTTGAAGAAAAGATTATTTAATAGACTGCAGATAAACTGGAAACATTTAGTAAGTTAGTTAGTTATTATAATACTAATAATGTTTTAGCATTAGAGTGCACAATATATTGCAGTAGATTTCCCCACATCATAGTCGTACCTAAACTTTCACCAGGGCTGCACCGCCCATATGTGTGATGTGTGCAGGGCACATAGGTGCCAGATACTCAGGGGTGCCTTGAGGTGCTCCTTAGGTTAGAAAACTGTAAAGCATTCCTAAGTGTCGTAAAACTGTTAGCACCTTTTATTAAAATGGAATCTTTGAGAATGGAAGTTAAAATTGGGTATGTTTGAATAATTTACTTTGATTTGAACTAACCTAATGTTTCTTCATACTTACTATGCTGTAGTGATTAAACATCACCTATGAAATGAAGAAAGAGCAGCAGTTATCATCACTGTTTCTGTTAATGAACAGCCGAATTCAAGTGACTACCAATGGACGGTCGTGTGAAAGGGCAGTATATCAAATTTTCTTCTTTTCTAAACCCTCGGAATTAAAAATAAACAATTATATCCATCATCAATGTTTATGGATGCTGTCATAAAGAACTAACCTTGCCCATTGGCAGAGTATTTTGGAAAAAAGTCCTACAAATGAGAGTATTAAAGATTTTATAACTTTTTGAATTGGCTGACTAATTATCGCAACTCATTCAGTATCAACTGAAAAATTATTTTCAACCTTTAGATTAATCCGGCAGCAAATCAGTAGATTAAACTTGGTTCCCATTAAAACACCGAAAGTGAAGCAGCGCTGGAATGGCCAGTGATTGGGAGGGCGAACTCCTCTCTCAACCGAGTCTGCTGAGGACCGTGCATGCTAAAGGGAAGCCTCGTACATGTAAAATCTGTCATATCTCCAACGTACTCTTTGTTCATACGATACCTCTGGGGATGTCAATCCAAGTGCTAGGTCTCTCATCTGGTACTGATTCAAAATTAGGAGACCACTCATAGGGGCAACATTGGTCTGCCTATTTGGTGCCCCCATAATGAAATGACCAGTATCACCTGCCCTCATAGAGGTCACGTCTAATACAAGTAGGCCATTGACTCGACCATTAGAAAGAAAAGAAAAAAATCTTTTTGATTAACCCTTTTAGACCCCGAGGACACAAAAATCACCTAGTGTCGTACAGGATGGAATCCTATCCTATAATTTGTACACTTAAAAAAAAAAAAACTTCGAAAATTTAATAATCAAAATTTTATATTTAGTTTTTAGTTACAAATTCAGTACCCATTATCAAAAGAAAACATATTTAATTCAAAGATAAATCACGTTAGAAAAGTTTAATATCATAGAGGAAGGGTAGGGTTAATAGGGTCAAAGATGCAAAAGAAGTTGGGTTGTGAAAGGTTTCAAAAATTAGAAAAAGGGAAAAGAAAATCTAAAACACTTTCATATTTTAAATATGCACTGAAATGCTATATGTTAAGAGTATCATCCATGAATCACCCTATTAGTCTTTCTTGCTTCACTAGGTGTAACATAATCAATGTGTAGGCCCTATTTGTCATTCTTGCTTCATTACATTAGAAATTGCCTCAAAATCCATAAGTGTGCCCTATTTGTCTTCCTTGCATGAAATAGATTGTGAACAACTTATTTCATATTTGTGAAATCTTTTCTCACAAAATATTGACTTAAAAAAAAAACACCTTAGCTATGAAAAATACATTTCTGCAATCATGTGCTGTGCAATGTGCTATGCAATGCAGTATTCATACCATGCTAAGAATAAAGAAAAAGAATGTATTATTAGCTAAATGCAAGCATACATACCATCCATTTCACAGAAAGTATCTATGGAATCGTCATGTTTTTGCCATTTCAAAAAATCTTCATAATTTTCATCACTTAAAAATAGATAATACAGCTAATATAAAATACTTTCTAATTTAAATATGATTCAACATAACTATGTAACTGCATGAAAACCACTGCTTTGTTTTACATACCTAATGGTTTCATTTACAAAACCAAGATCTTTATGTTCCTCTTCACAGCTATCTTGACTCGGAGCTATTTTGGAATACTAAAATCAAAAACAGTTTATTTTCAGTATTATCAACAAATAACTAATATATATCCAAAATATTAAATGAATAGAATTGAAATTTTTCCTGCTTTGAGAGGCTTAAAAACTCTTTATCAGGATACCACTGCTTCTTACATTGAAGGCAAGGAGCCAGAAGATAGAGAAAAAAAAAAAAAAAAAAAAAAGCTTTTTGTGCAGAAGCAGAACACGCATAAAGGCTAAGCTATTACAATTTTGTCAAAAAATAAATTAAATTTTGAGAGGGGTTTACACGAGTCTTCCCTTCTAGCTATGTCTTTGATAGACTGCATTGCAAAAAGTGAAGTTTAACTGTCTAAATGATCATCTATGAACATCTACAAACATTTAACTTTCTACAGTTAGCAACTTTGAAAAATGTCAGATACAGTTTATCAGGGACATGCGGTGGTTCAACAGCTCCCCCAAGCAGTGCCATGAAAAATTTCTGGCTACGACTACTGCAACTCATATATATATGGTATGAGTATATACATATCATAGGTGATATGTATATACTCATATATATATATGTATACTCATATATATGTGTGGGATAAGGGAGTGAAAAATATACATTTTGTATGGCAAAAAATTTCTCATGGGAGGGTTATGGCCCCCTACCCCCCCTCCCTTGGCTAAGCCACTGCAGAGAGAGAGAGAAAATCTAAAACTAAGACGGACACGCACACAGTCCGATTAACATTTTCTTCTAAGTAATATTCCCACCACAACAACAATATCCCAATTTAAGCAAGATATTAATGTCTGCTCCTTAAAGGCGCATAGAAAATGGGTTTCTTTTCATTGCTTTCTTTCTTTTTTTTTTAAAGTTCAAATATTTAATTTTATTTGAAGCAAATTTCATTCTTTTTTCACTAGAAGCAAAATGATTGATTATAGAATCGAAAAATATATTTTCTTCTTTTAAGGTAATTAACTAATCACTTTCAATTGATATAATTCTGAGTTTGAAAGTCTTTTGTCCAGTTCCATTATGTGCACAGTTTTTAATTCTCAGTATATTGAACACCCAATTCAGTCTCAATACCAATAGTTCCAAAAGTTGCCATTGTAGTGGAAACAGGACACAGGACAGTTGCTCATATTTCCACTCAATTGCCATTGAGTGGAAATATGAGCAACATCATGATTCCATATTGCCTTTTGTTGTAACCAGTTATCCAAGATGACCTTTTTTTCACAGCTAAATAGTGGACAATTCTAACAAATTATTCATTAAAGATAGCACTTCCTGCAAGCCATTTACATCTTTCATAATAAACCTTTTAAAGTGTCATGTAATGCTTTTTGTTGCTTTAAATTTGGCAGTGCAGGCATTGGTCTTCCTTTAACAATCACAATTTTCTTTTCAAAAAGTTTTCCGACGAAGAAATTGGCTATAACATCATCATTTGTAAAATCAGCCATGTTTTCTAAAATAGTACAAAGCTCTAAATTTGCATAATTTTAAAAAGGGATATGAAATTGTCCAAGCACGGCTTCAGACTGAATTCTGAGAGGGGGTATTGAACATTTTACTTAGGTATATGATAACTTCTTGAAAACTTAGTCACACAATAGAAAAATAAATAAAATACCTCACCAGATTGCTTACTTTATAAATTCTAGCTGTAGAACTCAAAATAAAAAAACAAAAACATTAGAAATTTTTAAAAAACTCGTTTTTTGCTTTTCTTTTGGAAAAAAATAGGAATTTAATTGATTGAAAAATGATTCTGGATAACTGGTTTTCCGGATAACTGGTTTTCCGGATAACTGGTTTCCGGATAAGAGGTTCCAGACTGTACTTAAAAGAATACTTGACATGTGCTACATCAGTTACAGAAGTGCTGGATATCATGCAAAACGAAAGCAATACCTATTATGGTATTGTACTGCCCTGCCTTCTAGCATTAGCATTAAAAAGAAAAATACAAAAAATTTGAAAAAAAGGTAATTTAATGGACATTTTCATGTGATGTCACCTGGCAGTATTTGATATGCCACGTGCACGATCTTATGGTGATGAATAGTTTTGGTTTCAGCTTGTTTGGACCTAAGGGATTATTTAACACTTTCTTCTAGAAATATAGCTGTTGTAAAAGAAACTAGAATATTAGTCATTAACAAATAATAGCCTTTTATAAATTAATTTTATCTTCATTGTGAGATTTCATTTAAAATGTTAATTATAATTAAATACTAAAAATAATTAAAAAGATCGTATTTTAAAACGGTGTGGGAGGTTTTTAATGAATATTTGTAGTATTTTTAACTCAGAAAACTCAATAATTTATTATTTATACAGTGTTTGCAATACCGTAATAATTTTAGAATGCTAATATTCTTTTTATTAACAAAATTTTGAAGTGAAATGCGATATCAGCGTCTTCTACATAATCTATTTAAATATTAAAAAGGCAATAACTCATTCTGAGCCTTTGATAATGAGAAACAGTAATTATAAAATGGATACTTAAGGCATTTCAATAGGAGCTGGCCGATGCAAATACTGCCAGCAGACGAATTTTAGTCTTGAACTCAGAAACCATGCAAAATGTCCATTTACTGTGCACCTTTGATTGAGATGTACAGAATAAGTATTGAAACTAGATTTAAACAGTTTTTTTACCTTAACACAGCTGAGGCAGAACATGCGGCAATAGCTGCTCAATTTTATCCACGTTTTAAGAATAGATGGCTTTCTTGTTTAGACTTTCAAGATTGAAATAAAGTACATAGTCTTTTTAAAACCCCTATTTCTAAAGAGCTCAATGAAGAGCCTGAACAAATTATAACAAAAAGAATAAAGAAAGAAGATAATTTTTTTTGAATTTGATTCTGATTCTTACTCAGATTTTACACCTACAATGTCTACCAATACTAACACCCCCTTAACAAAGGCTGAGTTATTGATGTTGCACTTTGCAGAAGAAAGTGAAGAACTAAATTTACTGAACAGACCCCTTTACCAGTTTCTGCATCAGTGGAAAGACTTTTCTCTTTTGCTACGATGACGAATTTGCTGAAAAATCATAAATTATCAGATCAAATGTTTGAAAAGAGAGTCGTGTTGAAGTGTAACCTCAGTTATTCAACAAATAAATAAAATAAACTTTTGGTGAGTGTCACAATCGGAACACTTATTTAAATAAACTTGATTTATAATATTTTTCTTTGAATTGCATTAAAGACTACAGTAGCTCCTCATTTCCTATTTTCCACCCTGAATTATTCTAATTAGTTCCCCAAACTACACTACACTTATAAGTTGGAACCGGCTAAAATCCAAAATTCTCGTACCTTTGAAAGCATTACTGAGAACTCTCAAACATGAAAATTACCTCATTATAGTTTTCTTTTTGTTTTGGGCAAGTATTAATTCAATTTGAATTCACACATATTATCTAACTTTGAAATTGTTAATTGTAAACACGCTTCAAACAAATAAAAATTTATTAATTGTAATTACAATTTTTCCTAAGCACAATTAATTAATTGTATTTGCAATGTTTTCCAAGTACAATTAATTAATTGTAATTGTAATATCTTGCAAGCACAATTAATTAATTGTTAAGTGTGATAAATTGCAATTAATTATTTTAATTGTTAGTTGCAACTAATTTAGGTAATTTAAGTGTTAGTTCTCTTTTTTTTTCACAATCCATGTTTGCCCAACACTGCTGCATAGTAATAAGGCATTTATTATCATGTTTTTCTAATCTACATGACGAATTGAGATACAATAAGAGACACGTCAATGTTACCAAATAAAGTGTTTATTTAAATTATTATTCTTTCCCTTTGAATTCTCTTGTTAAAGAAAAATATTTTTTTCTTTAACAGCATTCATTTGATATAAATAAAAATCAATTTGGGATATATAAATATTACAGACTAAATTCAAAATTGATACATTCCAGTAATGTATAACATCATTCATTAAACATGATCTTTGATAAAACAACATATCTCTTTTGAACACAGTTTTAAAAATAAACAAATTGCAACAGTATTTCAAAAGAAAAACTGTATGTTAAAGCTGCAATACACAATTTCATAAATAATAAACTCAAATGATTTGTAAAACATCCTAAAAAAAAAAACCCCTTTTAAATACATAGTAAATTGCAAAACTGACTAAAACAACACATTTATTGAAATGTTTTAAGTTCTGGATTTACTGTTTGAATGAATGCATAATAAAGCTTATGAAGGCCCACACCTAAATGCCTTTTTAACAGTTTCCAACAAGGTTAAAAAGTGTTTATGACTTCTTTTTGTCTGTCGGTGCTCTATTGTAAATATGCATCGATTTCTACAAAATTGATATATGTTGTTCCTAGGTACTGTACTATGTACCCTATTCAAAATGGTGTATGCAGCATTTATAGTTCTTCTACAAGACAGCTCAAAAGATTTCTAATACATTATTCTCTATGAACAGCTGTTTTTTAAAGCATATTTTAGAAATATTGGGCTATTTCATATGAAACAAAATAGATGCATGTTATTAAGGATTACAAGATAAAGCTCTCCATCGAAAATAGTGTCTGTAACATTAATAGTTCTTCCACAGGAGCACTCAAAATAATTCTAATGCATTTCGTTCAATGGCAGTTTAGAGACAGGTATCTGTTTATAGCACAATACCATCCTACTATATAGAATTAGTTAATGATCTAATGACGATTGCGTGATCCCTCAACAGTTGCCAATATTGGCGATTTTTGCAATAAATCGCCATATAGGATGTGAAATTTGTTTCCCGAAAAATGAACCCTTGCTTGGCAATATTATTATTATTTGGCTGGATGTCAAAAATATACCTAATAGGATAACATTAAGCTATGACGATTTTAATAGGAATTTTGAAAATTCGTTACTCGCACTCAAATCAACTGATTTAGTATGTTGAGTTGCATTAAGACAAAGCTACACAAGGGCTGCCTAGGAGAGGGGTTGCATTGGTCAGAGGAATTTTTAAGGGTTTCTAAAGCATTAACTGACATGCAACTTTCTAAAATTGCAAACATTGATTTTTTACCCTGTGGAATATTGATTTTAGACTGCAATCCCTTGAAAGAATAAATTTCTTACTCTGTGTGTTCGTGCAATACAGTTATGTTGTATAAGAGGAATACCTACTTATATTTTCATCTTTCCAATAATATTGAGAGGTGTTTATGATTTCGATTTTTCTGTCCGCCAGTCCGTCCTCTAACTGCCATAAACATACACCGATTAATGCAAAAATTATACATGTTTTTTTTTTTTTATGTACAGCGCCATGTACCCTATTGAAAATGATGTATGTAATACTTATAGTTCTTTTACGGGAGTGAAAAAAAAGAAATATCCAATACATCATGCTCTATGGTCAGCCATTCTTGAAAGGGTATTTAGAAGTATTTGGTTTTTTCAATGAAAGCAAAGTTGACTTATATGTTATTAAGGTGCATAAAATAATCCATTGAAGATAGTGTCTGTGTGATTAATAGCTTTTCTACAGATGCACTCAAAAGAATTCCGATACATTATGATCCATAGTAATCGAGAGACATTAATCTATTTCAAGCGTAGTACAATAGATATAAAAATGTTTATAACAAAATCTCCCCAGATTTAAGGACAATAAATTGCCACATTTTGTGCAAAATACTGTTATGTTGGAAAGTGTTTTATAATCAATGCATTTGGAATGATTTATCTTTCTTGTTCAGTTTTGGGTTTAATATGCTTGAACTAATCAAAATCTTCAACATAATAATAAAGGCTTTCACAGAAAAAGTGATTGTGATTTGAAAACAGCTTACTTTTGAAATATCAGGAATGGAATGTTTCCCACCTTTAAAGCCAGGTGGAAGTTGTTCCTGCATAAATAAAATAAAAATATTTCAATAAATAAAAGTTATTGAGATTCTTCCACTGAAACAAAAAAAAATTATAAACATACCTCAGGACAAGTTTTAACTGAGCAATCTTGTATAGCACATTTGCTATCATCAGCCCAGAAAGGACAACCACGATTTAAATTTACCTTGACAAAAGAAAAAAAAAAAAGTCTTCAAATGTGTGCAGTTATGTAACTAAAAATATAATTAATTAAAAATCACAAAGAGTACAATAACAATTTAAGTTTCATTTTAATAGTACAAATAGCTTATAGCAATGCTGCTCTTGGATGTACAAGTCAATTATGCATGTAAAGGATTGGATTACTCATTAAGCTCAGTAGGCTTGAAAACATGGGCACCACACATTTTAGGAGCCCCAAGGTAGAAAAAAATATATAAATGTATAAATTATATATTAGGAATTTTGCCATTTTCTTTTAGATAAGTATTAAAAAAGAGAGAGAGGGGGGGGGAATAGAATAATTTGTAGGGAATCAAATTTCATAAATTTCATACGCTAAAAGCCACAGCAGTGTTAAATCCACAACTTTGTATGCATCACTTGTGAACAACATTAAAGTATTTTCAGAAAATATCTAGATGTAGATGAAAACATGCTTCTGAATGAAAATCATGATGCAGGTCATTTATTATTATCATTTATAAAGCAGAAATTGGGAATATGGATAAATTTGAAATTGTGACATCAGATGATCCAATTCAAAGAAAAAGTAAAACAAAAGAACATTTAAAAATTTTGTATAGTGAAAGAAATGCTGTTAACAATGCTCAAAGGGTTAACAGCATTGAGCTAACACTTTGCTTTACAAAAATAAAGGCGGGGGGGGGGGGACTTTTAGGTCCATTACCTGAATTTTCTCTCTTCGCAATTGATAACAAAGGTAAGTTTAGAAAGGAATGGTATAATTTAGGCAATAATACAGGTTTTTTTTTTAAAAATACAGCATTTTCAGAAGTTAATAAACAATACGCTGATCATCTTTAATTTATGCTAGCTTTAGTAACTGGACATAAGCCTTTCAAAAATTCAAGTTCCATAATTCATGTTTTCTCTCGGAGGAAAAAAAAAACAAAAACAAAAAAAACACAGAAAGTGGTCATTTAAATTTTACTATGTCTTAAGGCTTTGTTTGTGCCAAACATGATAAAAGCAATGTGAGAGGTATATACATTGGTGAGATCTTATTGTACTGCTGGTAAATGTTAAAATCGAAAACTATGAATTATCAATTTTTCAAAGAATGATACTTTGATGGTTTTGAAAAGTATAAAACAAGATTGATGATGTTACAATAAATTTGATTTACAGCTCAGTTCACAGTCAATGATAGTCAACATGCAGAACTGGCTCAATCTTTCTGGCTCCTAAGTCTATCTTTGAATGAAGTTTTTGAAGAATTTAATGGGAATAGCATAATAATTATTCTTACAAAAATTATTCAGGGAAACTTTTTTAATGAGTTAATGTGTAAGTACCAAAATAAAGTACTCCCCTCAAATTTTAGACATCCTTACCCCCTGAAAAACAAATGTATAATATTATAAGACTAAGAAATATAAATTTTGGTTAAAGATCATCATATCAAAGACACTGTAAAACTTAAGCGTAACCAAAAGCACAACTTTTGGAAGATTTCCATCTTTACATTAACTTCCAGCTAAGTATTTTGTCAATAATATCTAGTAAGCTCAATAGGCTGAACTAAAATATTGATGATTTCTATTTCATACAATAACATGCATACTTGGAGATTAAAACAAATATGCAATTTTGTCTAGTCTCATAGTGTTACATAGGCTCAGTCAAATTTTATAGCTTAGGAGTCCCTGCAGGGCTTAATCCAGCTCAGTATTTCGCTATAATAAATAGGATCCTGTTTTAATAGAAGAAAGTTATTTTTATCATGAATATTTTTTACACTTAACAAATATTGATGGCTACTAAAGTAATTATTTTCATTACTGCATTTGATACAAATCAGAGCAGATTTTAACATCAACTTTAATATATCAATTTGCAATTTCACATTACAACAGTTATGATTTAAACTTAATAAAAAAACAATGAACTTTTTCAGTAAGTAAAAAAAAAAAAAGAAATTATTTTGAACACATGGCAGGGAAAAACAAACTTGGATAAATCATACTTAGCTATAAATTAGAATACTTTTGTGCTTTTTTATACTGGGGCATAGCTAGAGTGGGACAGGCGAAGAAAGTGCCCGGATTAGGAAATGCAATCCCGCTTTTGCAGGATTACAATATCATGGCTATAATTTTCACATTTATGTAAGGTATTGTTTTAATTATGAATTAAGATAAAGTATTAAACCTGATAGTGCTTATAAATTTACTTTTTCCCACTTTTATCTATTAAAATTAATTTTTATTTGAATGAAATGTCAATCCCGTGGGATCCCCCAATCTCGTGCGGGATTGACATTTCATTCAAATAAAAATTAATTTTAATAAAGAAAAGTACAAAAAAGTAAGTTTATAAGCACTATCAGGTTTAACACTTTATCTTAATTCATAATTAAAACAATACCTTACAAAAATATGAAAATTATAGCCCTGATATTGTAATCCCACAAAAGCGGGATTGCATTCCCTAGCCCGGATGCTGAACAAGAAGCGGGCACCAAAAAGGAAATTAGAAATCAAACCTTTGAATGCGATGTTTTTTTAAAGTTTATTTTTGGTTTTTGTACATATTTTTTATATGGTATCCCATCCCCTGCTACGAAAATTGATGTTTATTTGAAATCTTACATTTTAAGTACTTGATCCCCAAAACTGCTGCACCCAGACTCAAAATTTACCGGAACACAAAACACGGGGAAACAAACAAAAGTGGAAGATAAAGTGGATATAAAAAGTGGAACAATTGCCATCACTAATGTCATCATGGCTGAACAGTAAACCAGAAGACCTAAATAAAGCCGATACAGACAGTGATGTAAACGGTGACACAAAACCAAGTAGTCATGTATGTGAAGCTGACATAAAGCCAGAAGAAAATGCTGAAAATGAATTTGGATTTATAAAAGTATGATTATTATTCTAATGAACATTTTATTAAGATCACTTTTCATAACCTTGTAATTGTTATCGCTCATCTGAAAATAGGGGACAGAGGGGCAGGGTGGGCACCAAACACATGTTTTGCCCCAGTTGACAAATATCATAGCTACGCCCCTGCTTCTATATATATATATATATATATATTGGTTTACAGCTATATCAAATCTAAGCCAACCAACAAAAGCATATATTCTCTAATTTACTATATCAAGTTACCTTTATGTAGCGAAAATAATCAGTTATTAACAAACTTTGAAGAACAGGGTACAATTTTACGTTGTTAAAATGATCAACTGTGTCAATGTTGCAAGAGCAATCATCAATTCTTCCTTCAAGCTGAAACAAATAAATGAACTATTAAATTATATTCTAGGGAAAAGAAAAGACCATAACTAAAAAATTAAGAGAATGAGGTCAGGTTCAGATAAAATAATTATCAAAAACAATAATTTTAATTTATCAATATTATACTGCACTGTTAGATAGAGTACAGAAACTTGCTTAACTAAGATATTTAAAAAAAAAAAAAAAAAAAAAAAAAACCCTCTACATCTATTTGTGAAATGATTTTATGGCCATTTTACTTATTATTTTTTTTATATTAAGAGCATATAAAAAGCCTGTAGAATAAAGTATCCATATTAAAAGAATTGATTGCTACAAAAACAAGAAAGAAAAAATTTTGTTTTACAAGAAAGTATAGCATTGGCATTTTATTATTGAAAAGCTTTCTACAGACTAAAGTTAAGGAATTATCGTTTTATTAAATCATATGATAAACTCAAAACTACATGTTCAAGAACTTCAGTAATAGCCCAAGAAGCAGAACTTTTTCTGCCAATCTGCTACGGCTTTTTAGGCACTGAAAATAATCTACAGCATAATTTCACAATAACGGAAAAAAAGTTGTAGGATTCAGTTGGCATATTTTATCACAAGCTTGCATTTACCTAATGTTAGTTAATCAATTAGATATTATCAAACTAATAGAAATTTACATACATAATTTATTGAGAATAAAACATAACCTGTTTCAGTTGTCTTTGTTAACAGACTTGGTTATAAAGAGAAAAACTTTATGTAAATAGATATTCTTAAGAAAAACATTTCTGGTAGGTTTTGCCAAATTTTATAGCAATAATCTATTGAGTAGGACAGTGTTATAAAAAGCTATTTTTCTAGATAGAATGTAATAGTTACACAGCAAAATTTTTTGTGTCATTTTTAGTTTAAATTGCATAAAAACCAAGAAATGAATCATCAGTTTAATTATTAGGCCAAAAACCATAGCAGTTTTAATTACATGAAGAAAGGTAAACAGTTAGCATTATTCATTATTCTTGATATCACAAGAGAAGAGATTTTTTGTCCATAATTTTGTTCATACGGCCTCTAGCAAAATGTTTATAATAAGAGGCTTCAAACATTGAAATTAATGCAGCTTTAAAAAAATTTCTGATTCCAGTATAACCCGATGTAGGACCACTAAGAAATATAAACCACACTCTGTCTCTGATCAACAGTTCTAACAGCTTGTTCATCATTACCATCTGTACATCTTAATTGCATTTTGCTCATTTTCTCAATGACCAATCCCCAACTTTCACAGGAAGCTTCTGATACTGGAATTAATAAATACAAGTATTTTCTCTGAAAGCTCATTAACAGTCTTTAACAATTTGGATTGGAAACCGATTTATATCCAATTTTTCCCCCTCATGAAATTGTAATTATAAGTAATGTGTTTTCAAATTCTTATATAACATCGAATTCTTGCATTTCAAGCAAGCAACTTTATCCAGCTGTGCAGCCATTTCAATAAACAATTAAAGGAGAACCCAAAATTTCATTTTGTATCTGCTATTTGCATACATTTGCAAGTAGTTTTGAGTATTTTTGAAACAATATATTAATTGAAAAACTAATTGCTAGCAACTTGATTAGATCAACAGGCAAGCAAAATGTAAAACATGTTAAACTGGCATGCGAGAGCTAAAAGCTGTGAGGGGGGGGGGGGGAAATATTGCATTCTTCTACTTTTGATTCTTTGTGGTGACCCCACTCGAACACGTAAATGGAACAGTTTGGGTTTCAGTAGAGTGTGAAGATTCAATCACAGGGTTGGAGAGCATGTATGTGTGTGTGTGTGTGTGGGGGGGGGGGGGTTGGAGACAGACACGTTTAAAGAGGAATGGAATGTTTTCTAACAGAAAATGTTTATCTTGAGAATTAGAAGAGGAATTCTTTCATAACTGTAAAAAAGATTCCACACACGATACTCTTATGAAAATAATCTGCAGCCTGTAAAAGAAATACTCTTTATGAAAATAATCTGCAGCCTGTAAAAGAAATACTCTTTATGAAAATAATCTGCAGCCTGTAAAAGAAATACTCTTTATGAAAATAATCTGCAGCCTGTAAAAGAAATCTGCAACGTGCATCTCTCACCTCGCATTTTCTGCTGCAGGGGTAATAGCTGACCCTTTAATATAGCCACATTTTAAAGATGAAATAGTCACCATTTTTTCGAACATTTAAAAATGATTTTATTAAAGAATCTCCATTAATGTCAAATACTTGTTAAAGAAACTACTTGATTTCCTTCTCCCACTTACATTTTATCATCAGCATTCCCATAAATGTGATTTAAATGACCTTTATATCTGATGTAGCTTCTACACAGAACTCATGACTATAAAAACTCAAAAAACTAGACTTTAAAGACCAAAATTAATATATAACTCTGCAACAAGCACATATACTACCCTATTAGCATAAAATATCACAATGAGGTCATCGTAATATCCCTGTGAGTCACATAGGTTGCAATCACACTGGTGACCATAAGTGATGTTAACTGGAAGTCACAGTGTGACTTGCTAGTGACAACAGATTGTGACTTCTTTGTGACTTCAACTTAACGGATCGTCTGTGACGTCTTGCCAGATCTTGTGACTTTTCACAATTTTTGCTACTTTTGAAAGCAACATGCGACTCAACTTTAAGACTTTACGATGGTGCTACTTTCTTGCTACTTTTTTTTTATGATTTTGTGAATCCCCCCCCCCCCCAAAAAAAAAAAAAAAAGTCCTTTCAGTTTTAAATCAGCGGAGCATTTAAGTCAGAGTACTGTAACGTCGCATTGAAGTCACAATGTCATGCACAAGTCACAGAGTGATGTTGATGCAGAAGGACATTACACAGTCAAGGCGACTTATTTGTGACTCATTCGCGACATCCCGTGATGGTCTTGCACATCACAGTGACTTCACATTTAGGTCACGCTGCTATTAGGGTACATAGAAAACAGTGCAGAACATAAATTTTGGGTGGTACAAAGCACCCATGCTTCTTTAACTGCAAAAAATTCTAACTTCCACACAGGCAGTTAAAGTAAGAGAACTGCAAACAGGGATTCATGCAGATGAAATTTGGGTGTTTTGCTGTCCTGTCGCAAAATAGAACTGATTAAAATGGCACTTCACAAAATTAAAATTGATTAAAATGACTCCACCACAAAGATACTATCAATTTATTTATTTATTTATCCAATGCCCCTGCTAGGTTTCTTTACCATTTGATGCCGAGCCTCCCAGTACCAACTGACGATGTTGCCAGAT
Source organism: Cheiracanthium punctorium (assembly GCA_038373885.1). Classification (NCBI taxonomy): domain Eukaryota; kingdom Metazoa; phylum Arthropoda; class Arachnida; order Araneae; family Cheiracanthiidae; genus Cheiracanthium; species Cheiracanthium punctorium. The sequence goes on along the minus strand of JAWZYV010013134.1, from coordinate 290,598 downwards.
GGATGTGCATCTAGTCAAGTGCAATTAGGCAGGTGGCCACCATCCATCTTGGCATGGCTGCAGAGTGGGCAGGCCTGGAGAGCAGCCAAGCCAAGCCAGCGGATGTAAACTCTATGGAAGTCATATCTGGTTGTTAGGCAAAACTGGGCAATTGCCTTGGCTCTCTCCAGGTGCCTCGGGATAGGACCCATTGTGGCTAGGATTTCCAAGGCTTTTGGTTTTTTGTGTAATAGCAGTACATCTGTCAATGTACATGCCTATCATGTTCTTTGCTCTTCTGAGGGTCAGGGGGACCTCCAGCTGAGACAACTCATATCTCGACTTATCATTTTTGTCGGCTCTCTCATGACCAGGGATCCCAACATGACTTGGGACCCACTGGAAAATCACCGTCCAGCTGTAAGAGATGAATTCTGCAATTTTAGTACAGCACGGAATTGTTTGTAGGCAGAGGGATGTGTTTAGGGTTTTAGCAGCCCTGGGAGAACATATTTAGTGGCCCAGGACAAAAATTTCATTACAGAATTTTCAAATTTGTCTACTTACTAAATTGTGGATCTTGACCTTCCATCCCACCCCCACTAAAAACCCATTGCTCCTACTGGATTTAATTAAGTAAATTAGTAAATTTGATTAATTAATTAAGATTTTAATGCAATACTTTTCCATAATGTAAAAGCTTCATTCTAGCTACTTACCATGCAGTAAATTTGAAGCTATACACACAATTACAAATTCTGTATTTTTTCTTGGCTATGCTTATCGATGTAGGGTTTTCAGTTCTTAGTCAGGAAGTTTATTTGGTTAATTAATATCCATAAATTTAACAGATTTTTTAGCAGCCCTGAGCAGTTACCAGTTTGCCAACCCCTAAGCACAGCTCTGGCAGGCAGTCAGTTGGTGTGTTACTACGGCTAAAATTGCAGCTTGGGACTTGATGAGGAAAACAAGTTTTGCAGGAGCCAAACCAGCAGCAAGCAGATGTGTTGTAGCTTCATAGACAGCTGACACCTCCCATTGTAGTTGGTAGCATTTTTACCCACAGCCAATGAGCCCTTGAACAAACGACAAAAACATTCCATGCCGGCTCTGTTTACTTCTGGTAGGTATGAGCCGTCAGTATAAGTATGAAGCTAATCATTTATGGGATATCTTAATTTGATGGTTTCCAAAGTGCAGGATTTAAGCTCCTCAGGAATGGCCTCAGCTTTTTTTGATGTCAGGTAAATTAGATCAAGCCGTTTAGATGGAAGAGATGATGCAACTATAGAGTATCACTGTATAGGAGCACGGTGAATTGTCAAATTGTTGAGCACATTTATAACTAGTTAGGCTAATATTTATAGTTAATTTCATGCTGCAAAGTGCCACTTAGCAAATATTTTCTGAACTAAAAAAAAAAAAAACCTTAAGCACATATCATGTAGTGTCTATGTGCAAATTTGGAGGCGATCTCCTCACCCTTTTCGTCTGTAGACTGCTGTTTATGGGGGTAGTTAAAGTTTAATTATAAGCACTGTTTAGTATCATTTAAAAAATATCTGCATTCAGTATATGCGATTTCTCTCATAGTAGTCCCAGAAATAATGTAATTTTACAATATCTCCACATGGAGTTTCTCTGATATTTTTTTATTTGCTCTGGAAATCTGATATTTAACAAAAAACTCTGATTATTCTGTCTTAAAAATTTATTGACAGAGGCATTGTGAAATTCTCAATCTACATCATTTTTCTGAATGATAATCTTTTGATGATCTTCCTTTCTAGTGATGATCTAATCTAATGATCTTCCTTTATTGGAGTCTCTAATACCTAATGATTAAAACTTAACTCTTATTTTACATATTTTTTAATTGAATTTAGTTATTTAAATTCATTTATGACTTTCTGCAAGTTTAAAGTGATTTTTAAAGTTAAGTCTACTTAAAAAATGTACATTTAAATGTGTTTGTGAAATATTTATTAATTAAAATTATAATATGGTATTTTACTAGTTTAAAAAAGTTGCTTTAGATATTTTGTATGATTATCACTCCATACACATAAAGTACTTTGACTAATTTTTTTTTTTGTTTTTTGTGTGTGTGTGTTTATGTATGTCGGAATGTTGAAATCAAGAGTAAAGAAGTGAAATTGTCCTAAAATTTGGAAACTAATGTTTGAAATGATTTGTTTTATGAATTTGCCCCCCCCTCCCAATTTTCCCCTCTTATGGTGCTATATAAATTTTTGTACTGAGAACGAATGCTCGTGTATTTTAGAAGCTAAACAACTAAACAGATCTATTTTATTTTTTTTAACTTGTAATTTAAAAAAATATTATTTTTGATTAAAGAAATTTAATGCATAACCTCAAAAATTCTGTTTCATACCTGTATAAAACTAGAGATTAACGAATAGTGATTTGGCAAACAGCTTAGGCTGAATACTGAATATTCGGCCAATAGTTTAGGCCAAATACCGAATATTCAGTGGCCAAATATTAAATTTTCAAAATTTTCATTTTTATTGTAAGTAAAATATTGCTTTTCGAATTTGTAATTAAATACTAAATAAAGGCTAATTAAAATTCCTTTTATATTATTTGTAGGTGATTAAAAACACACAACAGTATATTATCTGTAAAACTAAAAAACCTTACTCATGAAAAGATATCTTTACCAGTAGCATATATAAGTTTTCAATTTGGAGGGGGGGGGGGGGAAGGACACCAGGTATTTTAAACTTTATTGTTACAATATTTAATATAAATGTTATGAAATAGCGGCTTTACATTTTCGTAGGAGGCTCGGGCCCTCTTGCCCCCCCCCCCCAATATACAGTCCTGTCTTTTACAAAGTTAAATAAACACTAGTGTTGACTCTAGATTAATTTGGCAGGGCGCAGCGCCCGGCGGCCTTTTTGTTATCTTTTTAGCGCCCGGCGGCCTTTTTGTTATCTTTTTAGCGCCCGGCGGCCCTTTTGTCGTCTTTTTAGCGCCGGGCGGTCCTATTTCTCTTCTTTATGCGCCCTCCTTCTTTTACATTTTTATTATTATTAGTAAACAACCAGCACTTTTTATTTCCTACATACCATTTGCGGCCCATCACGATAATACGTTAATTAAAACGGTTACGATTGAGTACAATAATCCCATCATAAAAATAGGTTCGATTGAAAACGGCCCTTTCACAAAAACCGTCTATGAAATCCGATCTTTCCCCACAAATGTAATTTATTAAAATGCTTTTTTCAAATATTCTACTCTTTCAGATCGAAATACTCGTACTATCCTTTTCTTTGTTTTCTTTTGCGCGAGCCGAACAGCCGAGTAACCCGAAAAGGCCCCACTTGTATGTTTTGTTTTTGCTGACTCAAGCGAGAAGCCCGATCGGCATTTCACTTAGGAGTTGGGGGAAGAAAATACGGTTGGGAAATTCAAAATTTTCTCAAGTTATCTAAAAATTTCTGATTCCATCTGTCAATCCTCAAATATCGGTGGCTACGTTTGATAAATATGTAGTTGCGAATTATCAAACAATCATTATACCAGAGTTCGTCGTGAGCTGTATATAATTATTGCTCTTCTCGATGTCTTTAATAGTTTCGCAACACTAGCAAGTCCCCCCCGCCCTAAACGATTTGCTCTTTTTAATCGGCTTTCTTAGTACATATTATTCGTAATGTATAACAGTTATTTACTAATCATATATAATTACAGATGATACAGAAAGAATGCCTTAGCAAAACCACGTATTGCGATTCGAAAATTCGCGTGATTTGCTTGTTTGTTATGGCAAGCTTAGACAAGGGATATCTTCTAAGGGGGGGTGCCTTCGTTGGGTGACTTTTTAAGGAGTTCTAATGTGTATTGACGCGTACATCTTGATGAAACCGACCAAAACTCCAGACCGACAGTCGCGTGGGCGGGGCCCGCCGAACGTGGGAACTTCAACACTTCAGCCATGTACCATGTTCAGTGGCTTTATCTACTCAAATCCATCTGAAAATCGAGGGATTTGCGACGTTTTGGGAATACAGCAATTGAAACACATTATGCTTTTGCCAAAATCAGAGCATAATAATGATCTTTTTCTTTAGCAATGTAGTGCTAGGGTTATTGGCGCCCGGTGCGGTCTTTCAGTTTGCCGCCCCATTCTTTCTAAGTTTCAGCATTCTGCCCCCATTTCGGTCCTTTAGTTTTCCACTTTATTATTTCTAAGTGTCCTGCCGGCCACCATGTTTGTTTTTTTGCCGCCGGGGCGGACCCCCCCCCCACTTATTACGCCACAGTTTTAATTACATAAAAGTGGAGTAAATGCAGAATTTAGTAAATCAGACTATTGACAAGATTTGGTAATCTAAATATTCATATTATACACCTTCCGATTTTAAAATTCTCAACATTTTAATGAATGAAGAAAGGAAAAAAAAATAATAATAAAAGCAAAAGAAAGCTAGTTCTGGAAAAGGATGTCTTCAGAAAACAAATTGTGTCATAAGTTAACAGCTAGGTTATTCATAAAACAAACTGTCATCAATTTAAGCTTATTTTCAGTTGAAAAAAAAAAAAAAGAATTCTGGAAGGTTTATTAATAGATAATTTGCTTAAGTACTTTTGGCACCAGGATGTTGATTATTTTAATTATATTAAGCTGAATGAAGAAATTAAAAACATTTGATAGTTAAAATAAATATTGATTAGTACTATTTTTATTTTAAAAAGATTACAGCAAGGTTTAAGAAAGAAAATTTAGTGTTTTTAAAGAGATCTTTTTAAGTATGTTACAAGAAATTAAAAATAAAGCTTTATGAAAAATAAATTATTGAAAATATTTTAACTTTATTTCATACATACCTTTGGAAAATTCTGTGAGTTAAAAAAAAAATATTAATTTTATACCTGCTAAAAAACTTACATGTAGTAATTATTTTTATTTATTTTAAAGAAATAGTACTTTTTAAAAAAATTATATTCACTTTTCATGAATGAGCAGGCATTAAATTAGAAGTAAAAGAGGAATAACAAATATATTTCAGTGATTTGATTTGATATGGTGTTGTACATTCCAACCATAGGATGTATTACAAAATTTGCATGACTATGTCATTTTTTCCAGCAATCTTCTGTGTTCTGAATTAAATTTCCCCAATTTCTGTAGTTATCAATTGATGGATGATTTAAATTGTTTGATGCAATTTTAATAATGTCTAATAGTAATAAGGGTAACTTTGAAAATCTTTACTTGGTACTCATTCAATAATTATTGCAAACAAAAGAATTTAAATAAAATTCTGTATTATATAATTAAATTTTATACATCCTGCATTGCAGAAATTTTATTATTTTTTATTACATGCTTAACGCATCTACCCTAATCCACTTACACTGACAGTCCTTTTCTGTTTAAAAGTTTGTATAGTACTTTTATAGGTGTACCAATATAGGTGAACCAATATATGTGATATATATATATACCAATATAGGTGATATATAGTACCAATATAGGTGAAATATCATATATGAATGAGATCCAGTAATTGTGGTCCAGTAGTGATAGTGTGATAAAATGCAGGAACAAAAATTAACAGTCCCTCTGCCTTCCCCTGCTGCCTAACAAATCATGTCTGGCTAAAAATTTCTGAAATCTTCTTCAATAAATGTACTATTCTTATAAACAATAAACATGTATGTCATGTAATTTTGAGAAAAAAAATTAAGCAGAAAATTCAACATTACTTATATTAAAACTTCTTTATGCTAGAAGTTTTTTTTTAAATCAAAACTTCTAGTTATGTAGATTTAATTCACATATTTATGTCATGTTTAGACCAAAATATTGTCAACAAATTATTTTTCCTATTTCGCTTACACTTACTTCTACTGGATATTTTCTCCAAAAGAAGGGAGGGGGGGGACTAAGACAAATTGGAAAAAATCTTACTATGCATTGTAAGTCAGAACACATATTACAACTCTACATGTTAAAGTTTCGGGGATCAGATTGTTTCAAACCAGTTTCTATATGTTATCTACCTGTACATTCTCGTGGAACCCCAAAGTGCCCTTTTTGAGAATAGGGTGCCCCTTTTGAAAATTTCCCCCCCGGCGGCCCTTTTTTTCTAGAGTCAACACTAAACACTAATAGCAGCATAATTATATTTCAAAATATCGATAATTTAATAAATATGCCATGGGAAATGTGATTAGTCTGATTGCTATGCATAATCACATCATGCTTTGGGTTTTAGAGCATCTGGGAAAAACACATTTAACAGCTTTTCAAACTTATGTTTGTAATTTAGGATCTGTAAGATTCTCCCTTCCTCAGCCATACAGAAAAGTAGAAAACCAATCCATGTAGTGTCGTCATCCAGTAGAAAAGTCTGCATTTCTGTGATGTTATTAAATACATCAGATTATGTTTCACTCAGCTTGAAATTCAATGACTTAGAATATTTTGTTACATGAAATTAACACACTGAAGTATAAGTAAGCAATATAATTTTTAAATGCATTTAAAAATACATGTTAAAAAATATTTTTTCCCCTTTAACAAAATTATTCAACTGAATAAGTAGCAATATTTGGCCAAATACCTGTTCAATATTCGGCAAAACAGCTGAATTGAATAGGCTGAATACCGAATAATGGCCAAATATTCGTTACATCCTTATATAAAACTACAAAAGAAAGCATGATAATTTCATTATAAATATTTAAAAGAGATTTACTTTTCATTTATCAACCTCTAAAAGTAATTTAACTTAAAATAAAACTAAAACTGACTTAATGTAAATTAATATTAAATTATTAAAACAGAAAAAATGCATTAAACCTATGCTTGGAAAAAATTAACTCATCTATCATAGGTATCTTATCAAACTAGATATCTTATTCTTAAATAAATAAAAAAGTTTGAATTTCTTTGTCAAAATAATCTGCAGTTATAGATACAGTCAACTCCCTTTATCCGCAAATGCCTCTAATCCGCAATTGATTTTTAATGTAAACAAACAAATCAATTTTTGAAAAAATACAATCTCAATGTGTTTGGCGATTCTCACACAACATTCAAATAATAATAATAATTTTTAAAAGTACAGGCACAAATGCAGTAAAATAATAAATAACAATGCTAAAAGAGCATAACTATATAAATGTAATGTCAAATTTAATACCATAATTGGACATTAAAAATTGGGTTTCTCTCATTGAAATACATTACAAGAGTAGTTAGCTTTTCACGCAGTAGGAAAGTTGTCTGATTGCTAGGCTCACCAAAATGCTCTATTACCTGGCAATTCTTACAATTCAGTTTTGTAGGATTAGCTCAACTCAACTTTGCATATGTTCATTTACCTTTTGCATGTTGTTAACACACTCAATCGCAATAGGAATTCGGATACAGAATCAATCAAGAAAAAAAATGTCTCTCGACCAAGGGTTTAAAATTTGAAAGAATTACATTAGTTTTCTTTCAAAATAAACTTTTATTTCTGAACAAGAAATTGCATTTTTACACAATTATTTGCAAGCTAAAGTTTTGGAAAACAAACGTAAAAATTTAAAATAAACCACTATTACATCAATGTTTAAAAAATTTTGAGTAATCAATTATGAAGTTTCATTTCTGCACCTGAAATATGAAAATAAATATGTATATTTTATTGCTATTCGAGTATGCTTAAATTATTTACCTATTGATATGTTGAGTTACTACTGAAAAAGTACTTAGTAATCTTAAAAATTTACTAGATACTATCTTTTCTTTTTAATCTCTATGCAGGATTAAATTAATCAACTCACTCTAAATCTATAAAAGAAAATGTAAACAATGACCTATGATCTGCAAAATCCTATAATCCACACAATTTTGGGCAAAACTTTTGCAGATTAGAGGGAGTTGACTGAACATTAATAAATGTGTCATGGTTAAAATTTATTTGCTTCTACCAGTAGTGCACACATAAAGAATATTTTAACTTTTACATTCTAAGTAACATTTTTTATGTACATATATGAAAAGATATTTAGTTTTTATAAATTATAAGTCATTTATTAAAAAATACTTTAATGATGTGTGAAACACATTTGCAATTTATTGCTTTGATGTCATATAAAAAAATGAAAAAACACACTGAATAACTAAATACATCTTTAGTGGCGGATATATGATCGGACATCCAGCAACCAAAGGAGCTTCGGATATCTGATATCTGGGAAAATCACTATCCATTACATCCCTAATTTAGAATAATTTTGTAAGTCATTTTAATGTATAATGTGACTTTTATGAAAGTTGGCATGAAATTTCACAAAAATAGATATTGAAATTCACGAAAATAAACTGCATTTTAATTGATGATTGGTACATTTTAAATATATATTTAAATAAAAAATCCTTATTTGAGAAGAAGCACTATGGCCCTTACTTATAAAGAAAGAGTGAGAAAACAATCAGCAGAAAATAAAAAATGATAGAAACACTGTACAAGATAGAGAGCTTAGCTCAGATGCATGAACTGAGTTACTGAAAAAATCAAACTGAGTATCAACCATATACAATAATTCAGGGCCCATACCCAGAAAAAAATTTTGGGGAGGGTCCAAAAATTTCAGATGGGGACCAAATGGTGAAAAAGGCTTAATTTTACACAAAAAGACTTCATCATTATTATTTTGTTAACAAAATTTTAAATTTCAAGGGAGGGGTGGGGGACCGGACCACTGGTCCACCCCCCCCCTGGGTATGTCCTTGCAATAATTATTTGAGGCTAAGAGTTGTGTAAGAGATTGATGATAAATATATCTATCTATTGTTTATGAAACCTTTAAGTGGAAACAGGTTTTCCTGGCCACACATCTTAGAAAATTATAAAATCTTGGGGAGGGAAAAAAAAAAAAAAGGAAGGGACTAAGCTTGGAAAAACATAAGGTCCAATCTATAGCCAGGGACATTTTTCACTATTAGAGGAAGTAAAAAAAAAAAAAAAAAAAAAAAAAAACGAAAGCCTATTATGGATGTTTTGTGACTTGTATAAAACCAAAACATATATTTTTAAATGTTTATCATTTTTCCAAATGGAATTGTGTATGGAAAATCTTAATATTAATTATTAAATTATTATTTAATTAAAAATTTGAAATTAATCGTTATTAATTAAAAATTTGAAAAAAATCATTAACTATTTTTATTTAAATGATTTACCATAAATTTGAATACATTAATAGAGTTATTAAATTAATTAAATTAACATTTGAGTACATTTCAGATCACAATTTCTTAAAGTACTGTTCCTTAAAATCATGTGTCCCGTACGTAACAAACATAATAGTAACATAAGTAATTAGATTTCATTAATTAATGACACAGTTAAAAAGTAATTTTAAAATTAATAAATAAATACATGTTCCCTCTTTACTCATCAAATTTATTAGTGATGTTTAATAAATTCAGAGCAAAATCCAAATTACTGGAGATACTTTAAAAACAATTTTTTGTAATGTGCCGTACGTAACAAAATGTTATAAATTAATTAAAAAAAGTAAACTATTGGCTCCGACAAAAAGAAACTTCATAGAAATCTGGTTGGCAAAGTAAATAAAACACTAAAAATAGTGGCAAACTTTCTCATTTACATTTTGACATTGAAAAATGTACGAATGTATCCAAATTTTGCTGTGAAATGTCCCGTACGTAATACAAGAATACCCATACGAATTTCTATTACTACAGAAAAAATGTTTCATAGGAATTAATAATATGCCGTAAAAGTTTGTAGAATACGTAATTAGATACCTTGCAAAAGCATCCGCCGCTTTGTGTGTCTGATGTAATATTATTCAGGCAATTTAAAAAGAAAATACTGCATAGAAACGATATTACTTTCGTTTTCTTCATGGTCATTCGAGTAAACATTATTTACAGGGACGAATCGAGGGATCATCTCTCGTAATACCTCTTACATCTTACAAGATATTTATCGGTAGCTTTATCTAGTACGTATATTAACCCACATGACATTTTTCAGAATAAAATATGATATTTCTTTCCTCTTAAACCGACGTGTCATTACGGCGTTTTAACAACTTTCATAGCAGACGCACGTAACTAGGGTTCGTTTGTAGGTATATGCTTTTCGTCCAACAATATTGATTTTACAGTTTCAACCTATATGTCCGTGATTCGGATGACTTTATGAACGCAAATCTCATTCTGAAAACGTAGAGTTATATGAACCAGTTTAACCTTAACAATTCTATTTGAACTTTTCAGGGGCTGCAGATTATATTTACAAACGTAAAATTAAAAATTGTTGCCATTAAGGATATCAAATTGCAGTACAATCAATTTCAATGCCTTGTTTTTGTGATACCTTGTTGTATTTAAAACAAACTCGATGTAAATAAAAAATTCATTTTAAATATTACAGTTTTTGTTGTACTAATTGTTTTACTTAAAGTTGAATTCAATGTTTTTAAAAATTATTGATTGACAGTAAAATAATTTTGAGCATACCAGATTCTACACTTCTACTTCGGTTTTTTGTTTTCGTGCTCCTGAAATTGTTGCGGTTTAGCATTTTCCCCAGGCCGTAGATTCCAACAGAAATAAAATTTTCCCATCCTATCCGAAATTAAAATTGAAACCATCGTATAGTAAAATTTTCTGAACTGTTTTAAAATTTAATCTGTTTTATCAGTGTAAGTTTTAATTTTTTCTGTCATAATTTAATTCTGGTTACTGCATATTTACTTTTTGTATTTAATTATAATAATAAAGTTTGAGTATCTCTGCCATATGTTTATTTATATGCTTAGTTTCTAAGCTGTCCAGTGCTTTACTGTTTATATACTTTAAAATTATAGTATCTTTAATATGTAACATGCTACCGGTGTTAATAGAGGTAACTTACATTTGCGTAGCCTATACAATTTTTTATCCTGGTGCTTTTGATGCAAATTTGATTAAAAGTGCGAAGACAAATAACCGCAAAAAAATGGACTGTATTTACAAGACGTTGCCTCGTTGTTTGTTTACATATTCGAGGTAAACAAATATTTCGATCGCTTGATCAATTTGGCGCATTCCTCGGGCCATATATGACTCCATTTACCCGCGAAAATAGTTTCGTCTGGTAACCCTAAAGACACACGTGTATGTGTATCATGATGTGTATATGCCGGGCAGATGAAATAATTGATGGTTTGGAATTCGATTGGCAACAGTTTGCTAGCACATTTTACAAAAAAATGGTTTATTTACAGGACCACCGAAAAGAATTTCGGTACTTACGCATACTTGCCAACTCTTCTGGTTTTGACAGAAGACTTCTGTTTTTTTAAGCTATCTTCCGGTCTTCTGCCAGAAGATAAAATCTTCTGTTTTAATTTTTAGTCGATATATTAAATTATATCACACTGTGAAAAAAAAAAATTGTAAATTAATAAATTATTTCAAAATAATTTATTACGGTAATCATTTCGATAGCTAACAGCACAATGCTATTGTATCAGTGAGGTCAAAGTGTTTGTGAGAAAATCTTTTCTCGATAGTTAAAAAAAAAAAAAAGACAACCTCTTTTCGTTCCTCTCTCAGTGATTCATCATTAGGAAATTTTTTAGTGTTGAAAACTAAAGCTTGAAAATAATTTTTCTGATGAATTATTAGTAAAAGCTACTTCAAATCAGCTAAACAATTTCTTAATCTGTTTATTTTTCAACATACTTTGGTTAAAAATTAAGTCAAATTTCCATTTATTTAATTGTTTTTATTCTTGTGAAAATACTGCATCTATTTTCATTTTATATAAAAAATTCACATTAGCTCTTTTCTATTACTATTTAATTTTGTTTTTATTTCCATATATTACTGACATAAAAAAAATAATGAGAAATGATGTTACACTGGGGAAAACAGTCTTCTGTTCTTACTTCTTATTTTTTAAAATTATCTTCTGATTTTTTGTAAAATCTTCTGTTTTTTTTCAACCCGAGTCTTCCTGCTTTTGGCTTTAGGAGGTTGGCAGGTATGCTTACGTATTATCCCGGCGGCCATTTACGCCAAACGATTTTTGCGTTAAATGTGCAGGCCAAACTGATTTCTAACCATGAATTATTTCATTTGTCCGAGATTTATCTTGGCAAAAAATTGCTCGTCTTGGCGGACTGCCGGTATAATACATAAGTACCAGAATTTCAATACCTTAATGTCTATGGACATCTTAGTCCATTGTATATAATATAATACAACTGTCGACAGTCATTGCTAGGTCCATGCCCAAAATCTCGCGGTATGTCGTCGACCTTGGCGAGTTTTGGCGATAGTCAGTCATTTGGTCCATACCTAAAATATTGCCATTTGTCATCGTTCTTGGCGAGTTTTGGCGAAATATCGCCAAATTCAGCGATAGTCAGACATTTGGTCCATGTCCAAAATATCGCCATTTTTCATCGTCCTTGGCGAGTTTTGGCGAAATATTGCAAAATTTGGCTATAGTCAGTCATTGTTTTATCCATGCTTAAAATCTTGTCATATGTCGTCGACCTTGGCGAGGTTCGCCGAAATATCGCCAAACTTGGCGCCAAAAATTATTTCGTATTTTGTGTAACTCTAAAAATTTACCCCTTAAAATTTTGTATTTAGAACTATTGTACTATCTAACTGTTTTCAATATCTTTTTTGACTACAATCGACTGGGTAATTTATTTACAGGGTCAGCCAAATGACTTTAAATACATTAAGGTGTATGGATGCATTCAATTCATTGAAAGTCTGTGGTCAATGACTACTTTGGCTATCAGCAAAAACTCGCAAACTATCTCAAGCTTGTCGGCTTTTGGTGAAATATCGCCAAGTAAAGTGTCAGTAGGAAATTTTTCAAATTAAACTCAGCTTGGCGATATCGAAATGTTTGGCTAGAAATTACTAAACTTTACTATGATTTTTTATCTCTTTCAAACAAAATAAGTTTAGATGAAGTGCGCAGAAAATATTTTTGATTTAATAGAAGTGAAAGAAAGTCATGTGTAGTCCACATCAAATTTTTTTAACGTATAATCAAAGTTCATTCAAAGATCTCCAGAAATCGAAACTAAATCCTCTTGCGGACTGTTCTTATGTCTTGTCGTTCTCCTCTCCTCTCTCTCTCTCTCTCTCTCTCTCTCTCTTTTTTTTTTTTTTTTTTTCAAATCCGGCCTCTCAGAGAAAAGTTCTAAACTGGTTGCCCCTCCACACACACTCACACCTCCTGTTAGCCCGTCAATCATATTTTGTTTTGAATGACTCAGTTTTCTAGGAACAAATCAATAGTTTATGAAGCCTGTTAAGAAATATAACTTATAGTTTAACACTTCTTTTAAATTGATAAGTAACTGATTCATGAAATCAGTTTTTGTAGTCTTATGTGCTTCAGAGTTTCTTGTAAAAAAGTTTTTAACAAATACTATTGCATGTTAATGTCATAAATGATGCCGTTAACATAATAAATTATGTGTTGAATGGTATAATTTAAGTCACTATTGAGTCACTTAAATATTTAGTCACTTTTCTCACTAGTTTTGTTCCCTACGGCTTGGGCTGAGCCCTGGACTATGCAGGGATGTTAATTCTGCGCCGAGCTGCGCCGAAACACAAATTCTTGCGCCGGACTGCGCTTTTAGCCGATTTTTGCGCCGGTCTGCGCCGAATACGTCATTTTGACTATTTCAGGGTGCGCCGAAACACAAATATTGCGCCGAACTGCGCTTTTAGCCGATTTTTGCGCCGGTCTGCGCCTAATACGTCATTTTGACTCTTTGTTAAATTTTTGCCACGCTCATTTATCTTTTAAAGCGTGTATGGAAAGCTAGTTAGCAGTAAGGCAAGATTCAAACTGTGTACGAAAGCTGCATTCCGAAGCCATTCTACTCGGACCAGTCGGGCTTTGTTAGTCACCTCAATCAGGGCCGGCCAGATAGGCAAACAAGTATCATCGCAACGGGCACTGTTTTTTGTTTATGAAGGGGCACGATTTGCTATTTGGAGATGAAACATTATGGACCAATTCGTTTTTCAACATGTACACATGCATTGTTTTTTTGTTTTTTTTTTATAAATTGATATTGTACCTTTTTGAGAAAGAAAAATGGAGGAAAATGTTTTTTTTGACAATGTGCAAAATAAATCTGCTGTCTTTAAATGAAAACTTAAAGGAGAAATCAATACGCCTTTCATAACTTGTTATTCGAAAAGTTTTTATGTATTCACACTGTTTACAAAAGCGATTCATATGTTTTACCTTTTCGAGCTTAAAAAAAAAAAAGCCCCCTCCTCTGAAATGGGTAACGATCCGCCACAGCTCTATGTATATGTATTTTCCCGATTTGAACTGGCACTATTTTTTTCGGGCCCACCACTGAAGCAGGTCACGAGCCGCCACTGGCTGTTATAGAAAGTGGACAGATTCTATTAACGGAAGGGAAGGATAGACTTGCAATACCATTACAACTATTAGAAGAAAATGAAAAAGCCCAAGAAGAAATTAATAAAAATAAAAAAAAAAGAATAAATAGAAAACTAGATAACTTATGATACTTAATTTGTAATCTCATTATTAATTTCTCATAATCTTAATTTTTAACTTCCCATAATTCTTAATTTCTCTCAACAGTCATTAAATTTTTTTTGTTTACATTTGCTTTGTATATTGTGTTCAAGTTTTATAGATGAATATGTAAATATTAGATGAGGTTAAATTACTGATACAAAAGAAAGCATATGCTATTAAAAGTACACACATTTAATTATTCTAACCATCAAATTTATTTCGTTTTCGATACTGCTTACCAATTACGTGTTGTTGTATAAGAGGTATAATATTTAGGTTTTCAAAAATCTCCATTTAGTACTACTTGTGATTTGTAATAGAACCAAAGAATGAGATAGAAGCTTTTGTTTTAAAATTTAGTTTTCATTTTATTTGTGCTCTCTTTTTCGAGAGGAAGATTCCCAAAATAATTCTGAAAAAGAAAAAAAAAGGGACAGGGATTGGCAACCTGTGGCTCGCAAGCCGCATACAAATCATACTCATGGTTCTTGAGTAGGAAAAAAATGACTTAACCACAGAAAGGTTGCTGACTCCTGATATGTATTGTTTTTACCAAGTTGCTGATAGCATAGCCTGTATACACCCTTTTTTACTTCCTTGTACGTAGTATAAGGAAGTAATGTGATCCTGAAAAATTTTGGGGGCCAAATTTCGACAAAAAAACCGATTTTGACTACCTCTAAATTGAATTTTAAAATTTTTTTCGATGCATCCTATCGTAGGCTAGCATGCACGATCCTATTAACGCGTCTGCAACTCATTTTGACCAGCGGCGAGTCTGCTGTGGCCAGTTTTTCCATGCCGTCTGTACGTACGTACGTATGTATGTAACTCGCATATCTCAAAAACTATTGGTCGTAGAATGTAGAGATTTGATATTTAGGATTGTTCTATGATCTAGTTGTGCACCTCCCCTTTTGGTGGCAATCGAATGGATAGTTTATGTACAGGACCGCCCAAAAGATTCGAAATACATTACGCTCTATGGGCCGAAATTCATTAAACTCGCCTAACTCAAAAGCTATTAGGCGTAGAATGTCGAAACTTCATATTTTGGATAGTTGTAACATCTAGTTGTGCACCTCTCCTTTTGGTTCCATTCGACTGGATAGTTTATCTACAGGACTGCCCAAAACATTCGAAATACATTACGCTCAATGGGCCGAATCTCATTAAACTCGCATATCTCAAAAACTATTAGGCGTAGAATGTTGAAACTTTATATTTAGGATTGCTGTAACATCTAGTTGTGCACCTCCCCTTTCGATTCCATTTGACTGGATAGTTTATCTACAGAACCGCCCAAAAGATTCGAAATACATTACGCTCTATGGGCCGAAATTCATCAAAGCGTTTTTTAGAGGTATTGGGCTATTTCAAACGACTCAGAAGTGATGTATGCTGTAAAGAGTTAGAAAATGAATTTCTCTATTAAAAAAAGTGTCTTTATCATTTGTAGTTCTGCTACAGGAACACTCAAAAGATTTCCAATACATTACGGTCAATGGCAATTTTAGGGGCATTCATCCATTTCAAGCACAATACCGTCCTACCACATAAGTTAGATAATGGTCCGACCACGGTCACGTGCCTCCCTCAAGTACTATGCCAAAAGTCGCCAAGCTTGGCGACTTTTGGTGTACGTGTGTGCATATTTAACTCTCAAATCTTAAAAACTATTATGAAATTTCATATATAAGAATGTTGTAACATCTAGTTGTGTATCTCAATTTTTAGTTCCAATCTACTGGAGAGTTTATATACAGGACCACCGAAAAGAATTTTAGTACTTTAATGTCTATGGACATCTTCAATATAATACAACTGTAGACAGTCATTGTTTGGTACATGCCCAAAAACTCGCCGACTGTCCTCGACCTTGGCGAGTTTTGGCGAAATATCGCCAAATTTGGCGATAGTCAGTCATTTGGTCCATGCCCAAAGTATCGCCATTTGTCATTGTTCTTGGCGAGTTTTGGTGAAATATCGCCAAATTTGGCGATAATCTGTCATTGTTTGGTTCATGCTTAAAATCTCGCCAAATTTCGCCGACATTGACGAGTTTCGCCGAAATATCGCCAAATTTGGCGCCAAAAATTATTTCGTATTTTGTATAACACTAAAACTTTAACCCGTAGATTTTTGAACTTTTGTATTTAGAACTATTGTAATATCTAACTGTTTTCCATATCTTTTTTGACAGCAATCGACTGAGAATTTATTTACAGGGTGAGCCAAATGACTTTAAATACATTGAGGTGTATGGATGCATTCAATTCATTGAAAGTCTGTGGTCAATGACTACTTTGGCTATCCCCAAAATCTCGCAGACTATCTCAAGTTTGTCGGCTTTTGGTGAAATATCGCCAAATAAAGTGTCAGAAGGAAATATTTCGAATTGAACTCAGCTTGGCGATATCGAAATATTTGTCTAGAAATCGCTAAACCTTACTATTATTGATATTTTATCTCTTTCACACAAATAAGTTTAGAGGAAGTGCGTCGAAAATATTTTTGATCTAATGGACGTGCAAGGAAGTCATGTGTTGGACACATCAGATTTTTTTCCACAGCTTTCCTAAAGTGCTTTCAAATAGTGTTTTGCTTTTAGCAAATGGTGTTTGCTCGCAAACTTTGCTTTTCTTGTATGCATTTATTGTGTTCCCTAATCTTCAATTTTATGCTCCAAAATTCTGATCTCGAATCTTAGTTTTCCTCTCTGAAACTATTTTTTTGTGCTCCCGAGGTGCTCCCAAATGGAATTTTTCTGCTCCCAAATAGAATTTTTCTGCTCCCAAATGGAATTTTTCTGCTCCCGAGGTGCTCCCAAATGAAATTTTTTCTGCTCCCGGGGTGCTCCCAAATCGAGTGTTGGAGTTAACATCCCTGACTATGTAATATTTAGAAATTAGTCTCATGTGCCTGAAAACCACATTCAACTATTTTAGAGCTTTTCGGCAATAGGTGCAGGTTTGCATGTTTTTAGGACAAATACTACCCACCCTTCCTAAGTGTGCATTTCTTAAAGTAACGAAATGTTTTTCAAAATGTGATTGATAAATAATGTTTCTATGCTTCGTAACTTCTATAGATATTCAATTTTATTTTGTAGAAATAGGGTTTATTCGATTAATCAATTCAATTTTCTAATGGGTGTTATTTTGCACTGATGTTGTATATTTTTTAAGGGAGAAAAAAAAAGTAAGTCATAGCAGACTGCGCCAGATTTGAACCAGGGACCTTTTGATCTCTGGCCAAGAGCAAAACTGCAGCACCACTGAGAACGTCAAACAACTTACGAAATAATTGGTATATAACAATGTATCAAATGCTTAAATGGAATTTTCTCTAAAATGCATGTGGGTTGGTGGCTAATTCTTCGTTGTTTTACTATACTATATGGATCCCCTATATCCCAACAATATTTCATCAAAATCAGTGATCCCGTCTGATCCTCCCCTTGTAAGATTTAGCGATTTCTAGTGAAATATTTCCGATATCGCTAAGCTGGGTTCAGTTTGAAAGATTTATTTTTGAAACTTAATTTGGTGGTATTTCCCCAAAAGCCGACAAGCTTGAGATAGATTGCGAGATATTTTGGTTATATCCAAAGTAGTAATTGACCACAGACTTTTAATGAATTGAATGTATTTAAAGTCACTTGGGTGACTCTGAAAATAAATTACCCAGTCGCTTGCAACTAAAAAAAGAGATACACAGTTAGATGTTACAATAGTTCTAAATACAAAATTTCAACATTCTGTGGTTAAAATTTTTAGAGTTATGCAGAATATGAAATTATTTTTAACACCAAATTTGGCGATACTTCAGCAGAACTCACCAAGGTCAATCACAAATGGCAAGATTGTGGGCATGGACCAAACAATGACTGACTTCAGACGTGACCATATTGAAGATGTCCATAGATATTAATGTATTGAAATTCTTTTAGGTGGTCCTGTAAAAAAGCTCTCTGGTAGATTAGAACCACAAATCTAGATGCACAACTAAATGTTACAACAATCTTATATATGAAATTTTCAACATTCTATGACTAATAGTTTTTGAGATATGACACAGTTAAATACAGACACACTTACACCAAAGTCGCTGAGCTTGGCGACTTTTGGCTGTAATTTTTTAGGGAGGCATGCGACCGTGATCAAACCATTACCTAACTATATGGTAGGGTGACTTTTCTCTTGAAATGGATGAATGTCTCTAAAACTGCCCTTGACCATATTGTGTTGAAATATTTGAGTGTTCCTGCAGAAGAACTAAAAGTGATAAAGACAGTATTTTTGATGAAGTGATTCATTTAGTAAACCTTAACAACGTACATCACTTCTGAGTCATTTGAAAAAGCTTAATCTCTCTAAAATGATAAATAAAAATATGCTTTAATGAATTTCTGCCGATAGGGTATAATGTATTTAAAATCTTTTAGGTGGCCTTGTACTTAAACTATCCAGTTGATTGGGACCAAAAGGGGAGGTACACAACTAGGTTTTACAACAATCCTAAATATAAAGTTTCAACATTCTACAACTAATCGTTTTTGAGATATACATTCAATGAATTTCTGCTCATATAGCATAATCTATTTAGAATCATTTTGGCAGCCCTGTAGATTACCTATCCAGTTGATTGGGACCAAAAGGGGAGGTGCACAAATAGATGTTACAAAAATCCTAGATATAAAGTTTCAACATTCTACAACCAATAGTTTTTGAGATATGTAAATTAAAGACTCATGGAAAGACTGGTCAAAATGGGTTGTACATGTATTTATATGAACGTGCATGCATGTGTCCAATGAAATGCATCACAAAAATTCTTAAGAGTAAATTTAGAGATAGTCAAAATATGGCTCCCAAAAATTTTCGTGATCACATTACTTGTTTATACTCTGTACGAGGAAGTAAAAAAGAAAAATATTAAGTGTAATACACATTATTTTAAAACTTGAAAATCTCTTCTATTAAAACTTACAACAAAAAATCTTTATTTTTAACTAAACAAAAATTAGAAAATTTTGTTTGCAGCCATGCAAAAAAAAAAAAAAAAAAAAAAAATTATGCACGGGACATTATATTTTTAACTATTACTCAAAAATATTTTATTTTATTTCGAAGTTCTTATGTTTCATAAAACCTTATAAATAGTAATATTTTGTGAAATAAAAAGAAAAGGAAAAATAATATTTTGCCACAAACTTTTAATGATTAGTAACTTTATTTTTTTAACTAATAATATTGATGACAACTGAACATTTCCCCCCCCCCTCTTGAACTAGCTTCCTAAATTATTTTAAAATGTACTAAATGCTGTACAATGGATAAGATCAGCTATTAACTCTGTTTCTCAAGATTGTGTAAAGAAATGTTAAAGCTGATAAAAAGACAATTGTAGTAATGTTACTGTTTAGGAATACATGCTTATTGATGAAGAGCTACAGACAGAAGATTTTCTAATACAGACATCCAGTTATTCATTACAGAAACAGGAACAACAGCTGCTTCTGAAGAGGAAATCTTAGAGCAAGAAAATTGTGATATAAAAAGCATGAGTCATGCATTAAAATATGCTAGAGAACTACAGAAGTTCCTTGTCAATGTAGGTATCAATGAAGGACTACTTTTAACAAGTAAATTGAATTAATACAAGAATTTATGTGTATCAGAGCATATATATACATGTAATTGAATTTGGCCTCCCCATGGCATAGTGGTTATGTCACTGAAAATGGTAGATGGCCGAAGTGTGAAGGTCCCGGGTTCGGGTCCCATCATTCCACCCCCCCATCGTTGGCAGATTCGCTCGAGCGTAGCGTTGCCATAATCAAACAAGCACGCAAGTAATAGAATTTGACAATCCCTCCTAATAAGGACACATGTACATAAGGGACAAAACACTCAGAACCATAGGTGTCCCTTATTAGGGACACCTATCGTACTACTCTTAATATATACTATACAATAGGTACATACGTAAGAAAACAATAAAACTAATAAAAATAGCACTTTAAGGAAAACCTCTCATGGGAAATTACTGCAAATCAAAATCTAGCAATGTACTTTCAAAATAAAGCATAAATCACTTTTAAAGGTGTATAGGGAAAGATTTTGATTTCTGATAAAGAAATAATTTGTAGAAAAAGAACACGAAAATACTCTAGATTGCCATCGAAAAGATTTTAATAATTAAAATTTGGTTGTAAATTATGATGCAAATACTCCAATTGTTTTACATTTTCTATGATCTTTTATTATTTCCTGCTTTTGAAAAAAAGAGGCTCCCTGTAAGTAGTGCTCCAAGGCAGTGGTCAAAACCCCTGGTTCGCAGACCAGTACCGGTCTGTGGATGAAATGGTACCTGTCCACCCAAGGAACATTAAATTGTATGTTTCTATTTTACGTATTGTGGTGTATTTCTTTTGGTTTGTACTAATTTATACCTTTGTAGCAGAAGAAATCTTGTAACTATTTTAAATTACTTTTTTTGTTTCTTAAACATTTCAAGATTATGAATTAAAGTTGCAGTCACTTGAATCCCCTTTTTCAATTTCCGACAACTTATCTGTGTGCAACAGGGGTTTCTGCAGTGACAGCAACTAAAACCCAAACTGGACATAAGCAAAACACTTTGGGTGTCATTGTTTCATATTGCCCTCAGATGGAACTTTCTCATTGAAAAGAAAAGAAAAAAAAAACAAGTTTAGAGTTCTCAATGATTTAGGCCTCACCATGGCACAGTGGTTATGTCACTGAAAATGGTAGAGAGGCGAAGTGTGAAGCTTCTGGGTTCAGGTCCCATCGCTCTGCCGCCCATCTAATGATCTGGAGTTTCGGTAGGCTTTTTCCAGATGTAACGTGAATACGTACTAGAACCCCTTAGAAATTCCTCCTACCAAAGCCTCCCGTGCTTTTGGGAGATCGCACTAGCATAGCATTGCCATAGTCAAACAAACAGCTCATTGATTTAGCTTTCTTGTGAGGTATAATGTCAAATCACTTTAATTTCATTTTTTGTGTAACTGTGTTTTATCGAATTCATGTTTACTGTATTTTTATTGAAATCATGTTTAAATACAATTAAATTAATATTTTTAAATCAAAATATTCTAAAATACAAATAATGAATGTAAAATTATCAAATGTTGACCACTTCGCCCAAAACCAAATGTTGACCCAAGATGATTTAGCTATTTGGTATGCCAACTACAATCAGCAGGTTAATTTGTAAGTCCCAAAATAAAGCTTAAAGTAAAATACACAGAATTTCAGATTTCTTTTTATATTTTATCTTTTAGAAACATGACAAATGCTGCACAGAAAACACCTATTAGTTTGTTGCAAGAACTGTGTGCACAGCAAGGGATGACTCCTGACTACAAACTGATGTCAGTAGAAGGTGCCGTTCACGCTCCCACTTTTATGTACCGTGTTCAAGTCAATGATGTTGTAGCTACAGCAACTGGACAAAGCAAAAAGAAGGCAAAGCATGCAGCTGCAAAAGCTGTTTTAGAACGATTATTAGCTAAGGATGGAGAGTATCATGAAGGATTCCAGTCAGATGGTGTTACAGTCAATGCAGAAACATTAAATGAAATCATAGTGTATGTATTAACGTTAACACTGTAATTGGGGCTTTAAAAGTGTAGTTCATTTGAAATAATTTTTACTGGGAATAGTATAAATTAATGGATTTTTCCCTTTAAGGTATTATATTCAGCTTCTGATATATTATTATTATTTTAGAGAACCTGCCGCAGCTCCACCAGCCGAGGAAAATGCAGAAGACAATCCTGTTGGAAAATTACAAGAACACTGCATGAAAAACAGATGGCAGCCTCCGTATTATGAGACTGAGAACGCAACAGGTCTTCCACATGAAAAAATTTTTACCATTGTATGCTTTGTTGGGGATTTCACGACGACAGGTAGAGTTCATATTGCACATTACATTTTGCTTATGCTCATTTTCAATTCAACATCATAAATAAAAGATACTGGATAAAAATTAACATTCACCTTGTTATGGTGTATTCCCTCTAATAAATTACTCTTAAATTTAAATTATCTTCAATTTTAAAATTTAACAAAAATTCATATTTCATAAGAGATTTGGGAAGATTTATATAAAAAATAGAAGATACAAATAAAAAATAGAATATTTACACATTATTGTAGAAACATTTTTATGTGTGCTTCTGGTGATTAAAGTATGGATACACTTTGAAAACCTGTGTCATTCTTATGTTTTGATCTCCAAATAAATGGGATAGTGTTCAAGAATATACTATCTATGCACTTTCACTAGCATCCGATTTCTTCAGTAGAGACAAAATTTCTTCCTGCATTAGTCCTCATCATTTCATAGTCAGATATAGAAAAAGCTATCTGAAAACACATAATAGCTCATGATCAAGGACGTATTAATAGCTCATGATCAACACCATCTATGAAGGACATGCCTCCTACCCATCATAAAAATTCCTCTGTGACATCACGAGGGTAGTTCATCTTCCAACATTTTCTACGTTGCCCATGCTACACACCACAGTAATGCGGGACTTTTGAAAAGTGTGCTTTGTTGTGTCTTGTCACCATCTAGTTTTATGCTTCTAAATTATCTTAATTAAGCATATTCTTTCATAAAATACTTAAGAAAAAAGCTATAAGTGTGCTTGAAACAAAATTGATAGAAGTTGTTCGTTTTAAGGAAATATTTGGGATTTGTTTATCAAGATAATATCTGCAGTGTCTACTCACACAGCAATCGGCGGCATAATGGAGAAAGTCGTTGATCGTGTGGGAAAAATTTGCGAAGGATCTGTCATTTAGTCCAGGAAATATCTAACAAAATTTGGAAGGAAAAATCTAAGAAAATGCCCTGTTTATATTAATGTGAGCTAATATGTTGCTTTCATATGTACATATTACAATCTATATGAACTTACTGTAATTTCAAAAGGTTGCTCGATGTAGCTAGAATACTCAATTCCAAGTTTCATTAAAGAAAGTAATGAGTTATTTAAATGTAAGCTTTACTTAAAAAAAGAAATAAATAGAATGAATAATGTTTTATGAAAATATTAACTTTCATCATTTATCCCTATCGAAGATTTATTGTTACATACTTGAATAATGCTTTAGTTAATTTTTTTCGAATTCCACATTAAAAAGAGATATCATTTGAATGATTTTAGTAATACATAACATAGTACAAATTGTTTCCTAACATCATTTGAGTGCAGTAATATTACAATACTTTGACAGCAATTTCTTTGGATTTATTAATTTAAATTGATGTCTGTTTCTGGAGAGTTTGACTAAAGTTTAAAAGATTACATTTATTGCCCCAGATTTGAATATATTGCACGTGTAATTTCTTTTTAAAACTGTTAATTGGTATAAATAATTATATTATTTTGTTAAACTTCTATTATATATATATATTGTTACGAATTTTCGGGGCAACCTGCTGCTCTGGGGCTTAGAATGGTTTAAAATTCGTATTCTACGCTTCAAATAGATAAATTTTGCTTTTTGTTGCATCAAAATCGGCCAATTAGAACCGGAGATACGGAGGTTTCGCTTTCCCATATGTTTTTCTATGGGCTTCTAGAAATCTCGAGAAATATTAGTCCTAGAGCTTAGATCTCTTCACTTTTGAGGACTTATTTTTGTCGCCAAATTTGGCGATATTTCGCCAAAAGTCGCCAAGCTTGGCGACTTTTTGGTCATTTGGCGCGATTTTCCCAATGGGGCCTGGAAGTTGTTTTTCCTGCATTAAAAATGCATAATAACCTAACATTTCTCTTCTATGACGTAATCAAAATTCACGCTTTATGTAGAACCCTCGAGAAATTGACTTTTCTGGAAACCTCTTGTACCTCCTGCGTCGGCTATTTATAGAAGCGCGCATCGCCCCGAAGTCAGTTGCGAGTTGAACATTCAATGTGTGAAGAGCTCTGAGTACGCTTGTTTTGTGTGAACTGATAGTGCTATAGAAGCTGTGTTTTAGCTTGCTTTGTGAAGCTGTTTTTAAAGTGCTGTGTGTAAATTCTTCATTGCTGTGTCTTAAGGGATAGTGTACTATATCCCTTGAATATTTCCACGGAATTTTTGCCTGTAAAAGTGACTTATTTTGTGTGAGAAATACAGCATTTGTGAGAGCTTCTGATCCAAGCGGATTGTTAAAAGCATGTTACTGCTAGATTGTGCTTGTGAATTGTGTGCAGCTGATTGTTCTACGAAGTTCTAGAAGAAATAAAGTTTGTGTTCCATCCTGACAAGTGACTTTTTACTTGAACTTTTTACACCACTGGACTTTAGAACGACGAACCCCAGGAGTAGCAGAGTAATTCCGCAACAATATATATATATATATAAAGGATGCATGCAAAATTAAATTATTACTCTAATTTGAAATATTTAAAAATGGTTCTAATAATTTTATTTTATTTACTTAGTAATTGTTAACAGGTATCACTCTGAAAAAAAAAAAGTAACATGATAATCATATGCCCACCCACGAAAGAATATTTTATTTTTTAAAAATTGTATTTTTAAAAAATTACTTTTAAAATATTTGAAAAAAGAACGTTGATTTTTAAATGAATACTTAGTGTATGAAATACAGTAATTTTTCGGTTACAATGCCACTGAAAAGATCAGATAATTATTTATGACTGGGATAGTGTTGAATAAGCAATTGATACAGAATATTTTGACATTATAAGAGAGTTATAACTATATCGAAGTCACTATAGCTGAGTTCAGAATAGTATTTTTCTATAAAGTATTTGTAGCTCCAGCCCCCCTCCAAAATAAAATCCTGTGTGCGCCACTGATGTTAATTTTTTTTTTCCTGTTTTTTACTGTTGATAATAAATGTAAAGCTTAATCATTTGCTTTTTAATTTTTCTCTCTCAGATGCACTTTTTCAATTGAATAAGTTGTAATTTTGATTCCTCTCCCCTCACTCAATTTCTTATTATTTTTAAATTGAAAATAACAATAAATCATATTTATATTGACCTTTTAATTATACAACAGAAAAACTTTGTTTTAATCATATTTAATTCTTATAAACCAAGTTTGTTTTTATAAAAAAGATATTTGATCTGACAATTTATTATCTAATCAAATTTTCTATCTGTGTATACTGCATATCCCTTGTGAAAGCGTTCCATTAAAATTTATTTTACTGAAATTTTGTGTTCTTCGTGTATTATAATATCTTTATAATACATATGAGGTTATACTTCATATATTTTAATGGAAGCAGTAATTTTTACAATTCTAAAATTATCATAATACAAAAAATATTAAATATCCTTTAATTTATTGCTTACAAATTATGGAACTATCAATCATATCAGTCTGTGTTTTTATGCATCTGTATACTATACAATTATATTTTTTAAGATTCAACATTCTAACTTATATTTTCCTCTAAATTGATTTATTTTTTAAATGTCTTTTAATAGCAGCAATAAATCTTTAAACTTTTACTAGGAAATCAGATCTTATTTTACTTTTCTTAGCCAAAGATAGCTAGTTTATACATTAAATTTCTCTATATTAACTATGAATACTGTCGCTTGCTCCTTTTTTAACAATTTGCATAATTTTTATTTCTGATTGATAGAGATCTAGTAAAAATTTTTACTATTCAAAATAACTAAAAATCAATCCTTGCAATTTGTATTATCCAACAATGTGATTATTTTTGTCTGTAATACATAATGTTTTTATTTTTAACAGCCAAAAACTATAA
This sequence comes from Cheiracanthium punctorium, assembly GCA_038373885.1. Classification (NCBI taxonomy): domain Eukaryota; kingdom Metazoa; phylum Arthropoda; class Arachnida; order Araneae; family Cheiracanthiidae; genus Cheiracanthium; species Cheiracanthium punctorium. Next base: position 264,238 of record JAWZYV010013134.1, on the reverse strand, counting down.
CCTAATTTTTGTTCTATGAACAACTTGAATGTCTTTGAACATGCACATGTGATATTTTTTTTGTAGTTAAATGAGGTCAATATATTTGCAGAGTTGCCAACTCTCCTGATTTAGGCAGGAGACTCCTGATTTTTCATTGATCTCCTGCCAACCTGACTTAGGATACATTTCTCCTGATTTTTGATTATTTGCTCATTTTCTCCTGATTTTTATCATTTATCACATGAATAATACAATTTTTTGAATTTGAAATCTTTTTATAAGTTTTGTCGTGGCAAGGAACCCTTCTCAGCATTTTCCTCTTTCCTGCAATCAAACTAGTTCCAGGAACCCAAGCATGTGTGACATCATAAAGTTCGGACTTTACTGACAAATGTATAATAGTGAAAGAGGTGCAGCTTCATGTTCTAAAGCATTGAAATTTCTATCTTTTTCCATCACTCTTAAAAATGATTATTTTTCGTTTGACATTGTTTTGTTTAATCCTCCAATGTCTTAAGAGTAAAAAATTGACCACAATTTTTAACTTTCCAACTTAACATTTTTCATGTTGCTAAATTTTTTTACAAGCTACTGACTACCTAATAGAAGACATGACCTAAAATTGATTTTTTTTTTTTGTGTTTCAAAAATATCTATATCTGGCAACAAACAGCACCAAAGATGCTTTTTTCTCTCTCTCTCCAAAATGTAGTTTCAGCTGATACAACCCTGATCTTTTAAAATTTAGTTTTTTTAATCGAAAACAAGTCTCCTGATTTTTTGAATAAAATCTCCTGATTTTTTTTTTTGCCAGGTTGGCAACTCTGTATTTGTTTATAAAACGTTTAGATAAAAATCCCAAAACTGACTTTTAAATAATTAATTATAGTAACTACATTTTTTGCAGAATCCAAAAACATTTCGATTACTTGAACTCCATATTTTTATTATGATTATTTAAGATCTACGATTGCTATGATTATTATGACTACTAAAGATCTATTAACACTTTTAAATACAGTAGAAGACCCAAAATCCGCCGATCCGAAATCCGCAAGGCTCTAAAATCCGCACTGTCTGCTTAATGTAAACAATGAAATCTGCCCTGCCAAATGCAAATTCAGAAAACTACAGTATAACCACAAAGTAAAACTAAATAAGCTATTCCCACTTGAAAACAGTTTTTTAAGAGTCTGTGAGCTCTAATCTTAACATTGATATTCTTTCAAATGACTGAACAGAGTGACATAATTGACACTGAATTATGATCACATGACGCAGACTTTGACACAGTAACAAGTAAAGATGATCAAAAAGTTGATAAATTAATGTTTAATGATGGTTAGGCTGTGAGAAAGAAATATCTCAGATTTGTAGAGCAACGAAGCTGTGTTACAAACAGGAAATAATGAAAAAAACTATAATTAGAACATCCCAAAGTTCTAAACTGTTGAATATACATGTTTAAATAAGTTGTACTATAATCCTCATAATTTTGTATATTGCATTAATCCTCTGTACTTCTATATCATGATTCTAATTATAAGTAACATGATTTGTTTCCCTTGATCTCTATTGTATATTTTTTTCTATTATTTTCTGAGGGGGGGGGGTGGAAATAGAATAAATTTCCTATTATGACCCAAAATCCGCAAAATTCTAAAATCTGCAGAAGGTCTGGAACCAAGCTGTGCGGATTTTGGGTCTTCTACTGTATTCAGTATAATTTTAACTTTGTTTTCCTCACTCATTTTTTTATAAATCGCCGTGAAAGTTGGCTTGCTCCTAGGATCTTTCGACCTACATTTCGTGACACCAGTATTCAGTCAGGGGGCCTGACCTTTCGAGATGGTGTTGATTTAACGAGGGGGGGGCAAGGGAGTCCGGACCCCCTCCAAAATATTTTCCTGGATAACTCTCTGCAAGACCTTGGAATGTATCTGCTCACGGCGTGCGTCTGCATTATCTGACTACAGTCCTCTTTTTTTTTTTTTTTAGTCATCCTTTCGCCTCACTTAACTCTTTCCGATACGAGACCATGAAAATACTATTATAAAACAAATATCCTCCATTTCTCTGAAAAATAAATGAAAACAGATACTGCTGAAATCGCAAAAGTGAGGGGGATCCACAGAGACAGTAATCAACAGTATGTGCGTTTGTTTACATTACAGAAAGACTTGCTCATTCTCTCTAAAACAAAAACATTTAAAAAACTATTTCTGAAAATCACTGGTCCCCCAAAACATATTGTAACAATTAGAGATCTTTAAAAGAAAGTAGCACCATCTTTTATTTAAAATACAGTGTTCCATTTAAAAACAAGCCTGCATGGCGGCAGTCCTTTGGGGGCAAACTGATTCTTGCTATGTATGCACCTTAGCCATTCTTCAGTAAACTTCTGCTGAAAACGGATATGTAGCACTCATCCAAAATGGTGTTAAAGAAACTCCTTCATAAGGCTGTTGAAGACCAAACAGTAAAAAAGTCATTTTCCCCCATGATGTAAAGTGAGGTTATTTATTTATTTTTATTTGATTCAACTTTAGCAGGCTAAAATCTAGAAATTTATTAAAGGATTATTATAGATTATTATAATTAGTAATTATGATACATAATTTCAGAGTTCATTGTAATTTTGTAATTCAAATTCTGGATTTTCATTAAAGTAATTCTAATTTGATACGCCCATTTGCTTCTTCAGGTGAAGGAAAGAGTAAACGGCTTGCAAAGCGCCAAGCTGCTGCCAAAATGCTTGAAAGATTAAACAGCATGAAAGAAGTTTCCCCTAAGGAAGAAGAAATGGCAAAGGTATGTTAATATTGTTTTTATCTCTCTCTGTGGAGTTACACAAATAAAATGTGCATAATTGAATTCTTATATATGAATTACTCAATAAAACTGCATCTATAAAATAAAGGGGTGTTACTGATTTTATTTCTTATGTTCTGAAATAGCAGAGGCTTTTGCATCTGATGAATAGGTATATTTGAAAAAACACTCAAAATACTGGTGTTAAACGATAAAGTAATTAAAAAACTTTGTAAAAAACACACATAAGAAGTAAAAGGAAAGAGGATACGCACGTTTCGTTCAAAAATTGTTTTGAACTTCTTCAGTCCAAGCCCTTCGTCATAAAGAACACAGGGAACTGAAAAGAGAAAAACAAGCAAGATGTTGCCACAAGGGGCAAAGAAAAGTCAAACAAAACCACGGAGAGGGGAGAAAAAAAATTAAAAAAGGGGGATAAAAAGGAAAGGAAAGAAGCACAAAAAATACAGAAATAAAAAAGGAATAAAGAAAAATAATAAAAAAGGGGAACACACAAGTACAAACACACACACAAAAAAGAGAAAACAGAACAAACAAACAAAAAACAAATAGCACACTTTTTTTTTTTAATAAAATAAAAACCACGAACAGGACAGCACAATAAATATATATATAAATATTTTATTTTTTTTTTTTAAATATACAAATATACAGTAATCTCTTGGTCGTAGAATATATATATAAATGGTCTTGGTCGTAAAATATATATATAAATAATTTTTTTTTTAAAAATTATTTATATATATATTTATTGTGCTGTCCTGTTCGTGGTTTTTATTTTATTTAAAAAAAAAACCATATATAAATAATTAAAAAAAAAAAATATTTATATATATATATTTTACGACCAAGACCATTTATATATATATTCTACGACCAAGAGATTACTGTATATTTGTATATTTAAAAAAAAAAAAAATTATATATATATTTATTGTGCTGTCCTGTTCATGGTTTTTATTTTATTAAAAAAAAAAAAAAAAACGTGTGCTATTTGTTTTTGTTTGTTTGTTCTGTTTTCTCTTTTTTGTGTGTGTGTTTGTACTTGTGTGTTCCCCTTTTTTATTATTTTTCTTTATTTCTTTTTTATTTCTGTATTTTTTGTGCTTCTTTCCATTCCTTTTTATCCCCCTTTTTTAATTTTTTTTCTCCCCTCTCCGTGGTTTTGTTCGACTTTTCTTTGCCCCTTGTGGCAACATCTTGCTTGTTTTTCTCTTTTCAGTTCCCTGTGTTCTTTACGACGAAGGGCTTGGACTGAAGAAGTTCAAAACAATTTTTGAACGAAACGTGCGTATCCTCTTTCCTTTTACTTCTTATGTGTGTTTTTTACAAAGTTTTTTAATTACTTTAATAGGTATATTTGATTGATAGATTTAAAATAATTATATAAAGATTGTTTGAACAAATAAAATGAATACCATGTTTCACATATTGCTCAAAACATATAATATTACTTGGACGTGATAAAATATTATCAGGGGTCAATCAGGAATTTTTTCCAGGGTCCTATTTTTGAGAAAACTGTTTATTTTTGTGAATTTCAACATCTATTTTCATGAATTTTCATACCAATTTTTGTAGAAGACACTTTTTTTTCTAAGATCAAAATAAATTAAAATGTTGAGTAAAATGGCAATGAAGGGTTGTTTTAATTGATTGTATTTTTGTGAAGGGGTTGTTATAATCAATTGTAACTTTGTAAAGGAGCCATAAAATGGAGCCAAATTTCATCTACCTCGATCCATGATTATGTACACCATTTGAGTTTTATATATGCTATCTTTGAAATGTCTGGTTTGTAATAAAAACAAATGAAATCAGAAATGTTAAAGTTTTGTGCTACATTGTAAGGTACTTCTACTTTTTATAATTTTTAAGTTCTAGTACCTTACTATAGTGTGTGAATATATTGTATCACTGATGTCTACGACCAAGAGATTACTGCTGAAAAAACACTCAAAATACTGGTGTTAAACGATAAAGTAATTAAAAAACTTTAAAAAACACACATAAGAAGTAAAAGGAAAGAGGATACGCGTTTCGTTAAAAAATTAAGTTTTTTAATTACTTCAAGAGATTACTGTATATTTGTATAATTAATTGGTTTAGAATTTAATAATATCCTTATTTGTTAAGTTATTGGACATAAGAGGAGAATTAAGGTGAAACATCATCAAGTTTTACTGGGCTCTCTTAACCAAGAAATTGCTGATGGAAGGAGTTTGCCAATTATACCATGTGTTGCAATCAAGTAAGTTATCCAGACTTGACTGCAACAATTAGAAACAACACGTTGCATTTCTTTTTGGTTGACAAGGAAGAAACTATAATGAAAGTTATAGAAAGAACTATTTTACAAGGGCAAGTGTTATCTACAGGTATAGGACAAAATAATAGGAACACTCGGAAAAAATGAACATATTTTATTAATAAGGAGTTGGGCACCTTTGGCCTGAATAACAGCTTGCAATCGACGTGGGATTGACAAATAAAGTTCATCGGAATTTGCAGAAATTCCTCTTGCAGAGCCGCTTCCTCCACGCGCCCCAATCGAGAGTGCATGTGGAGGAGGAAACTGAGCATGGACTTTTTTCTCTAAAAAACCCCACAAAGGCTCAATGATATTTAGATCTGGGGACTGAGGACATCACATTAGATGGTCTACTTCATCATTATGCTCATGTAACCATGTTTGAACACAGTGAGATGTGTGAACAGGGGCGTTGTCATCTTGAAACACAGCACGTTCTCCCGGAAAGAGAGTATAAAGCATAGGGTGAATATGATCTGCGAGAATGCTTTGGTAATGGTCGCCTTTGATCACCCCCCTAAAGACAACGAGAGGCCCCAATCCACGGACAGATATAGCCCCCACACCATCACAGACCCACCTCCATGTTTCACTGTTGGAACCAGGCAGTCAACATGAAATGCTTCTGGTGGCATTCCCCACACCAACACACGTCCGGTGGTCTGGAATAGTGTAAAAGAGATTCATCAGACCAGATGACTTGTTCCCATTGCAGTTGTGTCCATTTTAGGTGGTCTTGGCACCACTGTAGTCTCTTCAAAGCATTCTGTGCTGGAACTAACGGTTTTGGAATAGCTACTCTGCCATGAATGTTAGCAGCATGCAACTCCCGTTCAATAGTTTTCATGGATACAGGGTTCTGAAGGTGGGTATTCATCTCGGACATTATCACCGGCAGTGTAGTTTTGTGTTTTCGAGCGACTATCCTCTTCAACACCCGTCTATCACGGTCCGACAACTTGGACTTCCTGCCGCTGTTGTGCTTCGCAGAAGACACCTTACCCAACTTTGTGTATGCCGACAGAGTCCTTGATACAGTGGTCCTTGAAACACCCACAAGGTTTGCTGTTCTGGACACGGATGCTCCAGCGAGGCGAGCTCCAACTATCATGCCTCTTTTAAAGTCAGAGAAGTCAGACATAATCGCGCTTTGCTAGAAACAGATTTTTCTCATGCAACTCTCACACTGCCAAATGCTAGACTGATACCTTTCCTTTCATCACCACTAGGTGGCACACTCTTGCGACACGTGCCCGCCGTTTATTGGACGGTCGAAGGACGATTCCATTCTTTCACAGGTGTTCCTATTATTTTGTCCTATACCTGTGTGACACATACATTTAAATTTTAAACTCAGCAGAAATGTAATAAAAATTAGCATTCATACAGAATTTTAAGGGGATGGGGAGGCACTGAATATACTGTCGCTCGATTCAGTTCTGTAGTATGCTTAACATTTATAAATGCTTCAATTTTTTTTTTTTTTTTCTGTAATTATAAATCTGAATTATTGTATTACCTTATTTTAAGTTAAAGTTTTAAAAGCTTAGTGTTTCCTTTGTAGTGACTGAATCAGAATCACATTCACAATCACGTCACTCCCTCCCTCAGAAATCTTAAGATGCACGGTTGCTTTTGCTGTTTTTTTTCTTTTTTTTTCTTTTTTTACTCTTTATGTTTTGACGTGTAGATGCTTCTTAACATTTTTTTAAATGTTAAGATTTATATGAATTTTAAAAATTTCCGGCTTTAATTAATGTATGCAGTTTTAAAGAATTTTTTTTTATTCAACTGTTATATATAACAGAAGATGGATAGAAGAGTAAAATTATTCCTTTTTTAATTCTTTTAAAAGTTATTATTTTTTTATGTTAATCTGTTTTACATTACAACTTCATTCATCTCTAGGGTAATTCTATGAATGAAGATGAAGCTGTAACACAAAATTCACCCATTGTAGATGTTACTTCCGTAGTAGATGGAATCTCTTCGGAAAATACTGACTTGCTTAAGGATTTGCAAATTCAGTCAGATAGCGGGGATAGGTCTGAGACTGAAAATAATGTTTCTACACCATCTAAAGAATGTGAAGAGGAGGAACATTAAAACTATATTCCAAATGAAACTGAAAAAAAAAAAATATATATATATATATATATAAATATATATAAATGAGTGACATTGACTTTGGAGTGATAGGAACATGAATTATTTTATTTGACAGTTTGTTTTCAAGCTGTTAAAAAGTTTTCTCCTCTCTATTGTGATATTACCTCCAGAAATTGTTCCTACTAACATTCAGCTATTTTTACGGCAGACAGTTTTGATTGTTTAATCAAAATGGATGATATTTTACAGTGAAATTCACATTCAAATTATTCCAATCAAAGTGAAGTTTTTTTTTTTTAAATAAAAAATCATAAATCACTGTTGTAGTATTTTATTTTATCTTTATCATAGAAATTACTTCTCTAAAATTTGTTTTCATACATTCATGTTTTTTGTGTTATTAGAGTAGCAGGGACTGTAATATTGTACACATATTTAATGGATTTACATGATCTAAAACAAGAATGTACCATCAAATTTTGATTTTATTCTAAGAAAAAAAAATTTCTTAATAAGATTTGAAGTTAAATTAATTTCTGTACATAATGAACAGTATCTTTTGTTTACTAAAATAATGATTTCTTTTTCAACCGTTAACTATTTCTGTAACTAAATTTTTATGAGATAATTATTTTTTAAACTAAATTTCTTTAACTAGTTCTGTTACTCAGTTTTTGTTTGAGAAAACATCTTTTTCTTATTATTTAAGGTACTAAAGTAATTACTTTCAGCGTGTATTTGTTGTGGTACTCCTACAACAACATTTAAGAAATTTTTATTGCTGTTCAAAAAACACATTCTCATAAATCACTTACTTTTTTTTTATTTATGCAGAATCAAAATAATACTGTCATGCTTTGTTTATGCGGTGGAATACATAGTGTTTCAGTGCGATTTGACTAGAGGCAGAAAAAAGACTTTTTGCTATTATTATTACTACTTATGCTGCTTTATGTAAACTAGATTAGATTAGTTAAAGAATAAAAACTTAAAATTTCAAAATAGAGGAATGATTTTAAAAAATACTTATTTTAAAAGAATGAAATCTTATATGCCCACTCATTACTTACTTTTTCCCTCAAAGGGTTTGAGGAAAGAGAGAAGGGGAAAAAAGCAATCTTCTCTCCTGGTAACAAATACAATTAAAATTTACTATTTTTTTTTTCTTTTTCGCCTGCAAAGGCGTGCAAGGATAAGGTATTAAGGAAAATAATTTTAAAAGGGACAGTTAAGTTCATGGCTTTCTGTTTAGATTATTTTTTGTTCTATCTTTTTTTTATGATATAAAATAGACTGTTGATAAACTTCTGCCTAATAAATCAACAACTATGTCTTTGAGATTAAAAAAAATTGTGTCTAGGAATATAGATGTGTTGACTATGTACACTAGACCCTTGAATATTTAAGAGTGAGAAGTCAATTCAGTAATTATAATGTACGGTGCCATATTTAACCATTGAGATTGTTTATTGAGTTTTTACTAAGTAAACAATCAAGAAATAAATATACTACATCTTATTTAGATAAGACAGTTCATTTAAATATGTTATTACAGTAATTTTTTTAAAATTTACTGTAGATTTTAAGAATATTAGCTAATTTCAGGGGCATTTTGCATATGGATTGCCATAAATGAAAATGATAAACTGAAAAAGTCTACGAAGGTGAAAATACATCTACTGTAAAAACAAGATGTCAGCAAAAAAAAAAACCAAATCAAAAAGAAAATAAAAACTTGGATATCTGTAAGAAATCCTGGTCAGTTTCTAATGGTCTGAAAAAGAGGTGCACTCTGCCTGTTCTGCTTTCTCATCCTGTCTGATGCTTCCACTTGGAGACGATGAGAAAGCAGAACAGGAATTGACTATGGTCACGGATGGGGATAAAAATGTGCTTTGATGCAAAATTTTAAACTGATTAAGGTAGGTTTTTTTTTTTTTTAATTATTATTAAGTATTTTAGTCCTATATTCTTTAACTATATTTAAAATTTAGGCTTTTTAAGGATTGAAATCAGTTATCACAATGACATAAATACAAACATAATATACTTATATATGCATATACTTAAACTTTCCAATATATCACTAATTTTTTCCCTTTTTGATAACTCATTAAATGTATTTTGTTCAATGTAAAGTTTAGATTGTAAATTTTTGGCAGACCTTATTATAATTGGATCATTCATCTATTGTTTACCATCTCAAGGTTCACCCTTCTCCCTTCCATTTGTGTTATGTAGTTGAAACTATTTGTAGCAAAATCTTTCTATAAATTGTTACAAAATCTTATTAAAAAGATCATCATAGATATGTGGTTAACCTTTTAAGACTGGCTGGTATAACAGTTGTACCACAAAACAAAGAGAAAATCAATGAGCCAGATGGAAAAGATTAAATTCTCAGAAAAACTTTCATAAGGGCAACAACTTTTAAATAATCTGTGATGTATAGCTGCTGGGGGGGGAAAAAATGCCCACTTGCTCTTTATTTGGCCATTTTTCATCTTAAAGCAAAGTCATGTATATCATTCCTTTGCAAATAGTGTTTAATTTACTATTAATTTAGTTTGCATAATGGGCTGTCTTCATATTTAATTCTGCATCAACTTCATTTTTCTCAATGGCAACACTATATTTTGATTTTATTAAAAAGAAGAAAACATTCAAATTACCCTAAATATAAATTTTCACCAAATTTTTACAATAATTTCTGTAGATATTGCAAATTCATTTTTGCACAATTTTAAAGGACTTTCTGCAAATTGAAAAACTCTATTTGTAGGTTCTGAACTTTTCGTCTTTTGTTAATTTTGCTCGTGATAGAAAGAAAGAAATATTACAGGGAAAATACTGTTTCTAGCAGGGTTGGGTTTTTGACGTCAAAAACTGCTTATTGACATGACATGTTAAAAACATGTCGAAAACTGTCAAAAACCTATACATGTTATTTTTATTAGTCATTAAGTCATTAGTCACATTTTATTTCAAACATCAAATTACAAAATTAATTAAATTAAACTTAATATATTTTATTTTATAGTTAATGTAATTAAATTAAAATTACATACCACCATTCAAATTATTTGTCATGCTAAGATTGAATGTGGAAAATGGTACATAAATATGTTTTTGAAAGTACTTTTTATGTATTTTTTCTTCCTTAGATCAGATTGTTTGAAATTTATGAATATAAGTAATCAATTGAATACCTTTATGCCATGATTCTTTCTTTATATATATATATATATAAATAAATATAAAGGGGAGCTTTGCTAAAGCTAAGACAGTATTCAATTACTTAATCATAAGTTGCCTAAATATTTTTGATGAGTCTAAATATTTGTTTTTCTGTATAAATATAATCCATATAAATATTCTCTGGTAAGTAAATTAATTATAATTTGCAATCAAAATAACGATTGGTTATTATCAATACACTCAACATTTTCTAATAATTTTCATTTTATTTTAAAACAGGTAAAAACACATTAAAATCCGTTATGTAGCACTATCGGTGGCAGCCACCACCTTCTTCAGCACAGGTCTTAGTTCTAAATGGCCAGCTCTCTTCCTCAGCAGGGCGTTCTACCCAGGATCGATCTGCGCATGCGTCATATCATTCACAGCGCCATCTGTGGTTATAATCTGTAGGGCTTCCATATTTAGGGCATAATGACTGTTTTTGTAATTGGCGAGTTTTTGGCTATTGTTAAAGTTGATTTCTATGGGGTGTTCCTGGGCCATTTTTGCGAGGGCAGTAGTGGTTTTATTGAATTTAATGTCAGTTTGATGTTCCTTTTTTCGGTCTTTGATTTTTCGTTTTGTCATGCCAATATAGCAGCCCTGTTTATTGGTACTATTGTCTGTAAAGCTTAGTTTATAAATACCGGCAGTTTCATCAGGATTGATATTATCTTTATCACTGGGAATGCGTTTGAAAATATTTTGATTGGGTTTTATGAGGATTTTTTTCTTTGCGGCTTCATTTGTGATTTTTAGGGCGGCTCCCCTTAAAATCACAAATTTCATTGCCCCCCCATTTCATTTTATTATGTTAAATTCATTTATTCAAGGCCAGACAATAACATTTTTGTGCCCCTATACACAGCTCTAAACTCAATTGTTTGGCCTGCTTCTGCATGTGTGCCTAGGGCATGTGCCCAAATGCTGGTGCGATAATCAGGATGTGCATTTATTCAGAACAAGCACAGTAAATTTATGACACTTAGTTTTTTGATTTATCTATATTCATATATATATATTTGTATAGTTACAGTAGTAGCTTATTATTATTATTATTTTGCATTTCAAGCAGCTTGTTGAAACTAAATTATGCTTGGAAATTTTGAACAAAATATGTAGTCTGTACTGCCTAAAGTTTACTCGAGTGCTAAAGTAAAAAATGAGGAAATTTGTAATATGCAATTTTATTGCAAAAAATAGTTTTACATTATTTTGGACAGAAGTTTAGATTTTTGACACTTATTGTCAAAAAGGGATTTTTTGACATGACAGTTAAAACCGGATAAAACCATCAATTGTCAAAAACTTGCCAACCTCGGTTTCTAGTCTTAAAGTGTTCTATACTGATAATATCAGGGGTAGAAATTAGAATATTTAGTCAGTCGTCCAAATGAACCATGACTCCAAAACTGCCTTGGTCCATAAACATGATTTAAAGAAAAAATGCAAAATGACTGCTTACGAATTTGAGTATCTTTCTAATTTTGAACTTGTTTTGGGGTATTTGAAGGTTCTCTTAGACAGGTGAAATGTTGTCAGGAACGAGAATCTGTTCTCTACTCTTCTGAATACAATCATGAATGATACTCAGCAACGGTCGAACTTGAAGAATGGTTTCATGATTGAAAATTTATTTGTTTGAATTTCATATAAAAATCGCAATTACTTTTTTGCCGACAAAATGTTATCACTGTGCTTGTTATTTCACTTTCTTCATTTAATAGTATCGTCTGCAGTGTGCAATATTTTTTATAAGACTTTTGGCAGTATTTTAATTTATAGTCAGATGAAAATTGAAACAGGAAAACATGATTTTGAATGTTTGATAAAGTATAGGGAAGTCCAAAGACCTGATGCTTCAGATATTAAAAAAGGTCAAATTCATACCTGTAATGTTGAGGATGTTTGCTTTTCAGAAATAGGACGTTGTACTGGAAGACATACATCTATTACATCTAATTTATTCATAAAAAATATTTTATTTGGGGAGGGGGGGGGGAATAGTAGCGGACACAGCAATAGAAGCTTTATGGAATCACCATCAAACTCTTCAAACCTCTAATTTATTTGCTTCAAAATGTTATTTTTTAATTCTTCTAACTTTAAGTAATTTTTGTGCAAAGGAAATCGATGTTTATTTTGCACAATTTTCAAAAAATTGTCACTTAATAAATTTATATGTGGTCCCTTAAATCATCAAAATAGCATATTTTATTTAATATAACTTGAACTACGAAATGTAAAAATTTGAAATTTCGCACAACCATGTAATATTACTTCCTGCATCTATTTCCATCGAAATTTGGCTAAGTCTCTATTTATAATTTTTTTGAATATTAATTTAATAATCCACAATTCATATTAATATTTTATTGAAAATTACAATAAGAGTAAATTATGTTTGGGTCATTTAGTTCTAATAGTATGAATAAAAATCAACTTCTTATTATCAATATTATATGAAATATGAATTAAAGTATGAAAAAATATTTTAACATGGGGGTTTAGAAGCTCATAACTCACTCATTTTCAGTTAAAATTTTTTGAAAATTGGTACCTGGCATTACCATGAGCTTAATTTTTGGAAATATGAAGTGAAATCTAGGGGTTGCTTTCGGGGGGGGGGGGGGAATTGGTGTGGATTTTAATATGGAGATGGGGCTTCTTATGCAATTTTTAAGCATAGCAAGTTAAAGTGTACGTCAATCGTAAATGATTGGTATATGTGACTTTGTTGTGCGAAATCTACTGCGTGCGACAACGACACCTGAATAAAGTACAAGTGGACAGTTTGTTTTCTGCAGCTGTACAATAGGTTTCAGTTACTGACATACCTGTATAGCTAAGACAGTTAAACTTTTATATTGGTGGAAATAATCAGTGTGCATAACCAGGTGAAAAGAAATAAAATATTGTTATGAATTTTGGGGCTAACCGGCTGTTATAGGGTTTAAAGTTCGTATTCTACCCATCAAATAGTTAAATTTTGCTTTTTGTTGCATCCAAATCAGTTAACTATAGTAGAAACGCACCTAAGCTGACAGTATTGCCAAAGGTAGAATGAAGTGTGAATCTGCAAAAAGATATAGTTTGCTCATTTTAAGACAATAGTTTTTAATTTTTTGTTTAAAATCCTTCAAATGATACTCTTTAACAAGCTACTGTTTGTATGAGCACTTAGTATAGAAACATTTGCAATTTCAAGGAGTTAACAATAAACCGCTCGTACATCGTCATTGAACAAATTCCACAAATTAGAACATTCACACTCTTGGCTAAAAATTCAGTCTTGACCACAGGTTTTTACAGTGACCTGGCAAACCCCGATTCTACCAAAGCTCTCCCACTACGCAACTCCACATTCTTATCTTTTGTTGTATGGTACTGCTAATAGTACATTTTTTAGACCACTGCCCAACTGTGTCTGACGAATTGCCCACGTGTAAGGGAGAAAGACCCTATACCGTAAGGGAACTGTTCTGTGCCAAGTAATATATTAACAGCCAGCTGTAGCACGCACACCAAGCAAGTCAAAGAGCGAATGCTCGGAGTGATACACGCGGTTCAACTTAACAAAGCTGTAAATTGGCCGCTGTAGCTTTTGCAATGCTATCAGGTTAGATGCAAGCTAGTATGGAATGCGAGATATGGAGTTTGATGTTTCTCCATTAGTTTCTATAGCATTTTCTAGAAATCTTGCGAAAGGTTGGTCATGGCCCTCACTTTTGGGGACTTATTTATGGTGCCAAATATGGCGATATTTCACCAAAAGTTGCCAATCTTGGCAACATTTCGGTCATTTTTCATGATTTTCCCAATGGGGCTTGTAAAGCTAGTTTTCCTGCATTAACATGCATAATAACATAATAATACTTTTCTATTACGCAATCATAATTGAGTCTGTTCTATTACATTCCATGGATAGTTATTTCTGGAAGTTTCCCCAGTGTTCGCCGCAACCTATAAAAGCAGCACTGGTTGCCCAGCTCAGGCAGTTGTGTTTCTGCTTGATCAGAGAGCAGATGTCCGTAAAAATTTAAGGCTTTGTATTGATGCTATAGAAGATGTATTTTTGCTTGCCTTTTTGAAGCTTTGTTTTCAGAGAGCTGTGTGTAAATTCTTCATTGCTGAGTCTTTTGGAACTGTGCAAGATTTCCTTCATAAGTTTTCATTGAATTTTTGCCTGTGGAAGTGTTTTATTTTCTGTAAGAAATACAGCATTTTTGAAAGCTTCTGATCTAAGCAGATTGTTTAAAAGCACAGTGCTATCTGATTGTGCTTATGAATTTTGTACAGCTGATTGTGCAACAAAGTTCAAGAAGAAATAACATGTTCCATCCTGACAAGTGGACTCTTGTAGAACTTTCTACACCTACTGGACTTTAGAACGATGAATCCAGGAAACAAGTATAATTTTCTGCAGCAATATATAGCTCTTCCATTTCAGTGTAGTACAGGGTCACAAATCAGAAAGCAAGTATCACATTTTGGGGATATACCCGAGTATTAAAACTTGCATCCCGAGTGAATTCCTGACCCAAGTATCATATCTATCTGCGATTTAAAAAATTGTTATACAGGAGAGAAAAACCAAATTATAAACCAGAGATGTTCTGTTTTGTCTTAGGTAGAAAAATCCTGTACTAAACATTACTTTGTCTGCTTGTTGCTTTTTTTGTTTGTCTGTTTGTTCAAATTTTTGGTTATTGTTCAGATTTAAGTTGAAAGAAAACGCCATCATTCTTCTATGTTGCATGAGGTTAGTTTTTAAAGTGATATCTAAAAAAATTAATTTTTTTAACTTTTGGTTTTGATTCAAGCTTGAATTAAAATAGATTTGGCTTGTAGTGTAGGGCTTATTTTAAAATTTAGAAGAGTAAAGGGAATTTTCAGTCTTAACGAAAAATTTGAAAAATTGTATCATTCATTTAAAAAGTATAATTTTAGAATCATTAACTATTTTCTGAATATTAGATTGCAAAGGGTTTATAGAAACCAAAATGTGAAATAAATGTGTTTAGTATTTGCATACAATTTAATAATGTAATTAATATTAAACAACTGATTTAATTTTTTTTATTTTGTTAAATAAAATCAATTTTACAGAAAAAACTTTCATAAAATTATTTATCCCACTATGATTGATCTTTTCTTTGTGGACTTATTTATTAAATTAAGGTTAATGTTGGGTGGGGGTGGGGAGGTTTTAGACTTTTTTTTTTCCTTTCAAAATATTTTTTTAAATGAAGTATAGGAATACAGTTTTATCTCATCCTAAGAGTAATTTTATTTAAAATTGCCTGGTTTATAAGTTTAGTGAAGTTAAATTAATTTATAAAATAAACTATTTTATAAAATAACTTATTCCACCATGCAATTGAACCTTTTTTCTAGACTTATCAGATTAAGATTAATGTGCAAAAACTTTTTTAATAACAATTTTTTTTTATTTTTGAAGAAATACAAAAATACAACTTTATCGCATAATAGCAATACACTTATTCAGAATCAGTGGATTTTTGTTTAGTCCATTTCCTTCAGTACCCCAGATTTTTTACTGAAAAGCAAGCAAAATAGCAACCCTGTTATAAGTATGCTGAAATGTAATTCTTTTTGTAGTCTTGCAATTCATGTAGAAGTTTATTGACCAAAATTTGTTTCATGTACTGTCCTATAAAAAAGTTATTTATATTTTTACATCACTTGAATATGTAGTTTTAGCATACTAATTGATTGTTGAAATGTTAAGGAACCTATTTACGACAAAAACTTTTTGAACAATCATTGACACAAAAATACAATAGTAAGAAGCTGACTTTAGCATTTGGTGCCCCTATATAGCGGGTGATTCAAAGTAGATGTTGAAGCGATTATCTTCTAAACTGTAAGTGATCGAAATATACTTTCATTTAGAAAAGTTTTTCAAATAAAGAGTAGCTTTCAGATATGGTAATTATTTTTACTAGAGGCTGCATACATATTAAAATGCAAAATTTAGTTTTTATATGGTCACTCCTTTCCTATCATTTATATTTGGAAAAATTTTGCTTTGTGGCTAAGAAGGTAAATAAAAAAAATCCCATGTTTCTAAGTGGAATAATTAGTGAGATATTGAAATTAATAAATTTTGGAATTTGTCTCCCAAAACTAAAAGGATGTCTCAAAAGTGGCAAAAATAAAATTACTTTTCAACTGACATTAATTTTGTGTCAGAGGTCATTTGACAGCCACATTTGAAATCTGGAAATTCTATTTCAGCTATAATTTTCTTATAATGCATGTTTAACTGTTTCTAGTGAAGGTAACCCACACCATTTCTTTGCCATTCTCTATTAAACTTTGAAAGTCCTTAAGAAACGTGACAAAAGGAGTGGATGACACCCTAAAAGACTAAATTATCAGTAATTTCATAGAGCAGTATCTATCAGTTCAGGTAAAAGTGTATCTGTTAATTTCTCACATTTGAATATATTCAATTGCCATTTTCTAATAAAGGGATAATCATTTATCAACTCATAGTTGGTCCTCTAAAGTAAAGATATTTCCCTCTGAAAATGGACACCAACACAGCAGGTAAAGTGGTGTCATTTTTAACATTAAATATCTCACTAACTTTTTCACTTAACATGGAATTTTTTAAATTAATTTTGTTAGACATAGAGCAATATTTTTGTAAATGCAGTGATAGTAAATGAAGGACTGTATAAAAATTAAATTTTACATTTTGATATATGTGTGATTCCGTTCTAACTGTGATACTTTATGTCCTGTATTGCTTCTTCTCACTAGTCATTAATTAATAATCTATTAATGAAATTTTTGTGTTAATTAAATACCCATCAACAA
Source organism: Cheiracanthium punctorium (assembly GCA_038373885.1). Taxonomy (NCBI): domain Eukaryota; kingdom Metazoa; phylum Arthropoda; class Arachnida; order Araneae; family Cheiracanthiidae; genus Cheiracanthium; species Cheiracanthium punctorium. The sequence goes on along the minus strand of JAWZYV010013134.1, from coordinate 246,915 downwards.
ATTGCATAATTTTTTTATGTAATATATCTTGCCATTCAGTGAAAACTTACAATATATCACCTAAATGTCAGTACCGTGTCATGTCCATTTCTAGAATTTACCTATAAATTGTTAATTCTTTTTGTTGCAATAAATGATTTAAACTAATTACCTCATAAATTCTAATGTATATGATCAAACTAAAGACATTTTATACACATTTTTGTTAATGTATTAAATTAACATTGGATTCCGGTTCAATAACTTTTGTCTTTAAATTTTAACGAATTTTTGAATTTGTACGACTCGAGCGCCATCTACCTTGAGATTTATGAAACGTCTAGTGAACCATGTTGAAAGTACGTCATCTGAGTAATATTTACAAACATTGAGTTGATGAAATAGTGCAAAGAGTTTGCGTCATTTTAGAACTTAATTTTCAAAAAGGTATGTCATAAATTTCCTTGTCAGTACTGTGATATTGATTAACTTTATCAACTATTGATTTTTTCTATCCAAAATAGTAAATTTTTGTACTTAATACTAGCCTAAATTACACAGTAAATGGATATTATCAAATTCATAACCAAACAATTACAGTTGTTATTTTAAATGAAAATGTCAGTACCGTGTCTGTCAGTACCATGTGAAAAAATAATTAATTAGTAATAAAATTATTTTAATTAATAATTGTAATTTTTTAAAAATGCAGATGGCTCCAATACTTCGTACTAGAAAACTGCCTAATCCTAATGACAATAAAAGTGGCAGAATTCAACAATAGTCTTTAAAAAAAAAAAAGGAAAATGTAAAAATAAAATTAGTGCCGAAATTAAACAACATCGTTTGGAACAAAAACGTATTGCTGAAAAATTAAGGAGAGAAAAAATACGGAAGGATCCAGATACTAATCCTATTGATAAAATATCTTACATGAAATGGGAAGTATCTCCAGAACAAAGAATTAATGAAAAAAAAATCAATAACTGTTAAAGTTAATTGTTATAATTGTTATTATTCATTATTAATGTGTTGAATAATCAATATAAAGGAGTTTAAAAGTGTTATAATATAATTGAGGAATAAATTTAATAATTTTTCTAAAGAATGTCTACCAAATTTATTTTATGTCAGTACCATGTATAAATGAGTCAGTACCGTGGAACGACAAATTTGAAATTTGTTTCTCGTTCTTGACGCTTTGAAGTTGTAGTACATTCCTCTCAGGCTTTCATTTTTACAATAAAATAGATGAATAATATGCATAAAAAAATTTAAAAAGTTTAATTTTAAAATCTTAACATTTTTAATCAAAAGAATCACAGTTAGAACAGAATCGCCCATATATATAAAACCCCTAGTCAAAAAATTGCCATATCTAAAAAACTACTCTTTATTTGACAAACTTTTCTCATTGAAAGTATATTTCGATCACTTACGGTTTAAAAGATAATTACTTCAATATCTACTTTGAATCACCCTGTATAGTTGGCTCTTCATATTGATATCGGTGTGTACAGGGTGGTCATAAAAAAACTTCCCCGATGTATGGACCTCTAGCTGCCATTCCGTTCAACCAAGCGAGATAAGCTTTCAGATACAGTTATTCAGAGGTATGCACTCGATATTGGGGTTGTTTAAAACAATAGAGCTCTCATGGTTATGGTTTCAGTGAAAATATTTAAAAATTTTCCAGTGGCAATACCTACTATTTGTCTGCAAAAGTTGATCAGCGCATTGAAAAATCATAAAAGGTATTTGAATAATACATGTGTGACAAAAATTGGCAGCATAAAACATTTGCAAAGATGAGTATTCTAATATACCTCTGACAGTGGAAAAAACACTCAAAATACTGGTGTTAAACGATAAAGTAAATAAAAAACACGCATAAGATGTTATATGTAAGTAGATATGTATGTTTCAACCAAAAATTGTTTTGGTCTTCCTCAGTCAAAGACCTTCGTCACAAGGAGCACAGGGAACTCAAACAAGAAACATATGCTGATGGTGGCATTAATGGAAGCAAGGTTATTCCTCTGCATACAAGTTGTGACAAATTCTCTCTTCCAACTAAAAATGCATTTTGGTCAGTTCCCTGTGCTCCTTGTGACGAAGGGCTTTGACTGAGGAAGACAAAAACAATTTTTGGTCGAAACGTACGTATCTACTTACCTATAACATCTTATGTGTGTTTTTTACAAATTTTTTTATTTACTATACCTCTGACAGTTTGAGAGAGGAGAGGGGAGTTATTTTTATTGGAATTAAGTTGGAATTACTGTTAAACATTTCTACTGTCTATTCCACTGAATTAATGCAAATTGTGTCAATGCACTTTCTCTCTGTGTTGACTTTGGTTCTTAAAAATGCTCATCCTTGAAAATGTTTTATGCTGTCAATTTTCTTCATATGTGTATTGTTTGAATATCATTTATAATTTTTCACTGATCAACCTTTGCGGGAAAGAAGTGGGCATTGCAGTTTTAAATTTTTTCACTGTAACTATAATCATGAGAGCTCTATTGTTTTAAACAATCCCAATCTCGAGTGCATACCTCTGAATAACTATATCTGAAATTTCATCTTGATTGGTTGAATGGAACGACAGCTAGAGGTCCATGTATAAGGGAAGTTTTTTTATGTCTACCATGTATTAGTCTAAATTTTGTGGTCTCTATTTGTGTGTTGTGCTCATCATTTAAACTCCTCCTTTCTCTTTTTAAATATGTATATAGGAAATTAAATTTTTTTTTCATTATTTACAAAACTTTTATGCTGGATTTTTAGTCATTTAGAAAGTGCATGGAACTTAAAGGAATAAATTGTGACCTTGAACAAAACTCAACATGATATTAATTGACAGTTTCAAATTGTTATTGAAATTTTTGAAAAGGGCAGGGGGAAGATGCTGTGAAGATAAAGTGCACTATTATGTGATATCTATTTTACTCGTATATTTTCTTTTCTTAATCATGTACTGTCCTACCACCACAAGATAAATTACAAACAAGAAACATATGCTGATGGTGGCGTTAATGGAAGCAAGGTTATTCCTCTGCATACAAGTTGTGACAAATTCTCTCTTCCAACTAAAAATGCATTTTGGTCAGTCCCAGATGCTTGTGCTCTGATTTTCTTGCTAAATGTAGTTATGTCTGCTTGCGGCAATCCTATTCAAAGAACTTTTTTATAGCAAAGAACAGTAATTTCTCTTTTAATGCATTTTTTCAGATTTTTCAACAACCACGGTTATTATAATGTGAAAGTAGTTGAAGAAACAGTGTCTAAATTTTTATGGTCATGTTTCTTTAAATTATAACAAGAAAGAAAAATCATACCAAATGCCCATTCCTAATTATAAAGCACTTTCCAATGCTGTTTCATTTGTGAGTATATTACTGTAACAAAAGCTTTTCATTGCCATTGTTGTTAAGATATGAAGGCAGAGATTCCTCTTTGTATGCCCATCGCTGTTTCCTTTGAATGTTTTGCCATCACCCAGCCTTGTGGAAGTATGATGTTGATACAGTATGAAAGGGGAGTCTTTGAAAGTGTGTCTTTGCAGTGAAGACCGAAAACCCGTTAAAGCATACATTGCCAAAGTGAGAAATGACCCTCTTTTGATAATAGTTTAAATTTTAGAGAACAGTGAATTTGCAAAGTTTGGTTTTGTTTTGGAAGACCCTTAATGCCCCATTTACATTCAGCCCTTCCCACTTTCTCTCGCTGCACTTTTTTTGCAGGAAGTACCTACTTCTGCGTCAGCTCGAAAAGCAGTGAGCGTTTACATTCAGCTGTACTTGCTTTCTCCTGTATGCAGTTTTCTACTGTACTTCCTTCCTCCTCTAAAAATCGCTTGAAGGCGGATCACACCAGAAAGAGAGGTCATGGCATGAGCAGGATGAGAGAGGTGTTTACACTCCTGTTACTGCCATTTCTCCTGCTCATTGCCGTGAAAGTGAGCTGAGTGTAAACGAGGGGTAAGATTGTTACTGATGGGATCAAAGAATTCCAGTACAGCTAAACTATCAGTGTTTGGTTATAAAATTAAAAAAAAATTCATTTCTTCTTGAACTTAACCTATAAGTCACTGTGAGAGCAATTCTAGAAGAGTGCAGAATGTTTTTCAGTTGAAAGCATGCTGTCATATTAACCTCAATAATAATAATATATTAATTTTAGATAAGGTCTTGAAATAAGGTCTCTAAAATGCACTTAAAATAGTGAATTTCTTAGAAAAGCTTAAATGAAAGTACAGTATAGAACCTGTTATCCAGAATGGTCGGGACCAGATGTATTCTGGATAACTGTTTGGGTATTAACACGACATCCATTGTTTTGGTTAGTAGCATATATGTTAACTGCATAGCATATGTGTTTACTTTTAGTAGCATATGTGTTTACTTTTGATTATAATTAAACATTAATTGTTAATATACCAGAAAAATAATATAAAATAACTCTAAATAAGATCAAGATAAATAATAAACATATTTAGAGAGGAAGCAGTAAATGTATTATAACTTCTTGAAAACTTAGTCATACACACTAAAATAAATAAATAAATGAAACACCTTATAACCTTACCTGATTGCCTGCATTTTAAAGTCTAGTTGAAGTACTCAAAATGAAAAAACAAAAACACAAAAAATGGGAGGGGAAAAACTTATTACATGCTTTTCTTTCAGAAAAAATAAGAATGTAATCAATTGAAAAATGATTCCAGATAGCTGGTTTCTGGATAAGAGGTTCCATACTGTAATACCATTCAAAAATGACTAAGCCTCACGTTTTAATATACCTTTTTGTATTTTTTTTCCACCAGAGAATAACTCTGCAAAAGGGTGGCTCCAATGAGATGCCATTTGTCCTCTTAAACTTTTGTTTTAGAATTTTAGATTCATATACTTCACGGTATCAAATGTTCAATTTGTATTTTACAATTTTTAGACCTTTTTAAAAAGTCCAATGTTCCCCTCCAAAAATTCAGCCTGGAGCCACCTTTGGCTGTGCAGAACAAATATGCAGTCTGTTCTTTGCAAATTAAATTGATAAATTTTTTAAAAGAGTAAAAATATTTCAGTTACTGGAAGCTTGATTGATCAAAGCTATTATTAATACTTTTGGAAGGCAAATTATGCTTTTTCAGAGATGTATTTATTAAAAAAAATATTTACTAGTTCCATTGTGTGGGAATAGAGCAAATGGTAAATTTCAATTAAACTTATTGCTACTGTTACTTTCTAACAAGGAAAAGACCTGAATATATTCTGAAAAGCATTTGAAATAAATGTTTGTAAATTTAACTTTTCATAAAGCACATGAAATAGAAAAAGATATTGGCTTCAAATCATAAACATTCTTAAAGTGAACAATAACTGTCAAACCAATGCTGCTTGGTGTTTTCAGAAAAACAAAAAGAATTTGCTTCATTTCTTCATTGAATAAAACAATGAAGTACCAAAATTCCGATCACAGTCAAATATTTAATCCTTTTCTACTGACAGTCCTCAGAAATACCATATAAATATTTTTTTTTAATTTCATTAATTTATTGTAACTATTTCTTTGAAAAATCACTAGCAAATACAGTGAAAAATGTTTAACATGTTTGAGGGGACCAAAATATTTTTTGTGTTAAAAGATTCATTAAAATTGAACAAAACTCACCAATATTTCCAGTGTCTTGATATTTTATTTTGACTTCCTGTTTAACAATAAGTAGGCTGCATCCATTGGGATGAAAAGCAAGTAAAATATTATGATGATTTTCTTTTTTCTTGGGTGGGTGGAGGGGGGAGGGATCAGTTATCTTTTTTTGAGATTATTTTTCAGCACCATATTATCTACAAATTATTGATCATTGATTGTTTTATTCATCTCTCCATTTGATGTGCATGCCAATAACTGCTCACATTTTAAACTATTTTCTGCACTTCTAAAGTTGAAGGGACGGGAATTGCATCATTGATTCTTTTGTCAGAATCCACATAGCTGGAATTTTTTGGATGATGAATGATCTCAAAAATCTCTTGTGTCATAATTGGTACTGTACACACATCATCATCAACTGGAACATATTCATTTAATAATATTGTAGGACTGTCCCATAATGCTGAGACTTCTCCAAATATTTCAGTAAATGTCAGCTCTGTCTCAATATCGGCTGATTCATGAGGTGCCAATGAATTTGCTACTTTGGAGAATTCAGCATGGTGAAAACAATTTTCAATTGTTGCAGGCTTCACTAAATTCCATGCTGAGCACAAGATATATAACACACCCGATACATTAACCCCTTGACTCACAGACTGCTTTTTGCAAGTGTGTATGTATATACCAGCGTTTAGTGTAAATTTGTATTTTCATACTTCACTTGAAATGAATTGAGAATACTGTTGTTATTTTCTATTTAGTTATGATAAAAAAAAACTCCATCCATTGACATACCTTCCTTCTATTTCGGCATTAGAAACGTCTGACAAATTCATACCACTAGTATCTTCCTCATCCTCTTCTGGCTCATAGCTGTAATCATCACTTCTATCACTATCACATTCCATCTTGATAATATAATAAGCACAATAAAGAACTTTCATGTAATGCTAAACGAATTGGAAACAAAGGAAACGAAACACTCAACCTCACAAGTGCATGCAACACCTACATTCTGACTGGTCACACCTCACATGATCCAAGTCATGAGGTGAAGAGTGAGTGACAGGTCTAACATAACCAGATGTCTCTTTGGAGAAAGGAGAACCTTACCAGAAAATGAAAAACCACTGCTCAGATACAAATAAAACAAGACGTACACGCTGTAAATCTGGTGGTTGTCTACAATAAAATCAGGACGAATGCATCATACATCCTGGATGTCAAGGGGTTAATGAAGAAATCTTCTTTTGCTTCAATTACAATTAAATATTTTGTAAGTAATTGCATTCGATAATTTAATTTAATTTTTTTTATAATGCCTTGATCACATGGATGTAAAGCACTTGTAATTGAAGGCAAAAATACAAGCTTTATAGCTTTTAATTCAATATGGAGATGTGCTGGACATTTATCAATATTAAGTGTGACTACACTTTTCTCATGAAAATTGCTTATCCAAATTTTTAACCCAATCATTGAACACAGTGGCCACCATCCATGCTCTTTTGTTTGCCATATATTCAATTGATAATCTTGCATTTTTAAAACACTGTGGTTTAACTTTTTCCAATGACAAATAAGAGTAGTTTTTCAGACTCATCCAAATTGCATTCAGCCAATACAGTAATTCTTTCCTTGGAGATTTTCCCTCCTGAATATGACTGTCCTTTAAATGATAGAGTACTATTGGCTAATCAGCAGTAAAATAAGCCAGTTTTGTCAGTGTTAAAGATGTCTTTTGGGTCATAATCTTCAAGTATTGAAGGCAACGTGGAATGCAACCAATCTGCAGTCATAGTTGGTAAAATGTTATTTGATTCACTACAAACTTTTTTTAACACAATGCAGTTTCTTTTTTTTTTTTAATGTTCCAACGAGCCTGGTTTTGCTGGAAATTTGATACTCATTTGTTTTGCCAGTTCATCTGCTTCTTCCTGTAATAAAGGACCTCATATAGGAGTATTCTAAGATTTAGCTTGTTTAAACCAGATGATAACAGCTGTCTCTAAATCTTTGTGCTTTGCAGTTCTCTTCACTGTTTTCATTCCGGCTCGAACATACTGCACTCAAACATTAATGTGATTTTATCTCTGTTTTCTATTATGGCTAATAAAATAGAATTGGCATTGTCAACCTGTTTATACCATCCGGTTTTCATCGACTTCATTTAAGCGAAACAGTGGTTTCCTGTCATACCAATTTCTCAGCTATTATGCTCATAAAACATAAGCTAATTTACAGAAAACATGAAATTCACTGATTTTCACTCAAAATTGGACAATTATAAGACTGAATTCACAAAGTTCAACAAACTATCTGACTTTGGAAACAAACTGAAGAATAAGATTAATGCGTTTTCCTGAAATGCATGGGAATTTCTTGTTCTCGAATTCCATTCCTTCTTCACAGGAAAAAAGAACATGTCTATTAGAACAACTTAAGTGTGTTCTTACAGTTGGCAATTCTTTGGTACAGATAAGAAAGAATTCTATTCATTAGAGGGAAGGGGAGAGACCTAATTGATGATACTTCTAGAAAGACTTCTGGGGGAGAAAAACAACAACAAAAAAAAAAAGGATCATGAAGGAAGAGGAACCAGTTCCCAAAAGTGAAACAATTCTATAAATATATTCTAGTGCCCCTGAAGATCAAAAACAAACTTTTTTTGTGTTTAAAAAAAAAAAAAAAGTTAAATTGCATAGTTTACAGTTCGGACTCCTGTGTCATTTTATGTTAACTGATTTTACGTATTAAGTGTTTTTGTATTTCACTGTACTTCATTTAAAGGGTCTTGTACCCTTAAAAGCTGATGAAAATCAAAAAGAGTGCTTTCATGTGTGATTCCTTATTTTACATAAATAATTTACATGTAAAAAATATTGCATATCAGTATAATGACCTTTTCTGTTTACATGAATGTCTTCAAAAGTTTTATGGGTTTATTAGAAAATTTAAATTAACAGATTAAAAGAAACTATTTTCTGTATGTGGCTCTTTGCGTGCAGCCCAACATTCGTAAAAATCATTTTACATCGATATTTTTTATACATACACTCTGATAATGCATAATCAAAATGACCTATTTTTATACCTGACATTATATAAATTTTTAATTTACAAATGATTTAATTTGTTAATTAGTGCAAAAAATAATTAATTATTATTTTTCTGTAGATAAGTATGTAACATCCACAAAATAATTAATATTAATAATAATTAGTTATGTATCAGAGTGTATATAGAAAAAATATTGAGTCTATAAAATGATTTTTATGTGAGTTAGGCTGCTTGCGGTGAACCAAGTATGAAAAATAGTTGCTTTTAATCAGTAAATAAATTAATTCTAAACTTTTGAAGATAATTAAAATGACCTATTAATGTAAACAGGAAAGTTCATTGTATTGATTAACAAAATTTCTAACATGTACATAAATTATTTTTGTAAATACAAGTCATTTAACCAGCCTACATTAGAACTGCACGTTTTATTAAAGTAAAATTGTTTTAAATTAAAGGGATAGCATTCCGCTCACTTTATAATCATTAACAAGTTTTAAAAAAAAAATAAAAAGAAGAGCATTAATGAATTTTCAAACGTTGGTTTTATGATTAAAGGATTAGATTTCCCAAAAGTGTGCCATTCAAAGTATTACATGACTTCTTCAATTTAGTTTGTGCTGTACTCTTTTGAAAAAGAAATGTTAATTGCTTATGAAACAGTCATCCTACATATAGCTAGTGTTTATTGATTTTTTTTTCAATTTTCTTTTATATTGCATTAATCATTCATTGTCTTACTAAAACAAGAGAAAAGAAACAGTTTTAAGTTGATATTCTTGCCAATTTTTAATTTGCTAGGTTAGGGTTAATTGAAGTTAGCTATTTATTTGAAGACTTTTTAGTTTGTTTTTATGCATTTTTAATTTGATTGTTTTTTTTTTCTCCCCCACTAGATTGAATGCATACACTTGGTGTGTATACTGCTGGTTTTTGATAAAACTTGTAATTTTTACATTACTTTAGCTCTGAGGTTCACGAAAAACAATACATAATTAAAATGGATTATGGTGTTCTTGTTAACAGTATAGGCTAATAAGATTCTTGTCAGATAATTTTTTATATTGTTGAGTTTTATAACTATTCCCACTTCTGATGAAGCTTGGATCTATTTATTTTTTATGCTGTGTATAAACTTATTTTGTTGAAACTTAAGACAAAAACAAGAGAGAGATAGGGTTTTCCTACTTTCACTTGTGGAAATGTATGATTTAGTTTGCGTTTTAGCTACAATTTATAATGTGTATGTGAATATATAAAAAATGTTGATATACTTAAAAATTATTTTCACTTTAACCTAAGCCCAGCGTCCTGTTTTTAAATTTGTTTGTTGCAAAAATAAATACACATTAATTTATTTTCAAATTTCCATTTCTCGAATAATAAATCTGATTTCCACAAAATACTCAGTGATAACAAAGTAAAACGTGAATCTTTCACTATTTTATTCATGTTTTTAGAAAAAGAGATATAGTCTTCATAACCCACAAATGTCGGAAATTTCTTTATCCCTTCCGGCATAAACATAAATTGAACATATCTTCAGCATAAATTGAAGAATGTGATAAAAAAGTCTGACTATAATGGGTTAATAGGTAATATATTGTTATTTTGGTATGTATTGTATATTTTGCCTTATAATGCTTTAAAGTAGTAGTCATTCAGATGGAGATAGTATAAATCTAGTTTTTATGGTGTATATTCTTTTTGGCTATCTTTATACTTTTCTTCATAGTTTCCCTTTTGTAAGAGTGAAACATGGTTGCTACTTCGAAAAAAATAAGTTACTCTTCTGCAACATCTTCTAATTTTTTTTAGTCAGTATTTATGGAATTTAATTAATTTTCAATTCCATACTCTAAATTAAGAACACTGGCATGTAAAAAAATGCAAAAGTTTTTAATAAAGACTTACAGCATTGCAAACCTGTTTTAATTCATAACATATATCTTTTAGAAATTATGTATTATTTTTTTGTATTTTTAGAAATTTGAAGATCTCAAAGTTTTCGATAAAGACGATCCTGACAATAAACAGTCCAACTTACAGAAGACCTACTCGAAAAATGTGCTTAAGTTTCTTAAGGATCTGAAAACATCTTCTAGTTCCTTCCTCCAGGCTCTGCAGGATGTTGACATCATGGATGAAAATTTAGATTGTTTGAAGCTTCTTCAGAATATAGCTGCAGAGCAAAACTTTGAGCTTATCTACATTCCAATTGAACAGAGGGGAAAAAATGGTATGACAAAATATTTTTTTTTTTTTTTTTTTTTTTAAACTACCTATGCTGCTAAATGATATAAGGGTAGAATTAGAAATGGAACAAGTAGGTTTTTTTTTGTTTTTGTTTGTTTGTAATTTTTTTGTGTTTATTTTTTCATTTAATTATAAATGAAATGTTCCTTTTTCTATTTTAAAATTAAAATAAATGAATTCAGATTCATGTTTTTATAATATTTAAATAACCTTGAGGTCTATAAGATATCTTATATAAATATTAGTAATTACTAATTTGCTTGCAAAAATAATTTTATTTACAGCACTTAAAATAAGTATGATGTCTAAAATAAATAACTGTCTCAGTAGTGTTACAATACTTCAACTGTATTTCAGAAAATCTCATTTACAAGTAAAACTAACAAAAACAATAAATTCTTTAAATGGTGAGTGTTTCACAGAACCCATTTCAGTACTTTAGCTTTATAACCTAGTGGATCAGTATAAAGTCTGAGAAATTTTATATTTTTAATCCCCTTGATTAATTGCAGTACTATTTTTACAAAACATGTTTTAGACTAGAAATCACACAGAAAAGCTGATGTTAAGATCTACATAAAAATAGAAATACTTGTCAAAACATGTAAGTAAAAATAGGAAGGATCCATGTTTCATAATGATAAAAAAGGTCCACCCTTCATCAGCTATAAGAATATCAACCTACACACAGGCACATAAAAAAAAAAAAAAATTAGAAACTCACTTATTTTTTTAAAGAGTGTTTTTATTATGTTGTTTCTTGCTATTTTCTCCCCCCCTTGCTATTTTCTCTCTTGCTATTCTCTCTTCTTATTTATTGCAACTTTTTTTTTTCTTTCTGTGCATCCTACCCATGGGTGTCACAAGATATGGGGACCAAGGGACACGTCCCCCTCCCCCAATGTTTTAACTAAGGAATACTGTGTAATTTTTGTTTAAAATGCTCTAACAGTAAGAAAAGAAAAGGAAAACAGATAGCCGAAGTCACATCCCAAAGCAACTTTTTCTAACACTTCAAGGTGGGTACTTTAAAAAAAAAGACTGCTGGAGAATACAGCATTGGAGTCGGATGCTCCTCTATGAAGAACCTCACACGAGGATTTCTTATCTTGCTGTCTGCTCAAGGCTCTAGGTTTATTCTTCTTATCTGCATAATTTCCTTTAAATACCGTGCAAAGTCCCTCTTCGGTTTGCTATCAAGAAGAGTTTTTAATTCAAATTTCGGTCTTCTGCCATGTCCAAACACTCGAAGATGCCTCACAAAAGACTTCCGTCCATTTCCTTCAGAGGAATAAAAACACAGACCTACAAACATAATAGATCACGGTATATGTATAGTCAGCGCAAGACAGAAGGTGCGGGGGATACACGGGTGGGTAATATTTTCTTGGAAATTAGTAGGGAAAAGTACTTTTTTGTTATTGACTGGTAGAAGTTACAGAATGTGATCAGTCATATGTCTTCTCTCATAGAGCATCACAAGTTTTTTATGAGTTCTCGTTTCTCTTAAACTACCATGGGTTCTCCGTGAAAGTTAAAATCGTATAATATTGAGAGTTTTTTCATAGCAAAGAAGGAAGACTGTAAAAAAGACAAAACATTGCTGAGTGAAACTATTGTGTTGCTTTCAAAACAGAAGCTAAGAACTTATTTGTAGATTTTTTTTTTTTTTTTCCAGTGCATATCCAGACATATTGTTTTGAGGAATGGGGAGTGGGACTGTAACATCCTTAATTTTTTTTTTTCTTTTTTTAAGTTGTAAGAGTAAGTATCAAAAGAAATTAAGTAGTTATGATAAACCCAGTTGTTGCCAGTAGGGGATCTAGGGGGCTTCTTCCCCCCCCCCTCCCCTAAAAAAATAAAGAAAGAGATTGCTGAAAGGGAAAAATTTGCTTTTTAATACACTTTGGATAGGCGAAATTTTCTTTTTTTATAAGCTCATCCCAACCTAAGTTTTATGCTCTAATATGGTACTTTTTCAAAACACTTCTACAAATAGTAATTTATGTGTCAGAAAGATTCAGAAAAGTGGGTGCACCCCCAAACGCTACCCTTTTTTAATGACAATGGTAGGGTTTGGCTTGGACATTAACAGCCGTATTCACGAAACAGCGGGTAACAGGTTGATCATGAAACCAGCCTTTGACCGTTACAGGCTGATTACATACTGATTTCCTCAAAACAGTATTCACCAACTTTTTAAAACCATTGATTTCCTGATCCACAAGTGACCACAAGAAAGAGTCGTCCTACTAAGTAAGCTCGCCTGTGATTGGCTTAGGACACTGGCTATCCAACCAGCTGATTGCCGACCCTTGACCCCTCTTCGCAAGCGTTCCAAAATAGTTGAAAATAAGCAGGAATGTAATGTGTTTTCACGTATTTTTATAATCAGAAATGCTTCATTTATTTATTTTGAGGATTTCTGCAATTTATAACTGATATTTTATTTATGTACACATATGAATTTAAAAAATATTGATTTTAAAAGATTGTAGCCCTGAAATTTTTTTACCTACAGTTGATCTCCAGAATCAATACAAATAAAAAACTACTAATTTCATTGACTAAAATTTCAGGGGGAGGGTGGGGAATCAAACCCTCATGATCTCCCTCCCGGGGGCTACGACCCTGTGTTTTTGATAATATGGAATACAGCTAATATGATACGACTAATGAAAGAAACCTGTTCCAGTCCAGCTAACCCCTGCTAATTCACATGGCTTTGTCTATTAAATTTTGCAATGCTCTTCATGGGAAAAAAAGTATAAATAAATAATAAATAAAATTAAGAGTAGTACCTTTTTTCTGACAGGATTGGGATCATTAAGATTTTGATGGCATTGTAGTATAATGTCGAATTTATACACCTAATTAAAATGGTTAAGTACTTCATCCCAGTGGGCCTCACTTTTTTAGAAATAAAAAGATCATATTTTTGGAAATTTAGTATTAATTTTAAATATAATATTTTCCCCGTTTCAACGTAAAAAGAAAAAAATGCCGCTTATGAATTTTGTGGGGAAATGCATTCCTGATTTTTATCAGTCAAATAACACATATAAATAGATTTTGACTGAAATAAAAGTAAACAACTTTGTTAAAATGCACTTACAGGAATAAAATATTGAGTGTTTATCATTTCTTCCGTATTTAATGGAACTTTAGAACGGATGTCGTTGAAATTATTTAACCAAAAACTAGTTGTTGTTTTTCTGTCAATAAAAACATATGTATCAGATTTTATAAATTACATTTACATAATAAATGATATCATTTTCATGGTAAAATATATATTAAGAAAATGGAACAGACCAAAACAATTCAGATATTTTTAGATATAACAGTTGTAAAAAAAAAAAAAAAAAAAACAGAGAGAGCAAGAATGAAAACTTAGGCCTCAGCCAGGACAGAACCTTAGAACTACAACTTCCCTATCACTCGCTTTACCACAGCACCATAATTTCACAGGCACTACTGCGATAAGTTTGAAACATTTCCTTTTTTTCCTGTTTACCGTCATGAAATTCCCCCCCTTTTCTTAAAAGCAATTATAATTCTAGTAAGGCTAATTTATTAAATGTTCCTCATTCCAACAAAATAAGTAAATAAAGTAACAATTTTAAAATAGTATAATCAGGAATTTAGTATTATGTGTAGTAATAATCAGACAATAGCTTGTATCAATAACTTAGAATTTAACCCTCTGAGCGTCTTGGAAATGGGCAAATAATGTAAAGTTGTTTTCACGGTATAATTTTCATGCTGCTTTAAAATTATTTTAAAAATAAAATTTTGATAGGAATATTTTTAATTTTTAAAAAGTTAACTCCTAAAATAACTATAAACTTTAATATTGAAATATATTTTATGATACCTTGGTGTTATAAATAATTTAAATTATAGATGCATTGCAGTGAAAACTGGAATGAAGTAGACGGGATTTTACGTCTCAGCCGCTTGGAGGGTTAATATCTGTAGTATAAATTTTAAATAGGAAATCAATGTTAGTGATACTTTTTAAAGAAAGTTGTGTATCTAAGTATGAATGAATCCTTAAGGATAACATTTTAATTGATGTTTTCCTTAATTGAAAGTACATATAAGAATGCTCTTCAAAGAACAATGGATGAATTGTAGGTGGAAGAGTTGTATTTTCTTCTGGAGCTGTGCGGAGTTTTATATCAATCAATAAACAAATTATCCCTAAAATATTTAACTCTTATTTATCTCATTTTATTTTAGGAGATTATCACTGCTTATTACAAATCACATCCTTGCCAGTTGCAGTCTGTTTTGGGACAGCTAAAACAAAAGAAGAAGCAAAAATAAGTTCTGCTCGCAATGCCCTCAATTTCATTCAACTCATGAGCAAAAAGTGATTTCATTGTAGAATGAATTGAAGACTATATCAGGTAAATGAGAAAAGTTCTAACAGTTGTCATTTGTTTGATCTACAACATGTAACAGTCAAATGGAAGAACTTATTAATTTTTATTGAATACACCTGAAAAAGCCTTAAATTGTCTTACTTTCAAGGACGTATTTAAGGGGGGGGGTGTTCCCGGGGGTCCTGAGCCCCCAAATTTTGATTTTTGTAACTAAATTGATGATGATTAGTCTTTTTATTAAAAATTCTGCAGGGATGTGCCAACTGCTCCAAATTGTGCCAAATCAATCCTGATGTACTGATCTGCTACAGAAAGATCATTTTGAGACATTTTCTCTCCAAATTCAGCAAAACTGCTACATTTTTAATTTTTTCCATATACACTGAAAACATTTGTAAATCTCCTGAATTTTTACAAAAATCATCACACATTCTAAGCTTCCTAATTTCAATCTTTCTCTAATTGATCTTAAAAACGAATATTTTTCCTTTGGCATCCTTTTGTTTAAACCTCCAATGCCTTAAGAGTAAAAATTGATCTCTGTTTTAAATTTAATTTTATATAAATGATAATTTTTTTGTTACCAAATTTTTATAAGCTGCTGATGGCAGTTAACTCATTTGTGCCCAGATATTTTTGTCACTTTCTTCGATTTTTGCTAATACCAACAATAATAGATAAATTTCTGATGTCAACTTCTTGAACAAGGGATGATTTCTTTTAAAATCATCATGCATAAAAATTAAAATGTCAGCATCTTACTTGGTCATGTTAAAATGTTTTGTGGAATTGAGGTTCAATACTCGTGAATAAAGGCTAGGAAAACTAAATAATATTTTCAACTGATAACGAAAATGCTATCCCCAAAAAGGGACGCTAGGCATAAATGAGTTAATATGGTTTGTTAAATATTGGATTTTTGATTTAAAATAGATATTTTGTATAGCAATGTATAAAATAACTGAATTTTTTATTTATTTCATAAGCTTCTGACTCCCCCCCCCCCCAAACAAACAAATATACAGACTAGTTTTTGTTATTAGCTAAGAGTTTTTAAGAACCTCTTTAATTTTCATTTTTTAGATTTGTATTCTTTAATGATTTTTCCCTTTTCCTCCCAAAATAAATTTTGCATTTCAAAATTGATATTCTTGTGCTCTAAAAGTGACTTTTTCGTGCTCCAAATTGCTCCAGAAATCTGTTTTTCTTGCTCCATAAATGTCTTTTTTGTTGCTCCACAATTTAATTTCAGCTGGCACATCTGATTCTCTTTTTTACCATTTCGACCCCCTCCAAAATGTTTTTCTGGATACATCCCTGCTTACTTTGGAAGCTTTACAGACTACTTCTATTTCACGAATGAATATTGTTCAAAGTTAAAGTTCTTGGTGATTTTTGATATTAATATATTTAATAATATTTTAGATAAATAGTTGCTGTGTTACTTTTTATGATGCAATAAGGCAATATGTGTGATGGCCATTTTCTCAAGAACAGATAAATCACTCGACCATTCAGGAATCAGTCATTCAATTGGTCATTTGAATCAAAAGGCGTGCTTTTAAAATTTAAAATTAAAGTCCATGCACAGCTAAAGAAAATGACACCAAATTTAGCTTCTTAGATAAATGGTTTTAGAGCTACTGTTGTTTGAACTCACTAGGATATCATTAAATTTGAAATAACTTTTGATTTTTTATTAGTCATAGTTTTATACATCTAAAAAAAAAAAAAAAAATTTTTTTTTTGGAAGGTGGGGAGGTCAATAAATAATCAGGAAAATGAAAGGGATAAGGGTAAGAATTATTTAATTTGAGAATTTTTTAATTTTGCATAGATAGCCTTTAGTCAACTCTGCTGTTGTGTATATTCTATATTTGCATGTTATAAGTCTAAATATATGCAGTTTTTTTTCTTTTTTTAAGTGTTCTGAAAGGTGTTAATGTTTCTTTACAGACACCGAATCCCGTAGCATGGTGCATACAGCATTGTTACTTCCAAGTCGGATTGGCCATTTTTACTTCTTTGCTCAAACCTAGGTATTCTACTTCCAATATTTCAATATTTTTTGGAAAAAAAATCCATTAATGAAACACCTGACAACTATTTCAACAGAATTTTCTGCAAAATATATATATTTTTAATGATTTATCTCTTAAGTAAGATTTTACTCTAATTTGAAATAAAATGCATCTGTGTTTTATTAAAATATGTAGAATTGAAATTATTGAAAATTGACTGGAATCCCTCATGATCCAGTTGTATAATATATGTATACTGTAAGCATATTTTTTTTTTTTCCCCCCCCTACAGTAAGAGTTTTAACTGTAAGAAATAAGCTGAAATTATTGTTAGAGAGCCCATATTTGAGGGTAATGTACAGCACAGTTTTCTCATTTTTAAAAAGTTATGTTGTGTGTTTATAGGGGGGAGGGGGGGGGAATACTTAGATTTTGCCCTGTTAGAGTTATTATGAAACTTAAAAATCTGAAAGTGGTTAAATTTGTTCATTAACTATTAAAGACTTTCTAAAAGTACATAAAAATTTCACATTTTAGTACAAATATGCTATTAGTCACCTTTAGAAATGTAAACTTTAATCTAATTTAAATTCTTTCACACCCCACATCCACAATTGAAAACACAAAAATTACCTATACTATCATACAGGATGGATGTCCTAATTTATGTGTGTGTGTGGAGGGGGCGGGGACAATTTTCCTCAAAAATTTAGTAATTAAGATTTTTTAATTTTATTTTTTAACTATGTACATACAAACTTTATCAAAAGAAAAATTATTTAATTCAAAGAGAAATTATTTAACCAGGTCTCAAAGGGTTAATGAAGTGACTGCCAATGTCTTGCCACGTTAAATATTTGTGATTAATTTCTATCCTTAAAAAGCCCCTTCTTTTTTTTAAGATTTAAAAAATATATAGTTTGTTTTAACTGAATTAAGTGAAAATAAAATCCTTGGAATATATGTATATATATGGCTATAGACTAACCCGCCCCCAACTCAAAAAAGGGGCTTCTGGAACATAATCTTTCAGATCAGAAAGCTTTATCATTAAGTCTAACTTCATTTTATCGTGTGTGTTAGAATACTATCTACTTTAGCTTATTTTTTAAACTAAAAATATAACCAATCAAAACTATAAATATCTTATAATATTTATTCTATAAATAATTATTCAAAGTGTATAAACTGTAATACAGGCATGAAAAATAGAAGTATTGAATATCATTTCTATTTTTATCACTCTTGTAAGATATTTTCTGGAGAAAGAGTGATTTTTGTGTATCCAGGCAGGCTCAGACTGGCCAGGGTGTCCGACTGTCTGCAGACGGGTGGGCCCCCACCCTCGGCGAGCCCTCCCTGCTGAGGACGGGACCCCAAACAGAAAAAAGAAAAAAAAAGTGCTATACTGATAGCACTTGAATGAAGTTTGACACACAAAATTTTTTGCAGCTGCAATTGCACCCCAGAAGGCTTCAAAACACTTCATTTTAAATGTAGTTCTCAAAATTCTTTGAGAGAGGATTCCCGATTGAACAAGGGATTAATTAATATGAATGACACATATTAATTAATAGATCAATAATTTATTAATCCATTATTTATCAATCATAATTAGTTAATAATAACACAGTATCTCCCCCCATACCCCAAAAGTTAACACATCCTATTATTTATCGGTTACACAATAACTCGTCCCTCCCCCTTCTCTTGAGACGAACGGGCCCCTACCCTCCCAGTCCGGGCCTGTATCCAGGTAACCTATGTACTATATAGTTTCTTTTAACTGCAAGGTTTACCTGGTGATGATTGTATCAAGAAACATTTGTAGTGTGATAATGTGTTCCATTTAGTATTTGCCCAGATAAGTAGTGACAATATTGCTGTGTACTCTTAAAGTAAACCAGCATAGGCTGTTTTCTCCTGTGTGTAAATTTTAAACTGAACAATAGAGCATTTCGACATGACGTCAGGGCAACTTTTTGTAGGACAACTCGGATATTTAGAGGTAGAAAGACGAGTATTCCGCCAATCACCGTCCTCAAACGAACATTAGTGTGTCCTACAGGAAAGTGTTGCCAGGCTGGTTGCTATGATCTGACGTCATGCAATGACGTAGGTCGAAAAGCTCTATTGCTTTTAAATGAGCCCTTTCACAAATGCAATTAAATCTCATCGCTACCCAAATAATTGAGTATGTTTTTAGCTTTTATTAGTAAGGCGACAGTGTCTTTGTAGAATTCAAATCATTTATTCTTTTGAGAAGTGGGGGTTGATCAGAGAGGTTTGAATGGCTAATGCATAGAGAAGGAACAAAATTATTTTAACTGTGACTCACAGTGTCTTGTGATATCATTACACAAGGAAGTATTTCTCAATGCATTTTTAAAAAATACAATTTTCTTTTTCATTATCATGTACGAGAATGTAAACTAATGTGTGTATGTCTAATCAATTTGTAAAATATGTGTATTAGCTTTTGATGTACTCAATTTTAATGTTTTTTACCAGATCACGAGACTGGTTAATTTGTTTATAGCATTTAGTGTTTGTGAATACAGTGGATGTTGTACTTAAATAAATCTTTGAAAAGAGTAAAAATGTTAATTGATTACATTATTGAAAAAGTTACATGGTTTTACTTTAATTATAAAATATCAGTTAGCAGAAATTTTCATGTATACTACTTAACTTGTTTTTAAAGGTAATGTCTATTGTTTATAATCACCGTTAAGTTCGAAATTAATATTTTCTTGTAATGATTTAGAATCAATCATTAAATGTTACTAGATAATATATATTAGTTTTTCTCCTTGTCAATATAAAACATATATGTCAAACAATACTAATACTAAACTCTAATCAGACATTTGAAAATAATTCTTTCTTTCAAATGGAATTTAAAAATAGGACACTTTGAGAAAAGTTATTAAAAACAGATAATATCAATTTATTTTTAAAAAAACAGTATGTACATTTTTTTTACAGAAGTATTTGATTCATTGCTGCAGAAATGTTTGTTATTCTAAATGTGATATAAATATATTATATATTTTAACATGATTATCACTGCTACAGCTAGCTAGATGAACTACATCTAAGGAATTTTCTTTCTCTTCAGCTGCTCCTTTGGTCGGTGAAAATTTTAGCCTATTGACAGTTAAATGGTGGGCAATGCTAAAATAAGTTAAGGTAGTAAAGTTTTGTGTAATAATAAATGACATCATAATATATACAGCATAGAAATATTTGTAAGAATATAAAATAATAATTTCTTGAATAAAAGTGTTACTTGTAAAAAAAATGAATTCTAAAAATGAGGAGTGTTTAAAGAAAGCATATATTAAATTGAATTTGCTTTCCCTTGGGGCTCACATATTCAACAAATGAAAACTTTTATACCTGAAGCTACGTACCGAATCAGATGCATTGCATTTTTAACATTGTTTTAAACAATTGTTAACAATAAAAAAATAAATTAATTAAAAAAAAAATTAAAATAAAAATCATTCTACATTATTTTAACCAGAATAGATGACTTTTTTTTATTATTAATTATTTTTAAAGAATTATTCTGCAACATTGAGCATGCAAGGATAAAGTGTCTATATGTCCCATTTTGAATGGGACAGTCTCATTTTTAGGTGGCTTGTCCGGTTGTCCCCAAGCACAGCTTAGGGACACTCTAATATCCTGTTTTTAGAAAATGTCCCATTTTTAGAAAGAGAGCAACCCATAGTAACAATTTCAATAAAGGCTGCTAAAAATCTAAAATCATCCAATGGCAGTGTCTGAAAAAGAAAAAAAAAATGACCTTACTCCCTCCTGTCTCCAGATGCAAAGAAAATGACTGGGGGATGTGTTGTTTTTGTGTTTGTTCTTTTTTTGTCAACCATTTCAATTTATATCTTTTTTTTAAAGTCATATTCCTCTTTTGCTTATTCCTCCCCCTTCCCCAATCTCCACTTTATTTTCCCTTTTCACTCTGGTTTTCTAAGAATTTTTTCCTTCCAAATGACAACTTCCTTTTTTCTGTGTGTCCTTTTGTTTACATTTCTCACTTTCCTACCTTTCTGCCTTGTGTCAGATGGTGTTTTTTAAGTCGAAGAAGGGCCTGCCTCTTGTACCACCCAAAATGTACGTCTTCCACTATTTTTTATAGTATATGTGTGTTTTAGCAAAGTTTTTTTTTTCATTTTATTTTGATATTAACATTAACACAAGCTTTTTTGTGCATTTTCTTAACAACTAAAAGATACCCAGACCCGTTAAATCAGTCTCCCTATACTATTACCTTAAAAACAGTAGATGTCCCATTTTGAGGAAGGAAATTAATATACTATTGCCAAAAAAGTAGTAGATGTCCCGTTTTGAAGAAAAAAATAAATGGTCACGTCATGCAAGGAGCATATTTGAACTCATGCTTTTCAGTTATTATTTTGAATTTTTTCATAATTGAGCTACTTTGCAAACAAAACTTGTTAAAGTTTTGTATGTTATTTTCATAAGTTGCATATTTATTAGTTATAATTAATAATATAGTATTATTAAATCTTGAAAAAAGGACTTGCCATCATTATAGTAGCTGTTTTTTACATGTTCATTTGCATTTTCTTGCCACTTCCTCAATAATCCATATTCACAGACATAAACACTATTACTATGATAGTCCTAATTGGCAGACAGCTGTTGCTAGGGGGTTGTTAGTGCAATATTTGACTTATCTCGCCTGTTCTCGTAAAAAGCCTGATTGTTAGAGTTCATGCCATGGCAACTTCATATTGTTTTAGATCTGTCAACTCAGACATCAGGTTTTAACCCTTTTAAAATCCCCTATTATCCAGCTGATTCCAAGCACAAATGCACTACTGGTATCGCATGAATAACATGCCAGCTGCTTCATTTTGTCACATTCTTAAGAGTCAAAGACTAAATTTCATTAAATATGCATCAGGATTATATCTGCAGATTTTCTTCAAAGTTTAATAACTACTTTGCACCTAGTCCCAGCTTGATATCTAAAACTGTTATCCAGATTAAAAATTGTGCCTGTTATAAGGCAGTTATAATCTCACTTGTGATTTAAAAATGAGGTTCAAGGGAAAAATAAGATTCTCAATCTATAACAAGGTTATGTTGAAAAACCATTGAAATACTTAACGTTTAATGTCATGAAACCAAAATCAATAATCTTCAACCTTCATAACTTCAAACAGCTATTCAAAGTTAACTGAAATTACAAAAACTATGAAAGTATTTTGCTTGTGATGTTATTTTCGTGTTAAATTAGTAATTTCTACTCAACATTTAATGAACTATTAAACTCATAAAAAATGCATCTGACATTAATTTTTTAGAAAACAAGGAAGCTTTCTGAAGCTGAAAATTATGGAAAATCAAAAATATTGAGAAACAAGTGGATTTTTAGTTTTACAGCTGCCTATGGCCTTAATGTTGTTTTAAACATCATTTAAAAGTTTAAAATGCTCCGTCAAACTGTATGGATATGTATACCACTCAGAGAAACAAAGTTTCATATTTATTTAAGATTTGCTAGATCAACTCACAACTTGAATGTGTTGTAATTTTTTCTTTTCCCCTCTCTTCGTGGAAAACTGAATAGTATCTACATTGCATTATATCTGCATACAGAATGAGAGAAAACCCAGAAACTTCCACCAGGCAGCCTGAGAAGTTATTTGAAACAAATTGCCCTATATATGCTCAGGTCTTAACAACAGTGGCTGTAATAGGCATCTCTGGCATTTATTCAATGAACTAAAGACTATCACTAAATGGACTTGATAAAGAACAAGATCAATGTTAAGTGAAAAATATTAGTAATGCAATAATTAAAATCTTATAAAATTTAAGGATACGTTTCATCTAATCTTTGTTGTATAGAAAAACCAGTATTTCTGCACCAGGTACTTATGATTATACAACCATTTTCTAATCCTGTTGCGAGTATGTACCTATGATTGTGAAAAGAAAAAAAAAAAAAAGCATGTAAAATACCAATAATACATGCAATTTACACACAAGTAGAACATGCATACAGAAACAGGCTATTTATTGATAGACTACTATGTAAAGCTTATATAGATGTGTTATGTACGTATATACACGAACAAAAAAAATTCTACAAATGCAATATAAAAAAAATTCAATCCATTAGAAGTTGAACTATACAAGGTATAAAAATAGAGTAGATTTCAGCTTGTTTAGATGAGGCTCAAAGGAAGAATTGAACCTAACTCAAGAAATGTAAGACTAGGGAATGCAATCCTGATCTCGCGGGAATGGAATCCTGCTGGATCCCGCATAAAAGCTTGCGCGATTATTGCCCGGACAGAGATGAGATATAGGCTTTGGCGCATTGCCAAAAAAATGGAACAGGCCAAAGGGGAGAAAGGAAGTTCTCGGAGGGACGGAAAAGTACGCATTGTCGTTTGAAACGCCATGTTAATGATAAATCCAAATTAGCCAAAAAGTAGCTAAATTGGCAGATCTAGCCACAAAGTGGCTAAATTGGCAACCCTGTCTGCACAGCTAGTGAAAGAATTTCTTGCACATCTGAACCCATCCCCTATTTTCACGCTGTGAAATAAATCGCAGCATCTTCTGTTTTGGCAGCGTACCAAAGCCAATCTCTCATCACTGGCCGAGCAGTAGTCCCTCAGGATTATGACCATAATGCCGTGGGATTGAAACTTTGAAATAAATTATTTTTATTACAATTTTACGCCACCTTACCAATTATTAATTGATCAATAATTGCAAATTTTAATTTCTCTAATTATCCTTGAATAGGAGTCTAGGTCAAATATTATAATCTTAAATTTTTCTCTAACTTCCCAATCTCAAAATGAACAGAAATATTTCAGTGAACAATCACAAAAAAAAATTTTCATTTTAGGTTTTATATTTTTAAATTTCATGCTTTTAATTATTTTACTAATATTAGATCAAGACAAGGAAGATAAGTGACTCTTTACATTGTTTTTTAGCAACTAAGAACTAAGTATATTATGCTGAATATCATAACTATAATTTTCATATTTCTGTAAGTTATTGTATTAATTATCAAACAACATTAACTGTTATTATTAAACTTCATGGTACTTAAAATCTTTTTCATAGTTCTCTCTGTTGAAATGAATTCTTAGCTGAATGAAATGCCAATCCCACGGAATCAATAAGTCTCAATCTCGAATCCCGTGAAACGAAAAACAGTGCGGAATTGCATTCCCCATGTACGACAAACTTACATTGACTTTAGAATAACTTACTTCCCTCTTCTAAAATCTCAGTAACAAGAATTTTTATTTAAGTAGGGTACAATTTAAGTTATTTCAAAACCAATATAGGCTTTTACTCACATTTCTTGAGCATAGATAAATAAAATTTTAGAATTTTGTTTACTTCAATATCTCATATAAACTCTAATTTAAATAAATGTCTACCTGTGGAACTCCAGAGGTTTTTTTTCTTCCTACCAATTCATGTTCAATTACATTCATTGCTGTTCCAGGTTTAAAAAAAAAAAAAAAAATCAAAAGGACAGGGTTGGGCGGTATTTACTGTCTGATGGTTATTACTATCTTTGAAAAAACTTATACTGTGTTGCTAAAAAAAGATGATAGAAAATTTCAAAAGTAAGACAAATTCTTAACAAAGCATTGTGTTGTGTTCCAGAATGAAATGGCAGGGTACCAAATTAAAACCCGAATCCCAGATTTTCTTATCGGAAGTGCCTCGGCTGAAAAGAAAATTGGTGTCAGTGTAACTTGCACAAACAAGGAAGAGGCATATTTTGCAAGAGTAATTCACATTTATTAAAGCTGGTAACTATTGCGATATAAACTCAAAAATAATTAACATTTGCTTTTCATTTATTCACACTCTCTTTGAAAAAATACAATTGCTCTTAGCACTATTAACATTATTACTTCAAATAACTGTCTAATGCACACTCTACTTTACAGAACATACAATGGGCGCTTAGGCCAAAGTTTGCATTAAAGATCTATATAAATAGTGGATATGCATGTCGATATTGAAATATGAGAAGCCTCTCAACTAGGGCTGGACGATATTGGAATTTGAAATATCGATACCATCTTATATCACGATATATTGATATTTTTCACACTTAATTTTAGTATTTTTTGAAGAAATTAATTATATTATTAAACTAATCCAACAAACAAATTAGAAGTCATTGACTGAAATTGAATAGTTACTTGATTTTATCTGTGAAATAAATTTTGTAGATTTTAGGCAGAGTTGAAACTCATTTAACTTGAGTTGCATAGTAGAAGTCTTTGGTTTGAATATGTGTTTAGACAAGAAAGACAAAGTAGGTACCTTTTCTGTAGTTTATTGAAACAAGATGACTATGGTAGACTTACACAGTGCACATGATGAAGACACAACACAATAAACAGCATTCACTTAGTAGCACAAAAAACAAGCTTTCTAGAAGACAAGTCGCCAGCAGCGATCTATTCAGATTCAAAACATATCACACTGAATGCATCAGCACGGATCCCAGATCCGGTTCTAGTTGAATCACATCTGTTGAACCATACAGTTCATGGCTCAATCTCTTATTACACACATCACAGTAGTAGTAGCTTTCGGAGCGACAGACCGAGACTGAAAAGTTAACTTGTGATGCCCTTTTATACCTGCCAGTTAGTGCGAGACTACGATAGATATTTGCATAGGAAAAAAAGAGTTCTTATTTTATGCAAATTAGAAACAGCGCCAGCTATCGGCGAGAAATGTAAACTTTTTATTACGGCATTTAAGATATGACGATGTTTACACCGCCATTTTCAAATGCTAACGAACTTACGTTTTCACTTAGAAAACTTTTAAAGAAGTTTACAAAAAGTTTATGCTTAACTTTAGGAAATTTAGAGATAAAATGTCATGGATATAAAAGGTAAGTAAAGAAATAGCGTTTTTCCCTAACATTTTTGAAATGTAAGCAATCAAATAAACAAACCTTAAAACCACTTGCTATATTCAAAAATTAATTAAAATAGATTTTGATGAGTAATTGCTGGTATTTTATTTAATTAAAATTAATATATGAAGAGTCCAGGAGTAGAACGACTTTACAATAAAATTTTGCTTCTGAGAAAAATGACTTAGAGGGCCAACAGTAAAGTGGTTTTCATATATCTTAGTTCATATCATTTAATGTCAGATTAATATACACATAGTTTGAAAAGTTTCAGTTTAAAAAAAAAACTGTATAAATACAAATACTGTCATCAAAATCTGAATTCGTCGTAAATAACAACAAAAAGTCAACTGTTTCCAATTGAATGAAATATGTCGACAGACAGCTATGGATTTGCAGGCTCCATACGAATCCCACAAAGTTCTTTATTCGGTATTGCAATCGGGACTCGGGAATGCTTGATTGACGTGTTAGTTTTTAGTAGCGTTGATCAGTACTGGAAAACTGACAGAATTCGGTTTCGGTATTTTTTTATCGGCAGCCGCTATTTTTATACCTTAACTGTTTTCCAGATTTCACCGAAATGAAAATGGCAAGATTGAATTTATTATGCTGGAATAAATATTGATTTTTGGCCCAGCCCTATGCCAACATGTGGAAATTTGCTCTGGGATGGTTCGCAGGCTTTGGTGATGCCGTCGGAGAGCGGTTCAGGTAAAACTAGTGTTTTAAACTGCCCGAAATGAAAATACAGGGGAGCTTCATATGACCCCCTGGGCCTGTAAGATTAAAAGGCTAAATTTGGTGTCAAAGCATTTGAAATTTTATGCAACGATGGGGTGGAACATCTGGGGGGGGGGGTCGAGAATCAATAAAACCGTGCTCTGATGGATAGTTTCTGAGATATACGTTAATTAATTATGGTAATTAGACTAATTAACCATGATTATGGCTTAAAAGGACTGCAAACATGTAGAAATTAGCTCTGGGACGGTTTCCAGGCTTTGGAGATGCCGCCGGAGGAGGCTAGCGTTTAAAATGACCAAATTGAAAATATAGGGGAGCTTCGTATGACCTCCTGGGCTTGTAAGATTAAAAGATTAAGTTTGGTGTCAAAACGTTCGAAATTTTAAGTATCAATGGGGGTGTTGAGTCTAGGGGTGGTCGAGAATCAATAAAAATGCATTCCGGTGGATAGTTTCCGAGATATACATTAATTAATTATGGTAATTAGGCTAATAAACCATGGAGCTGTTTTTTCCACGATCCGGTATCGTCATCAACGGAGAGAAAGCAGTAGCAAAAGCATCACAAGCTGGTATTGATCTCTGGATTTTCTTATCGCGCCAGCCTGTATTTTTTACCTTTATCGAATTCGAGATTTCGCTGAAATGAAAATGGGAATATCGGATATCTGATGTTGAAATAAAACCGATATGTCGGTATTTATCGATTTTTGGCCCAGCCCTACTCTCAACAAAAAAATATTAAATGAAATAATTATATATGAAAATTCTAATTGCACTCGAAAAGGCTCGAATGTTGGTACTTAACATACTTACAAAAAAAAGTTTTGATGTTTTGTAAATAAAAAAAATAAAAAATAAATGGATTAAAAGAAAGTGAAAATGAAATTACAATTAATCGTTAAAGGGGACAGACAAACTAAGTATTTAAATTATGTGAACACAAGGGTCTAGCTTAAATAGAAAGAAGGGAACAGAAAAAATGGGGCAACAAACTTGCTATTAAACAAAACTGACTTTTAAGGCAAAACATAATAAATAAAATGAATTAAGCAGATATCATTAATTAAAAAAAATATTTAAAGTTGGAATTAAAGACACACTATTATTAACATGACTTAAGTGAAATGCTCATTGAGATATTGCAAAGCTATTCTAAAAATACTTATTGAAAAACACTTATTGTAAAGCTATTGCAAAACACTTAAATATAAAAAGTAATAACACTAATATCATCATATTTGAACACCTCACTTATTAGTTTGACTGCTTTTCTCACTTCAAGTTAATTAATTTATCAGCCAATCGTTCACTTTCCAAGGAGTGGAAGTTTTCTAAGTATCCAATTCTATCATTTCAATATAACAGTGTTTTCCTAAGCCTAAACTCTCTGTAATTATATATAGAGTGTCCAAAAAATCCTTGACAAATTTCAAGAATCGCAGAAAAGCAACAAATTGTTGTATGAATATGCGGTTCTTGCAATAATGCTTCACAGAATCAAGAATTTACTTTTCCATCTTAAAACAAATTCCTTTCAAAGTGCATTCATAGATGGTGCTGTCCAGTTTTCAGCAATGAAAGCCTATAGAGATTTTTCATGAGTTTCAAACAGCATTGATGGTGTGGCAACATTCATTCTAGCTATAGCAACTGCATCCCAGAAAGTTCATTGTATTGGTTGCTATTTCGAATCAAAATCCATAACTACAGTTCAGAGAAAGTTTCACAGGGATGAGAATACACAAATATGAATAAAGAGGAAAAGTGCGTGAACGTAATTTCGACTTCGAGCAAAGTTCAAGCGTGTGATGCCCATTTTTGATATATATATATTACAATTATTTTATATCAACAATATATATGTTACAATTATTTATTAAAATATTTTTATTTAAATTATAATTTTTATTATCTTTAAAAATTTAAATTCATAAACATTTATGTGCAATTTTAGATGCAGAACATTCAATAATGAAACAGAGGTTATCATTATTTAAAGGATGATCTTAATCAATTTTACAAAATCTACAGTCAAGACAAAATCCTAGCTTTACAAAACATTTTTACTCTATTCTTTTGAAAGTGAATGTAATGCAATTTCTGGGGGGGGGGGGGGGGTTACCTGATTTTCTATGAACTGTGTCTCATGAAATTCCAGAATATCATTAAATATTTGAAGCTTCCATAGATTTACCACAATTCATTATAAAATAGCCCAAGAACACAGAATATGGCACAGCAACACAGCAAGAAATATATATTCCAAAATGTTAAAAGTAATTTCAACTTTTCTCTTACATGAGACAATAAAATCTATCCTGTAACTTTAAAAAGTTAACACTAACAAAAATATAGATATTCCAAAAAATTTATGCCATAAATGTTCCCATTAAAAATCTGCTGAATGAAATCTCATTTATTTTTCTCTCTCCTAACAAATGGGAGAGGGAGGAGGGGAAAGCTGACTAGTTGTATACCTGCCAACAACTAGGGTAGAGAATCCAGTAGATTTATGTATTACTATATCACAGTTTTAAACTTACAATTGCTTATTTGTGACATAAACCATACATTGAAATTTTTCACACATTAAATTTCACTATATATACAAAGTATTATTAATATTTTAAATAATAGGATTACACAACATTAAAATTTGTAAAATGAATAATTTGCTTTTTACAATAATTTATGCTTGATACTTTAAATTTTGCAGAAAGTCAGGAATGTTAAATGCAGGATTAGTAAACAATATCAGAATGTAAATAATTCTTTTAATATAAAGTACAAAAAACCTTAATGTTTCTATAAAATTAAAAAAACCTTAATCTCACATAATTATAATGCTTAAAAATAATTTTTAAATACAAATACTACACTTTAAAAAGCAAAAAATATGCAATTTATTTATTTACAGAAAAAAAATGAAATTATTAAAAGAATTAAAGTTTATTAAACAATATATTGATTTCGATTTGTTTTAGAATTATTAAACAATATATTGATTTCGATTTGTTTTAGAATTTGCAATCTTTCAACAAATAACTTTTCTTGCAGCCTGTGAACAGTTAATAAAGCTACTTTGGTTACACAGTCTTGTGTTTCTAGGAATTCAAAATATTGATCTCTTATGGAAATTTCTTCAGATACTGAAAGTTTTTCAACTTTCTCTCCAGCATTTGAAGCCGTTTCAGAATTGTTTTCCTCTGGTTTTGAAACAGAGGAAATTATTTCAGCACTGGTCAAATGATTAACAATTTGTGACTTATCAATTACCAAAAATCAAAATGTTTCCTTCATGCAGGTTTGCAAACTGAGTACCTTCCATTTTGTGCACAATGTATTAGTTCAGCAGTTTTGATTTTAACTATTGATGGCTTAAATCCAGTTATAGTGTTAAATTGAGAACTCTTCTTTCCCTACTTCTCATAGACTACTTAAAAGTACTTTACTGCTAAGTTGAGACATGAGCATTTCGTCGGGCAGAGGGGTAGACAGGGGGCGTGTGCCCCCCCCCGAACTTTGTTTAGAAAACCATTCATTTCAAAACCTTTTTTTTCCTTTAAAAACTTAAAGAAACATACCTATTTTTACTTTAGAATATGCTATGTGCGCGCTCCCCCATGCACACTTCCCCCAAAAAAACCTTGCGTGATGCTGCCGCCTATGATTTAGGAAGCCAAATAACAGCCTACGATTTAATATAAACAATGTTTTTAATTTACAAAGAGGAACACTATTAAATAAATAAACGACTGTTTGGGTAGTCAACGGCAGAGGAGGGAGAAAGAGAGAAAATCCATTTCTTTTAAAGTAAACAGTTCTTTCCTCTTCCACTGGACGGGCCAGCTGTTATCCTGACAATGCATAATGCGTGCATCAGAGAATAATTGTTTGTTTTAAGCTTGGCATGTTGTGGGATTTATCTGATGCCTCAAAATAGCACGAACTACGAAAGCAATAAAAAAAAAAAAAATGCAGATTGTAGAAAATTCTAAATTATGATTTTCTTTGTTTATTTCTGCAGCGTTAATGCGGTTTATGATATCCAAATGATTGCTTTCCATAACAGAGGACAGAAAACCGCAAAATGAACAAACCACAACATGTAATAAAATTCAGCGCTTATCGAAAGGAACAAACTTCCCGCTTCAGGCTCTTTCGACTTTTGATCTCATTGGATATTCCCATACTTCTTCGATACGCGCATGCTTAGCAAGTTGCAGCGCTTCCATTGGCTTGGAGGAGTGGATCATAAAGGCTTCTCCTTGGACTCCAAGCCTGCAAGATTTTTGAATACGCAATAAGCATGGCCGAAGACAAATACGTGTTGGGGCTAGCAATACGGTCTTGATATCGGTAAGCAAGATGTATTTCGGCGAATACATCTTTAAAAAAGAAAATTGCACTGAAAATATTTTTAAAGGCGGAACACAAACACACAAAAACGTGGAAAGTAATGTTTTTTAAAAACGCGGAAAATAAAGAAAAAGCAAAATATGCAGAAATAACGAAACCACGGAAGATTCTCATCCCTGGTTTCATAACATGTTGAAGAAAAACCCTCTGAGTCAACAGAATTTTGGCCTGGCATGAAAAACTTTTAAGAGATTTGAAGCATTTTAGACAGGGAAAGAAGTTATCAGCCACGAAGATCAGATTACTGTACAAGACATTTGGGAAGTACTTGCTCACAGTCAGTAAGACGTGCTTCCAGAGAACTTGGAGTTCTGTTCTCAACAGTGCATGATGTGCTTCATAAAACACTGAACTTTCACCCCTACAAAGTGCTGCTATTGCCGATGGTTTTAAATCCTTGTGACTTGAATCGGCACTTCAACTCTGCAATTGATATGCTTGAACGTGCAGATGTAGATGCTGATTTTTTACGAAATATTATTTTTACTGACAAGGCAACCTTTAGTTTCTCAGGCACTGTTAATAGACAGAACATGAGGATATGGGGATTAGAGAACCCGCATCGTCTTGTTAAAATGATCCATGACAGCCCAAAAGTTAATGAGTGGTGCGGCTTAATGGTAGAAGGTTTCATTGGTCCTTTTTTTTTTCTTCACGAGACTACTGCCACTAAAGAACCTTATTTGGATATGATAGAACTGTTTGGTATCCCACAAATTTGCCATTTGCAACCACACATTTATTGGCAGCAAGATGGTACTCCTCTTCACTGGGGTAAAATCACCCATGATTATCTTGATAAGGAATTTCCAGACTGTTGGATTGGGAGACATGGTGCAATGCTCTGGCCACCTCGTTCTCTAGATATAACACCCCTTGACTTCTTATGAAGGTTTATGAAGAAACGGGTGTATGCTTCGCATGTGGCTAGCATTGAAGATCTAAAGATACGAATTATCCAAGTAGCACAAGCTGTTCTGCAGTCCATGCTGGCTAGAACATGGGATGAACTCGAGTACTATTTAGATGTGGTTCAAGAAACAAAAGATGCACACATTGAACTCTGGTAATGAAAGGTATTGCTTTTTGCTTAATAAAATGAATAAACACCTCACTTTACATTTGATTTTCTTACTGTGATGGTACAGCACCCCCTGTGTATGCAATTTGAAAGTAATTTTTTTGCGATGTCAAAAAAAAAATTCATGAACTTGTGAAGTATTATTGTGCAAACTGAATATTCGTACAACAATTTATTGCTTTTCTATGAATTTTTTTAATGTATCAAGGACTTTTCAGCACCCTGTATGTGCAGTATTGCCTTCTCTAGTGCACTAGTGATCTAGTTCATGGTATATACTTTTCCATACCTTTAAAAGTTACATCACTCTTTATATATGTACAACATATACCAAACACTATCTAATTTCATTGACAATAATTAAAAAATCAACAGTGTAAGCACCTTGTATATTAGCAAAGAAATTCAAGTGATTAGTTGGTTTCATTAAGAATATTAATTAACTTCTATAAATTACTAAAACATAAACTAAACAATACACAGTAAATCCTTACTTATTGCTATTAGTTAAACAGGGAGCAAAGGATAATGCTGTGGCTGAATCTTCCACATCCAAAGGCTGTGAACATAGGAGGAATTCTATTTCAGATTCTTTTTCAGTTTTACTCCATACTGCAACCTGCAAAATAAATAGCAACTATTTTGTATTAAGTGGCAAGTATTATTATTCTTCAGTAGCTTACATTAATGGAACTTATATAATTTTGGTTTTAATGAAATAAGGATTTTTTAAAAAGTATACAGCAAAAACTTAAAAAAAAAAAAAAAAAAAAAAAAGCATGAACAAAGTTGAATGAAAGATTGTTTAAAACATTTTTATTCTTTCTAGTTAAATTATGTCAATCAAGAAAGTAAGCATTGTAAACACGTATTTAAGGCTTCCTTATTCAGCTAAGTATCATTGGAATAAGTAAAAGGATAAATAAAAGATGGATGAATTTGTAAAATAGTAATACACAGACCTTACGAACACCTATAAAAACTAAAAACAAATTTATTTTTTAATTTTAAAATCAGTTTTAATTGGCACAGAATTGGTTATATATTGCAGAAGTTGGTTATATATCATAAAAGATAACAGAGAAATATTAATCTCTCTTTCACAATAATGACCTATCGTAGGATCAATCATTATTGGTTTCATAAAACAAATTTTCAAAGAATTAATAATCCATATAAGCTAAGCAGTTCAAAATTTGAATAATGGTCATTTTAAGTTACAGTGAAAACAACAGGTATTTTTCAAATAAACTAGCCCCAAGGTGGCCAGCTACACTGCCACATACCTTACTATTCTTTATATTTAGTGAAGTATTGGCCACATTATTAGACTCATTTCAATGGATTTTTTTTTTTAAACCCTTGTCATTAAATTTATTTTGGTTAGTGTTGCTACAAATTTTAGGTGTCATCATAAAAGCCAATGGTGGACATTCATAGTACTGACATTGAAAAATGCGTGAAAGCCAATTGGTGTCATTTCCATTTATAAAATGATTATAAAAATAACTTTACAGAGTGATAACGTGTTGCACAAATTTCTACATAAATATTTCTCAATTGCAGCAGCTGCAGGCTTTCTCAAATTAGTATCTAGTGCACCTCCATTCCTTTCATGAGCTCCATGGTTCTGCCAATGGGTAATTTTTTGTTTTAATAACATCAGTGTTAATCTGCCAAAGTTAGCAAGCAGGTCTTTTTATCACATGTCAACTTACCCTTTATAGTGGTCGATTTTTAAAAAAAATTGAAAATAGATTTTTATGAATTTGTGTTCGTTACATTTTAATGCAAGATTTTTATGGCTATCTTCATTTTCCTTCGATATATGAAGACAAACATGAAAATAACGTTTTAGCCCCTCACAACAGTTTGAACTCTAAAAAACTCTCTGGGAACATGACTGTTATGCATTCGTGTTAGCTACATTTTAAAGCAAGAATTTTGTGGCTATTTCTTTTTCCCTTTGAGATACGATGGAAAATTTGTAAAGAACCTTTGGACCCCCTTATCCCCGTTATGATGCGAATTCTAAAAAAACCTGAAAATAATTTTAAGGCATTTGTGTTCACTATATTTTTAAAGAAGAATTTTAGGCTATCTCTTCTTCCTCTGACATATGAAGGGAAATGCGAAAAGAACGTTTTGACCCCTTACACCCACTTGGGTGCGAATTCTAAACACCCTGAAACTGATTTTTAGGCATCCTTGTTCGCTACATTCTAAAGGAAGAATTTTGTGACTATTTCTATTTCCCTTTGAGATAGGATGGCAAATTCGAAAATAACGTTTTGGTCCCTTATCCCCCTTTTCATGCGCATTCTGAAGAACCCAGAAAACGAATTTTAAGCATTTGTATTCCCTATACCTTTAAGCAATCTCTTTTTTTCCTCTCATATATCAGGAGAAATGTGAAAAGAACGTTTTGGACCCTTACCCCCGTTTTGGATATGAATTTTAAAAAACCCTGAGAATAATTTTTAGGTGTTGCTGTTAGTTGCATTTTAAAACAAGAATTTTACGGCCATCTCTTTTTTCCTATGAGATATGAAAGGAAATGTAAAATAACGTTTCGGCCCCATATGCCTGTTTGGGTGAGAATTCTAAAAAACCCTGAAAACATCTTTTAGGAATCTGTGTTAGTTATATTTTAAAGCAAGAATTTCACATTTGTCTCTTTTTTCCACTGAGATATGAAGGGAAACACGAAAAGAATGTTAAAGTGTTGTCTCCAATGGTGCTATCAGCCTACGTTATTTTGTAGAGAAGTCAACACCTGGAGACAAAACTTGTGTTTGAGAGTAGATGGCCGCAAATGAAGAGTAGTAGAGAAATAAAGATAGCACTTGAGATAAAGGCGACATTTATCTTTATTTGGTTCATAAATAGAACATCAGGGTAACATTTTCACAGGCTATTAAACTTCATGAGAGCTGACAAATAAATTTAACGTTCCATAAGAGCTAATTTAGTATCACCTTCTTTAACTTATTTGACAAAAACTTTAGGATGAAAACATCATGAAAAATATAGAACTCGATTGGCCGGTTTTATTTTATATAACTTGAAGGAAAACATCATTAATTTAGCTTTAGCGTTAATGCACTATTCTGTTAAAATTTAACTAAAATCATATTAAAAACGGCTGAAAAATAACTAAATTCAACTAGAGCATAACTGCTCGCTTTTAAAAACCAAGGCTACCTCGCCTTACCTGCCGATGTCTGCCTGACTGCTTTGCGAAACTCACAGTGAAACTTGCCCCTTTTATACTGGATCGTCGTCAGCGAATGCCGTGGTTTAGTTGTACCCCGGCTTCTTCTCGGTCTGACGTTTACCGGGCTTCTGGAGTGCACCCGTCATTGGACGATCAGCTTTCAAGGCGATACTTACTCAACCAACCAACCACTCCATCCAAGACGGTGATTGTTTATGAACGGGAGTTCGTGCCGCGAGGCTTAATTGAATGCCGTTCGCTTACGCCGGCGTTAGGTGAGATTAATGAGAGTTTATGTGTTTAGTGAGAAGCTATACCTTTATATTTATTTGACTTTAATATGTTTAGTTTACGTTAGGTGTACAGTTAATCAAACAAACCACTTATTTAAAACTCTATTTGAATTTCCTTTCACTACAGCTTTTAGGATAGCTCCGGAATTCAGGTAAGTTGAAAGGTTAAGATAAACATAAGAGGTGGGAAAAACTTGTTCATAAATGGTTATTTGGAACATAAAGAATTTTTCGGCCCCTACGTCCGTTTGGGTGCGAATTCTAAAGAACCTTAAAAACAACCTTTAGGTATTTGTGTTGTTACATTTTAAAGCAAGAATTGTATGGCTATCTCTTTTTAACACTGAGTTATGAAGTGAAACGTGAAAAGAACGTTTTGGGACGCCATCCCCGTCTGGGTTCGAATTTTTAAAAATTGCTTCTTAAATGACATCGGGCATAAAAGCTACAAGCTCCTAAAATTTCATGTCTGTACCAGTAGATTTGGCTGGGCGATGATCGACAGTCAGTCAAGACATCTTCCTTTATATATGAAGCTAAAATTTTTAATTAATCATCAAATGTGAAATAAATGTTTAATTAATCACATAATTAATGAAGTATGTAAATACCGAAAATAATAACCTTGCATCTTTGCCCCCCCCCATCGATCAAAATTATTGTTATATTTGAAGAGTTCCTATGTTTGCCATGTAGATAGTGTTATTTGTTTATTTCAAACCAGTGAATTCCCATGCAGAATTATTTTTTACTTTAGTTTTCAAAATCCTGGGAGGGGTAATTACCCCATTACCCCCCCCCCCCCGTAAAACCGCCAATGGGTTACAATAATATAAAAGAAACATGAAATAACAGAATACACTTGAAAACTTTTTAAACATTGTATAGCATTGATTACACATAAAAAAAAATATGGATTTAACAATCTGGGACTTGCATAGAACTAAAAAGGAAGTGATGAATTTCTTCAAGAAAAGTGAATATTTCACAATAAAAGGTTTTGTTCAATCAAAGACAGAAGAATTGAACGATGCTGTGTTTGACCATCTAACTGTCAATCTATATAAATAAAATTAGACTTTTGTCTGTACATTTCTTGGAATTCAAAAATTTTGCAATTTTTATCCGTTTCAAGCACCCGGGAATCCGATGCGACCCTCAAAAAAAAGTTTGTCTGTCTGTCATTCTGTCCGTGATGCTTTTTTTGTTTAAGCATAACGTAAAAACGACTTAAGCGAATGATATGAAATTTCGTGTCATGATAGGTGGCCACTCAACTTAAAACATAGGCGTCGAATTTTAAAAAAATCTTGATTAGATTTTCAGATTTTGCAAAAATCCTTTCAAACTGCTTACATTTGTGTTCAAGCATCACGCAAAAACGACTGAAGCGAATGATATGAAATTGGGTGTCATGATAGGTGGTCACTCAACCAGGCATGAAAACAGCTGAAGAGCAAAAAAGAGGAAATACACGTGGACATATTTTCCAGCAAAAAACTGAAAAATTTACGTGCACGTATTTTCAGGCATATATAACAAGGTTGATAATCAGGGGCATAGCCAGGGGGGGGATATCGGGATATATCCCCCCCCCGAAATGTTTGGATTAGTGATGAAATTCCATCTATTTATACACATATAAGTTCATATCTCCCCCTGAAAAATTTTCCTGGCTACGCGCCTGTTGATAATGCAAAAACATGGAACTGGGGAATAATGTGTGAGCTTAAATTCAACCACTGTTAAACTAAATGGTGTACTAAACAATTTCTACCATTTAAATTTCAACCACAAACAAATTGACTGTGATCCTGAAGAAAATAATTATGCACTGTAAATGTTTAATAATCAGTTTTAGATATACAATATTTATTAAAAGAAAACAGGCTATAATTATTTAAAATAATTATCTGAAACAATATCGTAAAATCCTAGATCAAAACAAATCATAAGTCTCACATCCAAATTTCAGACTATTCTTTTGATATGAAAATAAAATAAAAAATTGATTCTCAAAAAAAAAATATTTTAAGACATCTTTTTTTTTTTTGGATCAGAAATGGAATGAAATATTATACATATGGCATTGGCATTTTCTAAAATAAGCATTCAAATGATAGAATAAAAGTGAAGTTTTCTTGTTTTATTGGAAAAAGAATAATTCTTTAATAAATGTCTAAATATTTTCTCAGGTAAAATTTTAGAATCTTAGCAGTCTTGCAGCACATCAGCACACAGAAGTGGAACTTGTTACAGGGACATATGTTCTGCTCCTTCCTATATTAGCTGCAAAATACCAACTCGCAAGATTATGCTTTTTAAAATTAACTGTAAAAATAATTACCAAAGAAAAACCTGCACATGAGAATAAAACGATTTCCTGATTTTAAAATTGAAGTGAAAATGTTTCAGAAATCAATAAACATATTATGGGGAAAACAGGCATGTGCCAGTAGAAATTAAAGTTTGGAGCAATATGTGGAGCAAGAAAAAACACATTTTTGGAGCAGTTTGGAGCAAGAAAAACAGATTTCTGGAGCAATTTGGAACACAAAAAAGTCACTTATGGAGCACAAGAATGGCAATTTTGAAACACAAAATTTACTTTTCAAGGGAAGGGAGAAGTCATTTAAGAATGCTAATCTGAAAAATGAAAATTAGGGAGGTTCTTAAAACACTTAGCAACAAAAACTACACATGCACTGACAATTCTTTCATAAAAATACATCATATTCATATCTACACTATCTTTTTTTCCCTCCCCCAATTTAAATTAAAAATTCCCTGATATGACCAGTTTTAGTTAGAAGTGGTGAATCTAAAGTCTCGCAAACAAAAGATTTTTCATCCAATTTGACATTGCTTATAAAATTTCAAATTTTATTTCTACAAAGGTGTGTCAGAAGTTTCAAAAACTAATTATTAAAAAGTTCAGTTATTTTATACCGTGTTATACTAAATATCTATTTTAAATAATAAAAAACCCTAAAACTACTGCCAGTAGCTTAAAAAAAATTAAAAATTTCATCAACTTAAAATTATTAAATTTAAAGTACGGGCCAATTTTTATTCTTCAAGTATTAGAGATTACAAAGGAATGTCAAAGGAAAAATTTCTGCTTTTAAGATTGGCGGATAAAAGATTGAAATTAGAATGCTTAGAATGTGCTATGAAATTTTTTATACAAATTTGGGAGATTAAGAGCGTTTTTAGCACATGGAAAAATTTCAAATTACACTTTTGGTGAATTTGGAGCAAAAATGTCCCAAAATGATCTTTTTGTAGCAGATTGGAGCATCATCATTGATTTGGAGCAATTGGAGCAGCTGGCACATCCCTGGGAAAATAATACTTTTCTGTTGAGTTACTAAAATGCCTTAAATTTTAATTTAACAATAGAGTATTAAAAACTCTGTTTTACATCTTGTTTTTAAAATTATTCATTTACCAAAAGGCTGCAAATAGATTGAAGTTCAGTTGGCAAATATGGAACCCGGAGATCGGGGATAGTTAGTTACCATAATTTCGCTAGTATAGTCCGCGGACTATGCATGTCAAAAAGGGATTTTTTTCCAGGACACGGACTATCTGGCTGAAATAAATTTCTTTTGCAAAAAAATTTAGTATATTTATCTTGCTTTTTGATCTGTAGTTAGCGCGCAAGCTCCAGTGAAGCCGATGCTAACAAATTTATTTCTGTAGAAAATAAAGCACACAGATGCACTTGAAGTGACGGCACATCGGCATGCAGGGAGCATTTGAATTTTTTTTCCCCCCATTATGTCATTTAAAGCATCAACGTAGTTACAGGTGCGGACAAGCTTCGTGAAACCATTTTAGAAATATTTCCGTCCGATATGCAGAACCAAATTTTGAATGTGCTTTAAAAAAAATAATAATTTATGTAATACGGGGGAAAACGGGCCTTCACAAACCGAGGTACCGACGCCGTGTCAACATCGAGAAGGTTGTTATTGTTTTGTCTTCACTCAGCCAGCTGGCTAATAAAGCGAGAGAGCGAATTCTGCTGAGACGTTAAAACATGACTTGTGTCGCCTAGTCGCCTCAATTTCTTTCTTTTTTTTCCAATTGCGAACGCGAATTTTTAATAAAGAGCATTTTTAAATTTCATATTTCGTTAACTTTCAACCCGAAAATTAGTAATGATCTTTTCTTTTCTCTTTGCTTGGTTATGTACATTTTCATAAATGATTAATAAAAGTAATCTTTTTATTTATTTAAGGAGGCGATACGTCTTGCCTAAGGACGGATTAATGCAATTTTATGGTCGGTTAGTTGAAATTTGTCTAGTTTATGGAAGTAAAATAGAATTTCTTTTTCCTGTAGCGGAGGAGTAATCGCCCCCCCCCCCCTCAATCCCTTTAATCCGTCCGTGGTCTTACCATTAGTTAACTTTTCAGGAAGTTACGGTACATATTTTTAGTAAAATCCGCGTAACTGTTTAAAAAAGAAAATGGAAAAAAAAACTGAAAATTTTGGTTTTCTTTTTCTTACGGATTTCTTAACATTAACTCACATTTTAAAAAAGCATTATTCTTTTATTCAGCATAAAATTAAGACGTGTACGTTTTAATAGCTATAAATATCGAAGTATTTATTTATTGGAATTATTATTAATAATTTATTTATTTAAGAAAAGTATATTTAAACTACCATAAATTATTTTACTTCCTTTGCATGTTGAAGACCTAAAGGAATACGACAAGATTTACACTCATGTCCATAAATTAAGGATAATGAAGTTCAGGCAAAGAAAGAGAAAGAAGCAAAACAAATTTGACTTATTTGTAAAGTCTATTTATTAAACAAAAAGTAAAGAGCAAAAAAGATGCTATATGCTTGACATAATTAATAAAAATTGCAAGTTTTACTCCCTTGACCAAATTTCAAAAAAGAACCTATTTACAAAAAACAGTATAACATGGTTAGTAGGATGGTTAATACGGAGTATGTCTCCCGGACGATGCAATACAGGCCTGACAACGCCTAGGCATGCTGAGTATCAAATGATCAATCTGATCTTGGGGAATATTACACCACTCATCAAGCAATGCACTCCGAAGTTCCGGTAGACAGGTGGGAGGGGGTTGACGGGCTGCAATTCGTCGGCCAAGCATATCCCACACATGCTCTATTGGATTCAAGTCCGGTGAGCATGCTGGCCAATGCATACGGGTGATATCCTCCGATTGAAGGCATTCGTCTACAATGTTTGCACGGTGAGGACGGGCGTTGTCATCCATAAACACAAATTCAGCACCCATGGCGCCCCGAAACAAACGTA
Source organism: Cheiracanthium punctorium (assembly GCA_038373885.1). Lineage (NCBI taxonomy): Eukaryota > Metazoa > Arthropoda > Arachnida > Araneae > Cheiracanthiidae > Cheiracanthium > Cheiracanthium punctorium. The sequence continues at coordinate 205,506 of JAWZYV010013134.1, read as the reverse complement.
CATGTTGTTCCAGAATGACATCCCGATAGATGTGGCCTGTCATCGTTACACTCTGAACATGCAGGTCAGTTCTGGAACCAAGAATAATTCCTCCCCAAACGAGCCATCCTGCACCACCGTAACGGTGTCTTTCAATGGTGTTCTCTTGGTGGTAACGGGTACCTGGCGCTCTCCAGATGAATGTCCGGCGAGAATCAGACTCCAAACTAAACCTGGACTCGTCGGAAAACATCACACAAGACCACTGTTGCGGTGTCCACAATGCATGCTCTCTACTCCAGGTTAATCGCAGGCGACAGTGAGTTGCGGTAAGTGGAACACATCTGACAGGCCTACGAGCATATAGACCAATGTGCCCTAAGCGTCTGTACACGGTCTGCCTTGAAACTGTCGTACCGGTAGCTGAAGAGAGCTGACGAGACAGGTCTGATGCTGTACTCCGTCTGTTTCTTTTGGCAGTAACTGCCAAATAGCGGTCCTCATTCGGCGTTGTAACTCGGGGGCGACCTGTGCTGTAACGTCTACTCACATTACCATCATCTTGGAATCGTTGCCAAAGCCTGGAGATGACACTCTGGGCGATTCCAAGTTCCTCGGATACTTCCAGCTGGGTACGTCCACATTCCAGTCGTCCGATAATTCTGCCACGTAAAACATCATCCAAATGCCTCCTTTGTGCCATAACTATGCGGTTTTTGCACTGAAAGGCTTTCACAGCGCTTGTGAACAATTTTACTTCTTTGCCACCATTCCTTATATACCCCTCTCTTACACTCTCGTCATTGTGACGTACCATCCACGCCATCTGGTGGTTTCCTGTAATTTGCATATTCTTCTTCAAGATGTGTGTGATCATTCCACAGGTGAAATTTTTATTTTAGAGATCAATTTCTGTGTGATTCTGAATTATCCTTAATTTATGGACATGAGTGTATATTTTAAATACCATTACTAAAAGCTGCACTTTTATACAAGTTTTATTTGTCGTGTAGACCGTCAGTTTGCTTTATTTAAACAAAAATTCTAGTTTAGCATTCATAAAATGTCTGGAAGTTCTCGTTCGGCCGACGATTTTTCCAAAACCAAGCAAATTTTTGGATCCGAAAATGACCACAAATATTTCGTTTTCAATCCACATTTTCTAATATATTCGATAACATCTGCCATTTTCTCAATAATCCACAACAGAAGTGTCAGTTAAGCTGGTACGTGTCCGTGAAAAAAATTTATAGATTCAAGTGCGCAAAACAGCAATAAAAACACGTCGCGAGTAACAATAGCTCACCGACAACGGTTTTCCAGTGGCGAAAGGTCTCGATAGATAATTATTGTTGTGTAGTAGTTCGCCAAGTACATAATTATGTATCATATGCCTTTCGAAACATCGAGGATCTAAAATAAGAATTTGCCCCTCTGAACTAAGTTTTGAATTTACCAACTCAGGAAATCAGTAACATTGCACTCTAGCTGACTTTAGTCTAGGCGCAGTGTGAGATGCAGTGAAAACGTACATCCCAGGCGCGCATGATCGTCCTCTTGTTACTCTGCTATGTCCGCTTTGTTTTGCTTTAGGTTCGGTAATCACTGGTTTTTTTTTTTTTTTTTTTTTGAAAAAGCGGAAAGGTTTTAAAACATTTTCGGAGGTCTTCCAAAAAAAAAGCGGAAGATTTTCATGCCTGCTCAACTTAAAACATAGGCGTCCAATTTTTAAAAATCTTGATTGGATTTTGAGATTTTGCGAAAATCGTTTCAAACTGCGTAAATTTGTGTTCAAGCATCACGCAAAAACGACTGAAGCGAATGATATGAAATTGGGTGTCATGATAGGTGGCCACTCAACTTAAAACATAGGCGTCGAATTTTTAAAAAATCTTGATTGGATTTTGAGATTTTGCGAAAATCCTTTCAAACTGCGTAAATTTGTGTTCAAGCATCACGTAAAAACGACTGAAGCGAATGATATGAAATTGAGTGACATGATAGGTGGTCACTCAACTTAAAACATAGGCGTCGAATTAAAAAAAAATCTTGATTAGATTTTGAAATTTTGCGAAAATCATTTCAAACTGCGTAAATTTGTGTTCGCACATCACGTAATAACTGCAAAGGTGAAAGAATGATATTTGGTGAAATGATAGGTGGTCACTCACCTTAAACTATAAGCATCTAATTAAAAAAAATCCATCAGATTTCGAGATTTTGTGAAAATCCTTTAAAACTGAGTGAATCTTTGTTCCCGTATTACGTAATAACGACTAAAGCGAATGATATGAAATTTGGTCACACGATAGATGGTTGCTCAACATTAACTATAGGAGTCGAATTTTTTAAACATTTTTATTAGATTTTGAGATTTTGTGAAAATTCTCTCAAAATGCGTTTATATTTCTTCAAACATCACTTAATAACAACTAATACGAATGATACGAAATTTAGTGATATGATAGGCAGTTGCTAATCTTAATTTATACGTGTTGAGAGAGAGAATTTTAAAAATATTTTGATTACATTTTGAGATTTTGCGAAAATCGTTTCAAAATGCTGAAAATTTGTTCCAGCATCACGAAATAAAGACTGCAGGGAATGAAACGAATTTGGGTGACATGGTAGGTTGTCACTCAACTTAAATTCTAGGCTTCCAATTTTTCAAAAATGTTGATTAAATTTTGAGATTTTGTGAAAATTATTTCAATATGCGTAAATATTCGTTCGTGCATCACATAATTACGACTAAAGCGAATGAAATGATATTACTTAGTTACTCTCTAACCTGTAATATTTTAACAATACATGAAAATTATAACTTCGCTTTCTTTACTTTGGCAACATACTGCATCCGTTCTGTGTACTCCTACAATGCTGACGAAAGTTCTTGCTTTTTAGAAATTTTCATTCACTAACCCGTCGAGGACGGGCACTTCAGCTAGTCACCAATATAATTTCTTAGACCCAGTTAGAGGATGCCATACACAATCAGTAGAATGAATGTGGGGAGCATAACATGGCAGAATGAATAAATGCCAACAATCACTGAATGCCACATCTAGAATCCTATCTGTTAGATTTACATGGCGAAAGCAATATCCCCAAAATAAAATGTTGATAGACACTGTAAATTTCATGCCTCCAATGTAGATTTGTATTTCATCTATTTCCCTGCTCATATAGATCATTATATTTAATAAAATATGCTAATATGTGCCAAGGATAGCAACCTCATTTCTAACTTTTATGTTTACTTTATTACTTTGTTTATTGTAATGGCAACAGGTGCAAATAATTTAACTTGGCAGAGTTGGCGATAAATAGTGTTCTCAAAACAGAAAGGTACACGCTATTGTTTACATCTAGTTGTTGCCATTCACAGTGTAGAAATATCGCTGATTTTGGCACTGCATACGTTACTGTAATATAAAAAAATATACAAACATAAGTAAATGAGTGGATAGATACTGCAGCTCTTGGTTGAGGCATTAAAGGAAAATAAAAGGGGGAAGAATCTTTTGGACAGATAACAAATGATCATGCAGGCTGTACATCATATTAGAATGCAGAATACTTTTTAACATTTTCCAACAAGGTTGAAAAGTGTTTATGATTTCGGTTTGTCTGTCTGTGCTCCTGTAAATATGCATCAATTTCTACAAAGTTTATATATATTATTCTTATTTACTGTACCATGTAACCTATTAAAAAGGGTCTATGTAGCATTTATAGTTTTTCTACAGAAGCACTCAAAATATTCCCAATACATTGCAATCTGTGGGAAGTTATTCTTTAAAGCTTATCGTCATACTATATAGTTACGCTGATCCCTGACTTCAAAATAGAACTTTTTTCCGTTAATACTGCAAAAAGATTACTAAGTCATCTCAAAAAGCCTAGTAACATCTATACTGTTTATGCGATCCGCTTGAAAATTTTTCAGAATTATGTATAAAAATTAGAAAACAATCAGCGCTATTTTAAATATCTGAAAATCAACCTGTTCCCTCATTTTTAAGCGATTTTTTGCTATTTTCAGCACCATTTTATTTCTGAGTCAAAAAAGTGAATCATTTGCATGACAAAATTACCTATTTCAAGTGAATATGACGTCATACAATTGGGATTTCAATATGTTTACAATAGTTTTTCCAGATTACACAGTTTATTACTATTTTCACAAATAAATCATCCTCATGGATATTTGAATGACTGTTTACACAAAATGAAATCTTTCAACTACAAAAAGTTTCCGCAATGCTTACTGAAGAACATGAAGTACAATTTGGGTATATAATAAAAATTGAATATGAACTTATTTATTTTAGGTTAAATTAGATGAAAATTGAATGTACACATATTTCAGTCAAATACTTTTTCTATTGCCCATTGTAATTCCTTCCACAATGGGCTTTCACTTCTAGTATATAATAAAAATTGAATATGAAGTTATTTATTTTAGGTAGACAAAGATTAAATATACTGAGTGTAAACATGCTTTCATCAAATGTTTTTTCTAGCACTTGTTGTAGTTACCTCCTGAATGGGCTTCTAGTTTTTGAGATATTCTGCTATTTGAAATGAAACGAAGTTCATATATGTTATTAAGGATTACAAGATAAAGCTTTCCATCGAAAATAGTATCTGTATAGTTAAAAGTTTTTCTACAAGAGCACTCAAAATAATTTCAATACAATACGGTCAATGGCAGTTTAGAGACAGGCATCTATTTAAAGCATATAATTCTATCCTACAATACGATTAGCTAATAATCCAACGATGATCGTGTGTATTGCATATTTTTTGGACATTGAATCATCAGAAACTACTCGGAGCTACTGAAACTACCAAGAACCAACCATGGAGCAGCAATTCCTGGAATGAACAACTACTACATATAAAAGAATGATATTGAACTCGGGAGGGAGGGCAACGAACGAGAACCGAGGTATCACTGTTGGATGAGTGTCATGCTGTATGTAGCTCTTTAATTTATGTTGATTATAAAATAAATTACTTTTGATTTTACAAAAGTCTGTTTCTTTCTGCCCAAACATTCCACTATCATTATGGGCCTGTTTAATTCCACAAAAGGACTTGCCAACAGGGTTTCCGCTAACGGTCGCATTTTTAGCAAAATGCGAAAAGACTATACAAAAATGCGAAAATGAAACAAGACATTTTCACTATTTTGTTAAAGCCTTTGTTTTGAATAATAATAAAAACATATTTTATTTTTTATTTTCTTTATTCTTGAAATTTTTCTATAGGAAAACTGATATAGTATAAGCTTGATATAATGCAGTTTTATATAGTAAATAATATTTCTTGTAAAAGAATATAAATCACAACTAAGACATTTAATTTACTATAAATTTCAACAATATTCAGTATTAATTCAGTATGTGTTATGTTGGGCTTGTACTGTCTTAAAATTAAACTTGTTTTCTCTTAATGATAAGTACAATTATTAATTTTCATTTCAATTTTTTAAAAATGTTTTTTTACTGCTGTGTATTACTTCTTTAAAGATATCATTCCTACATTTTGATATTTAATTTACAAATATAAATGAAACACTATTAAGGCATCGAAAATGCTATGTGAACTTGTATTTACAGGTATTTTAGCATTTTGCTAAAGCTTTTTTTCTGATTTTAGCTTTTATGCTAAAGAACTTTTGAACTCAGCTCAAACCCTGGTTGATAAGTAGTATTTTAAAAGAATTGAAGAAGTTGCTTCGTATGAGGCTGAGCGACAAAATTAATTCAACTAAAGAGAAAAAGCTTGATTTAAGCTGTTATGCACATGCTAATTGCAGAGCTGCCAACCTCCAACTGTAAAATATAGGAGTTTGATTGTAGGGAAATTTTCACTTTAATAGAGAGAGAGAGAGAGAGAGAGAAAAGGATTAGTCAAGCCATTTTATACATGGAGTGATAATCATACACTATCATGCACGATACTGCAGTAGTAACTAAAACATTTTAAACTAGTGAAACACAGAGGCGGACTAAAGCAAGTTTGTCGGGGGGGAGGCACCCCCTCTTCCTCCCCTTTAATCCGCCCTTGGTGAAACAGCATGCTATAACATGACCATCTGCACAGGCAGCCATATTATAATTCATTAATAAATATTTCACAAACACATTTCAAATGGAGATATTTTAGCAGATTTGTATTCGACCTTAAAAATCAATTGCAACAGGTAGGAAATCATAAGTGAATTTAAATAACATTAATGAATAAAAATAAATAAATAAATAAAACTGCAAAATAAGGGTTCACTTTTAATTATTAGGTACTGGAGACTTCAATAAAAAAATTGCACAGTAAATGATAGTCATTTACAAGAAGGATGAAGAAAGATTGAAAATTTCTCCCTGCCTCTGTAAATAAATTTTGAAGGACCGAAAAATCGGATTTTTTCGTTTATTATCGAATTTCCGGAGCAAATTAAAAATATCGGAGAAACTCCAGCGAAATTGGAACATTTGGCAGCTATGTAATTGGAGCTAAATTGAACTTTAGCTTTATCGTCTTGTGAATGCTTGCTTTATAGCAGACTCAACAGCCCTGCAATACTGATATTTCAACATATCAATAAAATCGACTATTATTAATCCTGATAAGCCCCCTAAGATTCCAACTTTTTCCCTTATTACACTTGCTATCTCAGAAACATTTATACTGTTCTTCATACAAAATTCCTTACTTTTAATATTTCCATTAAGTCAACTAACCTATCTAAGTAACTTTTTAGCAAAGCATCGATCAAATTAAAACCATACCTAGCTAAGCATTTTGAACTTTGCATTTAGCTTGGGCAAGATTTAGAGCACTATCACGATCTTGAATACTTGCACCTGTGTACTTCAGCAGCAATTTAGTAAAGATGGTAGCTTTGCTCAGTTAGACACCACCGCTAAGAGTTCATAATTTAAAATGCAAACGATAATGTTGCTGCTGAAGGCAATGTTGCAATAGTGAAATCTATTACTGCAACTGAAATAGATATTTCTTCTCTCAAAAGGGCTATTGTTGAGAGAGAAGTCGATTAACGAATAGATACTGTTAGAGAATTACTTTTCGGACGTTCAATCACCAGAAACTACCAAAAACTACTGAAACCTCCAAGAACCAACCATGGAGCAGCGATTCATGGAATGAATGACTAATATGTATAAAAGAATGATATTGAACCCCAGAGAGGGAGAGCGATGAACGAGAAGCGAAATATCGCTGTTGGATGAGTGTCATGCTGTATGTAGCAAGTAGCTACTCTTTATGTTGATTCTAAAATAAATCACTTTTGATTTTACTAAAGTCTGTTTCTTTCTGCTCAAATATTCCATTAGTGTGCTTTCCTCAAATGTTGTACCAAAAGTCACCAATGTTGGTGACTTTTGTGATAAATAGCCAAATATGGTGCGGAAAAAAATGCGTTGAAAAATGAATCAAACTTGGCAATATTTTCATTATTTGGCAATAAAATAAAAAAGGCACTTACATATTATTATCGTAGTCATTCCCGCCAAACTATTTTTTCCTCAAATTTGCTGGCAAACTGTTGCCAACTATATTCTGAACCATCAATAATTTCATGTGTCCAGCATTTATCTTGGTGAAAAAGTTGCTCATTGTGGCAGACTGCCGGGATAATATGTAAGTACCTCGAAAAATGTCTAATGTGATTATATAAAGCTATGACGATTTCATTCAGAATTTTCAAAATTCATTACTTGGCCTGTAATTAACTGATTTAGTATATTATGTTTTGTGAAGGAATGGCTAAGGGTTATCTGCCTTGGAGTAGGAGGGGGTCGCATTGGTTGGAGGAATTTCCCCGGCTGTTGAAAATCTATTAATGCGTTACAACCCAAAACGGGTTAATGGATTTACAATTGCAAACTTTGATTCTTTAGTGCATAAAAAATTAATTTTAGACTGCTCTTCCTTAAAAGAAAAATTTCCCACTCTCCGTGTTCGTACGATATGGCTATGTTGTATAAAAGAAATATTGACATTTTAACTTACCAACAAGTTTGGGAGGTCTTTATGATTTCAGTTATTTGTCTATAATCCTCCTGTCCAGTGTTCTAACTGCTGTAAATATACATCGATTTGTATGAAATGTATGTTTTTTTCTATGTACAGTACCATGTACCTTATTGAGAATGGTAGCATTTTTTAACGCATAAGTAGCATTTATAGTTCTTTTACAGGAGAAAAAAAAATCAAATACATCGCACTCTATGGGGAGTCGTTCTTGAAAATGTACTATAGAGATATTCGTTTTTTTTTTTTTAAGAAAACAAAGTTGGCATATATATTATTAAGGCTCTCAAAATAATGCTCTCCATTGAGAATAATGTCTGTATTATTAATAGTTCTTCTACAGGAGCACTCAAAAGAATTCCAATACATTACAGTCTGTGGCATTTGAGAGACACTAAGACATTTCTAGCACAAGACAATGAGTATAAATTTTTTTAATTCTTCTGTCAAACATTGAAAAAAAAGTTGAAGGTCTTTTACAGGGTCTCATAAAATTGCATCCCCAAATTTTTTGCAAAAATATTTTTGTGTTGGAAAGTGTTTTATAATCTATGCGTTTGGCATGATTTATCTTTCTTGTTTTTTTGTTTTTGCATGCATATGGCCTCAATTACAGAGTAAACACCAATACACAAAACAACCCTAAACCTCAATAGAATAGTATTTTTTAAAAACTGTACACCCTAACTCTTCTGCCACTGAGACAAAAGATTTAGCAATAGACTTTTACCTTTTTATCCCGAGATGCTGTAGCAAAATATAAACTGTCAAATGTCCAGGAACAACTCCATATGATGCGTGCATGAACAGAGTTTTTCTTATCAAGGTGTGCTATTTTCCGATAAGGAGAAGCTGTAAAATTTAATACAATTTTAAATGTCACAAATTATTTAATACAAAATCCTGAACTGCTCTTTTATTAAAACAGGAGTTTTATAACTTAAAGGTGTAATGTATCTAAAGAAAAGCACCATTTATTTTATGCACTAAAATTTCAATTTCAAATGCAGTAACTTAATAATGTTAAGATAAGAGACAAACACACATTGCAGTCATTATTACTGACTAATTATTTTTGATAGCAGTTTCATAAGTCTCATTATACTGAGTGTTTCAAAATAGATGCTAAAGCGATTATCTTTAAACCGTAAGTGATAGAAACATATTTTCGATTAGAAAAATTTATCAAATAAAGAGTAGATTTCATGTATAAGTTTTTTCACAAGGAGCTGTATACATATTAAAATATGAAATTTAATTTTTATATGGTCCCTCTTTTCCTATCAGTTATATTTAGAAAAAAGTTACTCTTTCTTTAGGAAAATTAATTTTAAAAATCCCATGGCTCTAAGTGAAATAGTTAGCCTTGAAATTAATGTTAAAATCGATGACTTACACCGCTTTACCTACTGTGTTGGCACCAGTTTTCAGGCAAAAAAAAAATTTTACTTTAGGCAACCAATTATGAGTTGATAAAAGTTAAATAATGATACCAATTTTGGGAAAGGCAACTAAATGCATTCAAATGTCTGAAATTCACATGCACAGTTTTACTTGAAATGATCAGTACTGCCTTATGAAATTACTGATAATTTAGTCTGTTAGGGGGTCATCCACTAATTATGTCACGCTTCTAGAAATGGAATTTTAAAGAGTAAAAGAGAGTGACAAAATAATAGTGTAAGTTACAATGTGTGGTAACTTTCACCACAAACTGTCAAACATGCATTTTAAGAAAATTCTAGCTAAATTGGGATTTGAGAAGTCAGCTGCATCTATCAAGTGACTATTAACATAAATAAACGACATTTGAAAAGTAATTACATTTTTCTCACTTTTGAGACATCTCCCTAGTGCTTGGCGACAAATGCCAAAATTTTCAAATTGCAATATCTTGGTATAACTATTCCATTCAAATATGGGATATATTTTTTATTAATTTTCTTAGACAAAGAACAATATTTTTCTAAATATAACTGATAGGAAAGCAGGGACTGTATACAAATTAAATCTTGTAATTTAATATGTATACAGCCCCTAGTAAAAAAAAAGTGCCCTATTTTGCCCTAAAGCTATTCTTAATTTGATAAACTTTTCTAATTGCAAGCATGTTTCTATTACTTCCAGTTTAAAAAATAATCATTTTAACATCTATTCTGAAACACCCAGTATAAAAAGGTGCAACTTTTTAGTGTTAAGTTAAAAAAAAAAAAAAAAATTATAAAATTTCTCTTGATGATCAATCCAAATAATATCAGGAAACAAAAATCTACAAAAATGACTTAGTGAAAATATGTATGCTCTTTATCAAAGACTTGCCAACATGGGAAAATCAAAATGTGTAAAACAGCGTGTGAACAGAAATTTCGACACTTTTTGCTGTACAATGCGTGAGCGTTATTTTTCACCTTTCACCATAGAATGCACAAGCATTATTTTTAATGCATTTTATATCACAATTATTTAACTAATAATATACATAATTAATAAGAAAATAAATACTTATGTATGTGTTACACCTATATTTCAACCATATATTGTCATCAATCAATAATTAATTTGAATAAACTTTAGTAGTATACAGCCGAAAATCCAGCAGAGCAGTCGGATATCTGGTAGTTATGATTCGGATATCCAACGGCATTTTAGATATTCAGGGATGTTAACTCCAACACTCGATTTGGGAGCACCCCGGGAGCAGAAAAAATTTCATTTGGGAGCACCTCGGGAGCAGAAAAATTCCATTTGGGAGCAGAAAAATTCTATTTGGGAGCAGAAAAATTCCATTTGGGAGCACAAAAAAAAATAGTTTCCGAGAGGAAAACTAAGATTCGAGATCAGAATTAACATGATTTTGGATCATAAAATTGAAGATTAAGGAACACAATAAATGCATACAAGAAAAGCAAAGTTTGCGAGCTAAAATCCCATTTGCTAAAAGCAAAACACTATTTGAAAGCACTTTAGGAAAGCTGTGGAAAAAAAAAAGGGGTGTATACAGGCTATGCTATCAGCAACTTGGTAAAAACAATACATATCAGGAGTCAGCAACCTTTCTGTGGTTAAGTCATTTTTTTCCTACTCAAGAACCATGAGTATGATTTGTATGCGGCTTGCGAGCCACAGGTTGCCAATCCCTGTCCCTTTTTTTTTCTTTTCCAGAATCATTTAGGAAATCTTCCTCTCGAAAAAGAGAGCACAAATAAAATGAAAACTAAATTTTAAAACAAAAGCTTCTATCTCATTCTTTGGTTCTATTACAAATCACAAGTAGTACTAAATGGGGATTTTTGAAAACCTAAATATTATACCTCTTATACAACAACACGTAATTGGTAAGCAGTATCGAAAACAAAATAAATTTGATGGTTAGAATAATTAAATGTGTGTACTTTTAATAGCATATGCTTTTGTATCAGTAATTTAACCTCATCTAATATTTACATATTCATCTATAATACTTGAACACAATATACAAAGCAAATGTAAACAAAAAATATTTAATGACTGTTGAGAGAAATTAAGAATTATGGGAAGTTAAAAATTAAGATTATGAGAAATTAATAATGAGATTACAAATTAAGTATCATAAGTTATCTAGTTTTCTATTTATTCTTTTTTTTATTTTTATTAATTTCTTCTTGAGCTTTTTCATTTTCTTCTAATAGTTTTAATGTTTTTGCAAGTCTATCCTTCTCTTCCGTTAATAGAATCTGTCCACTTTCTATAACAGCCAGTGGCGGCTCGTGACCTGCTTCAGTGGTGGGGCCCGAAAAAAATAGTGCCAGTTCAAATCGGGAAAATACATATACATAGAGCTGTGGCGGATCGTTACCCATTTCAGAGGAGGGGGCTTTTTTTTTTTTTTTTTTAAGCTCGAAAAGGTAAAACATATGAATCGCTTTTGTAAACAGTGTGAATACATAAAAACTTTTCGAATAACAAGTTATGAAAGGCGTATTGATTTCTCCTTTAAGTTTTCATTTAAAGACAGCAGATTTATTTTGCACCAAAAAAACATTTTCCTCCATTTTTCTTTCTCAAAAAGGTACAATATCAATTTAAAAGAAAAAAAAAATCAATGCATGTGTACATGTTGAAAAACGAATTGGTCCATAATGTTTCATCTCCAAATAGCAAATCGTGCCCCTTCATAAACAAAAAACGGTGCCCGTTGCGATGATTACCGTAATTTATGGAAGAAACGCCACACCCACGAAAATGAGCTTAGTTAACTAGAAAATCGTCAAAAACGCCGCAGCCGCGATCGTTGGTGTGTGTGTGTTGGGGGGGGGGTGATCGTGGTCAGAAGTCAATGCTAGATAAAATTCAATGTTTTCTAAAATAATTTCTTAATTAACAAAAAATAAATAAATAAAAATATGTTGCATTACTTATTAGACCTAATTTATTAAAAAAGCTATTAAGTTGATCGGATATATTTCGGGAGAAATTGGATAAACGGTAAAAAAATCTCCTTTTTTCTCCCCCTTCCCATAGAATATTTTAAAGTATTTGCCACTATTTTACTAAGCTTACGATTTCTATTTTCAAATAATCATATATCAATGTTTATATTCACAAAGGCGAATTTATAGAAATAAAAAAATAACTTCTAAAAACCTTCTTGCATCCGCACAAAGTTCAGATAGACTACCAGGCGCCATTAAAATGAAAACAGCAATCGATGTGTGAGAAGAGTATCCAGTAAAAAGTAAACATTCCCCCCCCCCGGGGATGGCCAGTTGTTGATTACGTAATGAGCTTGCTTCAGCAAATTGTTGCTTTAAACTGAATGTTGTGTAACAACTCTTGATGGTATTTATTTATTATTTTTTATATTTATAACATTGGGATTTATTTTAAAAGCACTCAGCATTTCTTGAGCATACCAATTAGTTGGCAGTGTTTATTCCATAGAGTGCACAGGGTACAAAGCCGCACGGCGAAAAAAAAAAAATTCTTTCAGATAAACTTTATTTATTTATTTATTTTTGGTGGGGGGAGGGGGGAAGGGTTAAACTCGCACCGTGCGCAACATTGACTAATTTTGGCTGAAATTCAGTATTTTAAGAACAATAGAGGTTCATGTGAAAAACGGGTGCATTTAATAGAGGGTAGTGCACTTTTGCGGTATTTTACAGAACTTTAATTCTTCAAAATATATATTCAAAACTTCATTAAAATTTAATTATAGTTCTAAAATGTAGATGTAAAAGATTTACTTCTATTTTTTTTTCTTTTTACTTAATTGAGGAGACATCGGTTGGATGTATGAAGCCATCCACTTCAGAGCACGGGACATGGACCCATCTTAGGGTGCTCTGACTTTCTCCAAAACTGGATCAAAGATCAAACCTCTTTTCTATGGGGGTAGGTTTGCATTCTGATTCGCTACGCTGTGATCTGTGCACGCTAAAGATTACGTGTCGGTGGTGGCGCCATCTTTTGAAAAAATTATCACGAAACGAATTTTTCGATTTTTTGTTGAAGATCGGCTAAAAAAAAATTAAAAATATTGTAAATGCTGCACCCGGTAGAAACGCCGCACTTACTATTTTTTAACTTTTAAACTCATAAACGCCACGGCGTTTCTTCCATAAATTACGGTACTTGTTTGCCTATCTGGCCGGCCCTGATTGAGGTGACTAACAAAGCCCGACTGGTCCGATCCAGGGCGGGTAGAATGGCTTCGGAATGCAGCTTTCGTACGCAGTTTGAATCTTGCTTTACTGCTAACTAGCTTTCCATACACGCTTTAAAAGATAAATGAGCGTGGCAAAAATTTAACAAAGAGTCAAAATGACGTATTCGGCGCAGACCGGTGCAAAAATCGGCTAAAAGCGCAGTTCGGCGCAAGAATTTGTGTTTCGGCGCAGCTCGCCGCAGAATTAACATCCCTGGATATTGAAAAATCAGCCGGATAGGCGAGATACTGGATACGTACTTACCTTTATAACATTTTTTATTTCTAAAATTGCACAAAAAAGGTTAAATATAATTAACTACTGATTTGAAGTATTAAATAAGGCTAAGAACAATAAAAGAAAATAAAGTTGTTGAATAAAAGGCAAATCAATTAATACACCACTAGCCAGATTTCTGGTGACTACCAACTTATTAATTATAATCACTTAACTGACTTGAAAAAACTATCTCCTTTTGACTGTGCTGACTTAAAATAAGTAGCAGTAGCTTTTTTTTGCTTTATTCAGAAAATCCGAAGTAAAAGTTTTCGTGAAGCAAGATTTTTTGCTGTCGGCTTTCATAATAAGAAGGCTTTCCAAAGTTATTAGACAAGTTGCACCTGAATTCATTTCTGTTTTTCTGAATAATACTGAAAACCCTCTCACATTCAGCATGGTCAGCTGCTGAAATAGGAACATTGTGATCAATGAAGAAAGATGTAAATAACAGTTCTGCATGAATAACGTTCGACTGTGCGTCCTCTTTGAAAAACGTTTGTAGACTTTTGCTGCTGTTAGCATGGTTCACATTTTCATTGATTTTTGACGAACTCATGTGGCGAGAAACGTCATACTTCCCTACGTGAGAAATGCTGAAATCACTCCGGCACATGTTACAATAAGCAAAATTTCGTTCCTTTGACAGAGGATACTATACATGCCTATTCTTTGCTATGTTTATAAGTTTGAAAATAAGCTGTTCTAGTAGAGATTACAGGCCATTTATCGAAAATAATCCTCAGAAAAGCAATCGAAGTATGCTCATACTACTGTCTACTACTGTCGCTTAACCGCAAAGCGGTCGCTGATAATGAAGCACACCACGTGAGACGCACAAGTCGCAGGAGAAAGACCTACTCCCTAGTAAGCGATTCTCCCATTTGCTCTACTCTATGACGTCATGACTGAGTAAACCAATCAAGAAAGAAATATTGCATCTGGAAAAGGAGATTTTTTTCTTTGCCCCAGTGGGAACCAAGAGAAATAGTTTGATGTGCATTGCGTCAACATGGATGAAAAGTGCAATGTGGATTATGGTGCCGATGCTACCACTTAGATCCATATTGAAAAGGCCAAAAAGTCCCAAACATACAGTATCATTTCAATTTAACACCTGATACATTTCTTTTTAATATCAATTTCACTTTTAAAGAAATAAACACCAGTTAGGAATAAAATATCCGGGAATGCGTAAAAAAAGGGCTGTATGCGTAAAAGCATAAACAGCAGTCGAAATGCATAAATTTTACGCATAATGCGTAAAAGTTGGCAGGTCTGTTATCATAGCATACATATTTTCACACAGTCATTTTTAAAGTTTTTCTTTATAAAGAGAGTGACAGCACATTTTTTGAAATCAAAAATATAGAGGCACAAAAAAAGAAAAGAAAGAAATTCTTAAATACATTAATTCAGGATATAATTCTGAATTCTGATAGTGAGAGTACACAAGGTTATTGGTAAACAACTTTACATTCTTTAGTACAAGTAAAACACAGCAATCCTATGCATAAAATATGAAATATTTTACACTTCTAAACTTTTAAAGAAAACACCTAAACTTTTAATGAAACAGAACTTTTAAAGCTTTTTTATTATTATTCAATGAAGAATACTTGTTGTTGTTCTCATGTCTGTGGATAGACGATTGCACCATCCATAGAAATAGGTGCCATTGCCCACGAGGGGGTTGGACTTCTGCTAGTTGGTCTCTAATTTTGAACCAATTCCAGATAAGGGAAAAACCACCATCTGAAATCGGCACCCCCAGAGGTATCATTTGAGCATGGAGGATTTTGGACTTTATGTGCACCAGCTTCCATTAGGGTACACAGTCCCACAGAAGTCCAGCCAAGATAGGAGTTCATCCTCCCAAGCACTGGCCAAGCCGGATGCTGCTTCACTTTCCTTTTCCCTACGGGAATGGAGTTTAGTGACTAAACCACTGCAGGGCTGAAGAATGCTTGAAAACATTAAAAAGAAATTGTAGGAAAGGCAGGTAACATTTTTAATATTCCAGGGTTAAAGCTGGATTTTTGAGGATTTAAAGAAAAATAAATTTTTCCATGCAATTTTTAACACCCGAGTTTTCCCTGAGGGTGTATAAAACCTGATAGTGGCACACACAGAAAAGGCTCAAAGAAGCTTGAGCATTCCTTTCATCAATTTTAACACATATTCTTTTAATGACTAGGCATCCGATTCTCCTTTCTTCTCTCTCCCCAGCCCCCGTTTTTTTTTTTTTTTTTTCTTGTCTAGAAATTTTAAGAAATTTCATCATATGTGCTACATTTAATCGACTAAGAAAACTTTAATAAAATGAATTTAGAAGAGCCTGCAATGAAAAATGGAAATTAGACAAGCTCTTGACTGTAAATTAAGAGTTTTAAATTAAATATTCTATTATGTTAACAAAACTTAGTACTGACAAACGAAAAATGCTTGGTTATAAGAATGTAAGAATCATTACTCAAAAAAAAAAAAAAAAAAAAAAAAAAAAAAAAAACTTCTTGTAAAAATTGCTTCTTTTGTTTTTTTATACTCAAACTCCCTGCTCATTAAATATGAAAATACATAAAAATAAATAAATCTCAGTTTTTTAACACAGTGTATGTGAAATTTAACATGATGCATGCATTTTTTAAGATTGAAAAAATGAAAAAACTTTACAGTGAAATTTACAAAATGTGATTTTTTTTAGAGATATATTACTGTTCTTGTAATATATTTTTTGCATGCAAAAAACACAAAATTAATCATAAATATTGGTAATAGGTAAAGTAATCTTTTTATATACTTCTTCATTTTATCATTAAAACATAATTATTTAACTGTTTCACTGAAATAGTTTACAGCCTCCTTATCCTTAAAAAATAATCACAAACATGGAAAAAGAATTTTATAGTTCATCTTACATTCAGCAGGAAAATGGCGATAAACTGCCCACATTCTATCACGTGAAACAGAGAGAAGAAACTCATCATCTGGTGAAAATTCCAGCTGTGTTACTGTCAAATTATGGAATACCAGCTGACCGACTTGTCTCCAGGTTGAAGTCTCCCATAGTATAATGGCAGCATGCTCAGCTTTAGATGCCTACAACAAATTAACAAATAATGAATATATATTTTTCTGTATACATGTTAGAGTACAAAAATGTATTTAACAACAGTTAACTTTGGTAAATTTACCTTACATGCTGATGCAACCAATGTGCCTGAATGATTTGCAGCTACAGTGAATACTTCATAAGGATGACCATATAACTTCTGAACTTCAGGCCATAATGTATTTTGTATGAGAGTTTCTTCAGTAGGGGGTGCTAAAAAACAACATTAATGCCATCAAAATATTACTTGGATATTAAATTATTTTTTGAAAAATTTTTAAGCAGATAAATTGAACAAATTTATTTAAAATATGTTTCATACTTTTTTTAAAAATTTTTACTCTGTTCAGTTTATTACATTCAATTAAAGTAGACTTCTGCTTCATTTCAATAATTTTAAGTCTGTTTTACAAAACATATGTGAAAATCTGTGTCACACAAAAATAATTGCTATGATGGTTGATATGTTTGGCGATGGGGGTCGCTCTCTTACACCTCTAAGAAACACTTCCATCCATTCTTTGTACAGCTTCTAAAAATTGAGAGGTTTGTTTATGTCATGCAAATGTAGTTACGATGAGGTAGTTCAAATTTCACTGGCATTTAAAAGTGAGCTTCAGAAAACAAAATCGTCATTCTCACTTTATATCACCGGTCCATGATTCATTAAAAAACCAATGAAATACTAAATGCTTATTCCAAGTATTGATCTTTTATTTATTTATTGGTGGAAAAAAATTCATTAGTTTTGATAATCTCAGAGAGCCAGGACCATATTTCTAAATAGGCTATGGTAGGTCGTGGCTTAGGGTGGCTTTTTTTTTTTCTTTTTAAGTTGTAGGCAGGACGTAGCTGATGCAGACTGCCTTCTTCTAGTCTATACTAAGAAGTATTTACCCACGAATACATTAATTTAATCGAGATTAGTCACTTTAGGTGCCGTAAGTCTTTTTCCAAGGCGAATGACTGTTAATGCTGCCCCCACTATATAGCATGAATAACATGTTCAAAACTATAACCTCATAGGAAAGATAAACCACTTTCTGATATAATTTCTCTTACGGCCTTTCCAATTTAAATCAATACTTTTCTCTAGAAAACATTTTTTAACCTGACCACATAGTATTAGTATGCATAGAGATAAAAAATTAGAAAGAGCATGCTGAAGGCAACAGATTTCAATTTTGCCTTTGAGTAGCACAGACCTAAACACGCCCTGCAAAGAGCAAGTCTAACTAAAATCATAAAAATTTGCAAAATTATTTTGCTCATGACATAATTTTCACTTTGAAGTCTGATAAACCTACTTGAGTTTCAAACTCATTTTAACAGTCATGATATCAAAATGACATAGGTCTAACTTTTTTCACTATCATTACACCGTCAGATATTGAGAATCAAAATTATGAAAAACTGCTTAAAAATAGAGATTAGGTAGACTTACAGATTTTTAAAGTGGAACAGATTCTCTCTCTCTCTCTCTCTCTTTTTTTTTTTTTTTTAATTACGTAATTACAAAAATGTTCAAGCCGATCACACCAACAGTGTAGATTTTACTGTTTTTTTTTTATGATAAATTTTTCATTGTTTTTAAATAATGGCAGTTAAAAGTTTTGTTTTGGAGTGGTCAACCCCAAATTGTTATGCACAGGCTTTATTTATAAGTTAATTGCATAAAATTTAAGATATTTTGTAAATGCACCGGGGAAAAAATTAACATCTCTTATGTTCATTAAAGTAATATTAAGTTAGAGCTCAAAAGTATCATGATTGCACTCTCTGTTTAAACAAATAATGAAATACAAGCAAATCGCAGAAGGAAATTAATTTTTTATAACATACAAATTCTACTTATGCATAGGGAGGGAGAGAGAAAATGAAAATTGCTACATTTTGATAGAATAATTGCATTGCTGATATTAAATTTATTGCTCTAACCTGTTATGTGAGTTGGAGTATAGTAAAAATCTGGATAACGATCTTTGGGGTGTTTTTCTAAGTCTTTTTCTGCAAGCACTTGTGCTTTTATTAGATCATCTTGAAAAACTGCTTTATTTGATAAACCTAAGGATGGTACACTAGCACCTTCAGCAAACTGAAATACATATAAAATATTCATAACAAACATAAAAAATTAATTGATAAACAAACATGAAAAATATTTTTATATGAAACCCATGCATTCATTTGATAAATTGCATCAGTAAATATACATTATTTCATTTTACTTTACAATACAAACTTGTATTAATTAGCTCAAACTTATATATATTATTATGTTAAAGAATCTTTTCTATTATATGCTTGTTTCTAAATTTTTACTGTAGAATCATTAAAGAACTTTTCTCATGCTCACTATAGGATCCTAATCATATCCATGTTTTTTATTTAATGTTTAAAATTATTTATTATCCTACCTCGATTTCTTTTATGGACTAATTAAATTTAAAAATCAATTTCATAAGCATTTGAATAATTTCCTTTTCGAACTAAGGTATAAATGAGTTGATAAAAGTAAATTAAGTACAATTGGTCGACCTTTTTGCTTAAATTAAATAAAACTTCTCAACAGTAAACTAGTATAATTGAAGTGCAACCAAATACATGTACTTATAATTTTTTGCTAAACATAAAATGGATGACTTTGATGTGGATTGAGACATTCCTCACATAAACTTTGCTTTCCACTTTAATCCGGAACTAAAATAACATTATTGAGTTGAGTAAACAGTTTACACTACCCAAAGAAAAAAAAAAAGAGGGGAGAAGATCTCTTTTTAAAGTTATCAATCTGAAAGAACAAGAAATATAGTAATAGATAGCCTTTTCATGATCACATTAACAGCATGAATACTTCACTTAAATTATTTTCAAGTACTGCTTTATGTATATTAGATTTATGTTTTGTACATGAAAAGCTACATGCCAAAGATTAGAGACACGAAAAATGTCCATTAAAACAATGATTCTCAACTATTGTACCATAGCACTTTATCCAATGGCACAGTTTGCTATTCAGTTTCATGAATGCATAAAATAAAATTTCTTTTTGCATGTACTATGTTTGTGTTGTACTTATATATATAAGTCAGTGTTTTCATGCAATACTTTTTTTTAATACTGTGCATGTATAATTTTCCAGCATTTTAATGTCATAAGGCAGGTATAGGCAACCTTTGAAAAGTTGCGGGACAAACTTCAGGATGCTAGCAAAGTTGTGGGTTGTATATGAGATTTTTGAATGGTTTATATGGGTTTTTGATAGATTCCACAGGTCAGATAAAAAGCTGTGGTGAGCCAGAGGTAGCCCATATGTGTCATAAGGGGATCAATTTTTCCCCACCCTTTTTTTTTTTAATGAAAAGTTAAAACAATGAATGTATTTTTGAAAAATGTAAATAAAAACTCACACATGTGTTTTTATTTTTTTATCTTTTACAAACAAAAATAAAATAAATAAAACAAAACAGTAACAGACATCAATCAATTACTCAAGTAAAATTGTTTTAAATTTACCTTGTGACAGTGTCTTCGGATTTTTAAATTATTAAAAGTGTACAATGACAGTAAAAAAGGTTGAAAATCACTGCATTAAACTACTAACTAGAAAAAATTATTTTAAAAGGTCTATAACACAAAAATAAACTTACATTACTATTCATATAAGCTGATGAATCAACACCACATATGTTTTTCAATGTTTCAGCAAAACTTTTAGGAGCCTGGAAAATACGCAGCACTTTTTCATCACCAGCTGACACAAACTGAAAACGATTTAAAACTGCCAGACATACCATATCATACCCATGAACTTGAGGGCGAGCAATTTCAAACCAGTTAGTCTGCTTAAAAAAAAAAAAATAAGTAGTCATTGTCATTGTGAAATTTCAAGTTTAATAGGCAATCATGTAACAAGAGGATGTATATTATCTATAAGAAGTAATAACTAATTTTTTACTATCAAAACTGTTAACACATACAAACACAAAAGTTAAATAAATTACTAAGAGAAAAGTAAAATAAAATATAAAATTCTTTTAATAAATGTATGAAAGATCAGTCTTCCTTAAGGAATAAATTTTATTTTTAACTGACTCCAAAAATAGATGGTTATCAATTTGCCAGAATCTTTTTCTTCCTTCCTTTTTTTTTTAATTTTTTATTTTTTTTATTCATGTTCAGCAATAATTTTTTACCAAGAAAGGAGATTTCAATAATTCTCTTTTATTCAAAAGGGACTACACATTCACATTATGTGTGGTCTCATATTAATTTGGCTACATTCTGGTGATATTTTAATTCAGAAAATTGGAAAAAATCATTTTTTTTAAACCATTGCCTTACAGTTTACCAATCAAGAGTTGACAGTTGTAAAAAAGTTGGAAGTAGCCAAAGTTGTCCACTTTTGGTGATTTATGTTTTGGTGCCAAAATGTAAGTTCCCCAAACTGAATCTACAATATGTTCTACCATGTTTCTAAATCTTATCTAAAGGGTTACCAGTAGCAGTGTTTCCCAGTAGCAGTTGTGGATAGTTGCCAAAGTTGAACACTTTCAGTGATTTATTGTCAAGTTTGGCATCAAAAGATAAGTTCCTAAAACTGATTTCAGCTTGTCAATAACTTCTATACTTAGCAAGAAATTGCCAAACCCTACATTTTACAGTGTAAATAATTTTCTGTTATGGTGTATGTAGTTTATTTTTTTTTTCTTCTTTAAAAAAAAATCATACATGTACAACAAAAGTCATAATGTCAAAAATAAAATATTTTACTTTAAAAAATGTACATACTTTTTGAGGATGCATTTTTTCTAAACATAAACTACAAGTTTAAGAACTCTTTTTAATTATAAAATTTTATAGGCATGAATAATGTGCAAGCCAGAATTATTTCTGTGCTGCTCATGTCTATAGAACTGTAGTTTAAAATACACACTAATTTTATTTAAAAGATTCACATGCTCAAATAATTAAGCACATGTTATTTTACTAATTATTAATAAATATATTTTTCAAATTACTATACTACTATAGTACCATTTTATCTATATTTATTCTTTTGCAGTATTTAAGTACAATGCATTTCAAAGTCAAATAAGTTTCTTTTACTAGACATTTAATTTTTGAAATATATATCATATATTCCTATCTGCAGGGAGTGAATAAGTGAGCTTTATTTTGGAACAGTAATATTGAGACACAAAGGAAAGAAATTTTAATTTAAAGCACAGAAAATTTCTTAAACTATCACTAGGAAAATAGACATAGAATCACTCAATCTACTTTTTCTGTTTTCCCACCCAGTTATCCTGTGCATTTACTCACTTATACAGTAAAACAAGATTTTTCAAGCCTTCATTGTACACCTCCACCACCAGTCCATTTAGAAATGTTTCCTTAATGCTGATGCATATTGTTAAGCACTAAAGAAACAGCATTGGTCAATTCAAAAAAGTTTCATTCTCCTGAACGACGATGCTCCTTCACATGCTGCAAACAATTCAAACTTTGAAGAGGGAAGTTTTAGAGCATCTACCCTGAAATAATCTGGCTCCCAGTGATTATCACTGTTTTACAAAAATGAAGGAAGTTTTAAGAAAGAAAAACTTGGTGAGAAACAATGAGTTTAAGGATAAAGTATTTACATTTATGAATGGACTGGCAGTGGAGAGTTATGATAAAATACAAAGTCTTGTTTTTGTATGATAAATGGGTGCATGTGCAGGGTGACTATGTGGAAAAGCAGCTTAATGTAGTACATGTAAAAATAAAAAAATTGCTAGGAGATCTTTATAAGTTATTTTTTAACTATCAAACCGGCACTATTTTCTGAATTTCCCTCATACTTTCATGATTTTTTAAATATTAAAAGCCGTAAAATTTATAAGAGATTTCAAACATTAAAAAAAAATACATTTTAAAAATATCTTAATATAAGTTTTAATGTTTTGCAAAATTGTTATTTTATACCATTTTTAACACGTTTTGAATTTAGAAATCAAAATAATTAAATATATACATACAGTGCACCCACTGTATGTATATATTTATGGTTGGGCAGGGCTGGCCCAAGGGGCATGCGGGGCCTCATGTGAAGTGCAAGCGTGGGGCCTCTTTTCTATCATGTCTTATGTAAGTTGCTACTACATATTAGCTTTATTTCCTGGCTTTTTTCGGGATATATCACAACCATCTACCAAGCTGTCTAATGTGATGGCAAAAAAAAAAAGGCCCAGGAGCGGGGCCTCTTTAAGTGTGGGGCCTTAGGCGATCGCCTACATTGGCACACACACACCCCCCTTGGACCGGCACTGGTGGGTGGCCAAATTATTATACTCAAATGAATTTTATCAAGTATATTTATTTTACTCAAACTTTTTTTTAAAAATCTAGCAGTTTTAATCCATCATTTTCTGAGCTTTTTTCCCTACCAAGAACTTTTTCTACATTTTGTAAGTTGCTAATATGTAAACAAATTACTAATTTGGAAATGGCAATACTGTATAAGGAGACAATTTTTTCCCGTATTAGGTGAGTGTGACACGAAAGAGTGTAAACTATTACATTTTTATTGAAAGAAAGTGTTTTGTTTCAAGGTGAGTTTCATTGAATGTATACTTCTAAATTATTAATAGTACAAATTAAGGTTTTTTTTAAAATTATTTTATGTCTATCTGAACTGCAGCTCTCCTTATCTTGCCAATAGATTGGGTCTTTTGCAAGAAAGAGCTCTTTCCATTTTTCCTCAACTGATCTGATTCACTCTTTCCTTTGCTCTTTCAGCAGTTGCTATATGCATATACTAGACTGGTGGCAAGAAGCAACCATAATACCCATCTGCTGATTGGTTAAGCATCAAGAAAAGTCATAAGTACTAGAAAAGCAAGTTGGTAGTAAAATTAATTTTTAACCAGGGAATGCAATCCCACACTGTTTTTCATTTCACGGGTTTGCATTTATTGTTGTGTCGACTACTACTACCCCCCAAATAATATATTTTCCATGTATAGAATTAGATGCAGTAGATGTATATTTTCCAATACCTATGGAATGCAATCCCGCACTATTTTTCATTTCGCAGAATTTTGGGATTGAGATTTGTTGATCCTGCAAGATTGACATCTCATTCAAATAAAAATTAATTTTAATAGAGAAAGGTAGGAAAAAGTAACAATTGTAAGCACTATTAAGTCTAATACTTTATCTTAATTAATATAATACCTTACATAAATATGAAAATTATAGTCATGATATAGTCTTCCTGTGTGATCGGGATTAAATTCCCTATTTTCAATGCATCGGTTAAATATTGTGTGCTCACAGAATTTTTAATAAAGCACAGTTTACCAGTAAGTGCTGCCAATCACGTTGGCTCATTATTTTGAAAGATGTTCCCTAATTCAGAGTCATGAAAAAATATAAATGTGCAAGAATTAAATCTTTTAGAATCATTGTGGATGAAAAAACAAAACAAAAAAATTGATTTGCAAAATTTGGCATTAAAGCTGTAAATCCTTACTTGGGCCAAAACAAGCAGATGCTGCTTGCAGCCAGTTATTCACAAAAATGACCAAATTCAGCAAGCTTCCGATTCTATATTGTTTATACAGTTTAAACTTGACTGGATAAATCTTCCTGTTTTAAGGCAAGATAAAGGTAGGCAGTTATGCATATCAATCATCTGTCTCAAAAGAAAATAGTGAGACATTTTACAGTCTACAGTCCCAAATATAAAGAAAGTGTCAGATGAGAAGAAGTCACTATTCCCAAAATGTAATTCTAAATGTACGAGGAAACATGTCGCAACTTCTGGAACTGTGAGGTAAATTAGACTTATAATTATAGAAAACGTAGACAGCCTCTGAAAGTTATAAAAGCCTTATTAAAAGACTCTGACGCAAGATTATCAAACAGAGCATTACCACTAACAAGGGGAGGCTCAGACATTGTGGTCACCGATTTTGATGAAATATTGATGGGTTATAAAGGACCCATAGTAAAGTAAAATGCCATAAAATTAGCTGCCAACTCTTGTTTATTTTCAAGAAAATTCCATTTAAACATTTGATGCATTGTTATGTACAAATTATTTGGAAAACCGCTTGCGGTCTCGGTGGCCCTGTGGATCCCCTTGGCAACGGAGATCGAGAGGTCCCAGATTCGATTCCGACTCATTGTGCTCTGCTTTCTCATTTTTTTCTCAATTAAAAATTCATAAAACAGTTTAAAATAATGCTTGAAATATATAGTGACTTATTTTGTAAAAACTGTAGTCATAAAGTTGTTTTTTGTGTATATATTTGATAATTTACTAATGCTTTTAGCTACTTTACTAATACATTCAGCTAAAACGTGTGCACACATGTAATTGTAATTAGAGATTCAATATTCGATATAAATGATAAGGGAAACCTTTTTTATATGTTTAACACATTCATGATTTGATATAGAATGCATTTTGCATTTAATTTTAAATTTATTTAATGTTGCAAGTAGTAGGTAACGAAAATAATAATAATAATGATATATCAGGAGCTTTTGGCCCCCGAGTGGAGAAAACTATAAATAATTTAATGAAAGAATATTATAATGTTATAATGTAACATGTTCGGGACATGTTCGTGTAACATTATTATGATATCAATTTGAAGTAAAGTTAAATTAATTATATTTGTTATGATTTCAATTTAAAGTAAAGTTTAATTAATTAAAAGCCTACTTAATTAAAAATCCTAACCTTAATTAGTGAATTTTAAATCAAGTAAAATTAAAATTACTAAACATTTTGTTTATTAAGATGGTTTTGTTTTGTCACCATATACCAGTATTCATAAAGGAAATAAAATAATAATGAAGTGTTTAAAATTTATTAACGTATATGATAAATTATTGATGACTCATGACTGACTCATTTTTTTTTAGTTATTTATTTACTTGTACTATATTTTGCCGCCAAACACAATGATCGTTGATGCTAGCGATCGTGTTGCCATCATAATAGAATGTAATGGTATATATGTGTTCAAGTAATTAAAATAATTTGTACAACAATTTTCTTTTAAATTTTAAATACATGAAAGTACATTTTGTGAGAGCTGACATCATTCAGAGGGCTGGTAATTAATTTTTAGAGCTGACAGTAAAATTTTCATAATAATGTTAGTTGGGAAACTGGTAATTTTCCTTAGAAAAAATTAAGTTGTGTGTAATTACAGTTAAGTTTTTTTTTTTCTTTCACTATAATTATCTTTTCTGGAATTCTCTAACCTTCTTTCTAATTTTTAATAACATCCAGTAACTACGTGCATCGATACAAATACTCCGATTTATTATATCAAAGAAGAAAACAACAACGGCGCAAGAATATTGAGATTTTGATTCAAGCATTTTCAAATTTTTAAATAGAAAATCGAATTTCTACAATAGTTACAGCAATAAGAACAACTTTCACCCTTTTTATCTTCATCAAAATTTAAGTTTCAATGCTCATCAATAATAAATCTAAAGTTTTCAGCAATAATAATTTTATCTTCGACCGAACTACTTTACGAGCGGAAAGTGCCAGCCAAGGAAGTAAAAAGGTGATTTAAGGCGGGTGAAGCGTGGGTTGCGCTCTCTCTTGGCTGCTGGCGTCACCGACGGAAGGTTACAGTCTTGATTCCTTGCTACAAAAAAAAAAAAAAAAAAAAAAAAAAATGGTGCATGAGGACAACAACAACGATGATCATCGAGCAACGAGATAAATAATTAATCTTTGAGAGGAGGGGCCCCTCACATCAGCAATGATAAGTTTTTTTTCTCTCTCTTTCTTTTTCTATCCTTAATTCTATTCTTCAAAATGGTTTGAGGTCAACATGAGTTAGGCAAAATTTTAAAACTTTTAAGAAGTCAGCTCGGGGTACGCGAAAATGTTGTATTATAACATATTTTGTATTTTCATGTTTTACGAGATTTATCTAGTTTAATTGCCTAATGTAAAAGATTAAAAGTTTAAATAAATGTAATGTTTACTTGTAAAAATGACTCCTCTTATTTTCACACTTCGTGTAAATTTCTTGTAGCACTTTTTCTAGGATTTACTTTTCAGGTTTTTTCATTACAAGGAAATTTTGCACGTATATTCCATGCAGCCTGGGATATTGCGGATTAATTAAGTGATGTTTATTTTTCTAGGAAATGATAACTTTGAAACAAATTGTTTTACAATCATTATGTTACGAAATCTAAATTATTTTTTTTGTTAACTTGTAAAGGTAAACTGATGGCACAACAGCATGTCAAGTATGGGGAACTTTCAACATGTCACCACAATGCTTCATTCCTTAACCGAATTTTGAAACCATATGGAACGAGAAGATTTTGCCTTTAGTACTCTCTTAGAAAGGTCAAACAAATTCAGACATTTATGGCAAAATATTTTTATGAAGATAAAAGTAATTCACCTTGTCCCCTAAATGTAATCCCACCTAAATGTATACATCACTTTGTCAACCGTGTGATGTGTAATTTCACAGACAAAAATAATAATAATAATAATAATAAAATTTACAAAATTTTCCATTTTTATGCAAAATAAATGGGAAATAAGAACCTTCAGAAGATGCAATGCAAATTCATTAAGTCATGTATTGTCTGCTGTCACCGCCATTCTTTTCTGACATCTTAAAACATGCATGGTGTACAACGAATTCCCCTCCAAAACAAAATGAAAAGACCATGAGAATGCAAAAATATCTCTTTCATATGTTGCAACAAATGTCCAAACAATTTGTTTCACATTATTTTAGAGCAAATATCACCCTTCCTGAAGTACGTATCTGATACGCACCTCAAGTACGCACAGCGAAGTGTTTTTCGAAATGTGATTGATAAATAGTGTTTCTCATTTCTGTCACTTTCATTTGTGGTCATTCAATTCTATGTCATAGAATTAGTGTTTATTCAATAAATTACGTCATTTTTCTAATCATTTTAAACTGTGTAAGGAATTTTTAAAGGAGGGGGAAAAAAAGGACTAAGCAGCGTGCAACGAGTTGGAATCAAACCGGGGACCTTGCGATCTCCATCGTCAAGTGGATCCACAGTGCCACCGAGAAAGAAAACGGTTTGCCAAGTAATTCGTATACAACAATGTATCAATTGTTTAAATGGAATTTTCTCAAAAATAAACAAGAGTTGGGGGCTAATTTTTTGGCATTTTACTTTACTATGGGTCCCCTATAACCTGTAAACATTTTATCAGAATTGGTGATCCCAACGTCTGAGCCTCCCCTTGTAAGTTTGAAATAACTCATTTTTAATTGCTGTTGACCTCCCAAAAAGCCTCAATGGATCGAGACAATGCGTGCTAAACAACTGGCATTTTCTAAAATGCTGGAATGTAGAGGACAGGGAGATGGTAAACTTTTCTTATAACATGATTTTTTGAAATTATGAAAAAAAACTCTCTAAATTACATAATACCACTGATAGTTCAGGTTTGTTTTCTAACAACTTGTGCATACAGATACTTCAGTACAGTAGATGCGTAGTTGAAAAAGTGAAACATTCTCTCTATGATATGGGACATTATTAGCTCAAAGGGGAATGGTTGACTACATTTGTTTGGAGGCACTATGCATCAAGACCATTATGTGCGAGTTTTGGAAACCCGACTGCTTCTATAAATGATGGAATATTTTCTGTGTGGCATTTTTGTCTTATGCAGGACCAGGCACCATGCCATGAAGCCAAAAAAATTATTAAATTCTTAATAAAAGATAATAAAATAACGCTTTTGGAACCTGGCAACTCGCCAGGCGTCAGCCTTATCGAAAATGTTTGGGTGGATCAGAGACTTGATGGCCTATATTATTAAAGCATGGCACAATACACCTGCACTTCAAGAAATTGTAAAAAAACAGACTGCCAGCATGCAGCAGCACATACAAAATGTGATCGCTCAAAAGGAAAGATTAACTAAATATTGAAATTGTATATTGAATTTATACTGTTCTAAGCTAACAAATCTATGAAGATAACAAATGAAATGATATTATGAGTTTAATAGTAAGCTAAACCCTTAAAAATGTGTGAAAGATGAAAAATTTCAAGTAAGTACAATAATTTGTCCACCCACTGTAATTATGCAATTTTTCAGATATTAAAAAAGAAAATCCCCTTGTGAAGGTAGGCAGCCATCTTAAACTTTACAACTTCTCTAATATTAGGTGGCCTTTTTAATACTTTCCAACAAGGTTGAAAAGTGTTTATGATTTCGGTTTGTCTGTCTGTCTGTCCGTCCGTGCTCTAACTTCCGTAAATATGCACCGATTTCTACGAAATTTAAATATGTTATTCTTGTCTACTGTTCCATGTACCCTATTGAAAATGGTATATGTAGCATTTATAGTTTTTCTACAGGAGCACTCAAAATACTCCAAATGCATTGCGGTCTATGGGAAGATTTTCTTCAAAGCGTATCGTCCTACTATACAGTTATGCTGATCCCTGATTTCAAGATAAAACTTTTTCCGCCATTACTGCAAAAAGATTACAAAGTTAACAGAAAAAGCCTAACTTCTTCACCGTTTGTACAAACCGCTTGAAATTTCTCATAATTATGTATAAAAATATAGCAAACAATCTGCGCTACTTTAAAAATTTGAAATCCACCTGTTCCCTCACTTTTAAGCGATTTTTAGCTTTTTTCAGAACCATTTTATTTCCGAGAGTCAAAAAAGTGAGTCATTTGCGTGAGAAAATTACCTATTTCAAGTGAATATGACGTCATACAATTGGGATTCAAATTCTTTTAAAATAGTTTTTCCAGATTACGCAGTTTATTAAATTGTTTTTTTCACAAATAAATCGTCTGTATGGTTATAAGAAGAGCTGTGTACACAAAACGAAATCTTTCGATTCTGCACGTTTCCAAATTTGATTTGGGTATATAATAAAAATTGAATATGAAATTATTTATTTTAGGTAGACAAAGATTAAATATATTGAGTGGAGACATACTTTCGTCAAATGTTTTTTCTAGCACCTTTGGTAATTACCTTCACAACGGGCTTTGACTTCTAGTTTTAGAGATATTCTGCTATTTTAAATGAAACAAAATTGATGTATGTTATTAAGGATTACAAGATGAAGCTTTCCATCAAAAATAATGTCTGTATAGTTAATATTTTTTCTACAGAAGCACTCAAAATAATTTCAACACAATGTGGTCAGTGGCAGTTTAGAGACAGGCACCTATTTAAAGCATATAATACTATCCTACAATATGATTAGATAAAAATCCGACGATGATCGAGTGCCTTCCACAAAAGTTGCACCAAAAGTCGCCAATATTGGCGACTTTTGCGATAAATTTCCAAATAGGATGCGAAAAAAATGCTTTGTAACTGAACTTTCCAGATGCATTTTTTGCGATATTTTCAATATTCGGCGATAAATCGAGAGAGGAACTTACGTATTATCCTGGTGGTCATTACACCAAACTATTTTTTCCTCAAATTTGCTGGCAAACTGTTGCCAATAATATTCTGAACCATAAATAATTTCATGCATCGGCATTACTTGGCGACATTATTTTTAATTTAAATAATGTCGCCATTTATCTTGGCGAAAAATTGCTCGTCTTGGCGGACCGCCGGGATAATACATAAGTACCTCGAAAAATATCTAATCTGATTATATTAAGCTACTAGCCGCCTCTGGCAACCAGTTAGCTCGCCATCTTAATAAATCTTACTCGGAGAGAATCCTGTTTCTCACTGACTTCCTTGGCACTAAAATCTCAGTGACACCTGACATTGAAATCATTTGAAAGACACTAATACATTTCTAGCACAAGGCAATTATAAAATTTTTATATTCTTCAGTTAAACGTGGGGAAAAAAATTAAAGATTTTTTACATGGTCTCATAAAATTGCATTTATAGTGATAATACAACATTATCTTATCTCCAAAATCTCTCCAGTTTTAAAGAAAATAATCGCCAAATTTGTCGCAAAAACATTTTTGTGTTGGAAAGTGTTTTATAATCTATGCGTTTCACATGATTTATCTTTATTGTTTAAAAATACTTTGGAATTTGTTGACAATTTGTTAAAAATGGATTTAAATAGATATTTTGACTGCTGAATTCAAATACAAACTGAAAAAATAGGGCCATCAATGGGCTGTAAAAACTTGGGTTCTGTTTTAATATTTAATGATCCCCTAAGACAAAATTTAGTACATAAAATAATGCAGGCCAATTAGTTAAGCAAAATAATACTTTTTCTGACTATCTGGCACAGAGGCCTAGACAAGAAAATATTTTTTGAGGGGAAATGAAATTAGTCATGAGTAAATAAATGGAATTTATCTATACATATAAAATAGCTTTCTTGTCTGTCTGTTTATCTGTTCACTATAGGTGCCTACACTGCTCATTGGATGTGGCCAAATTTGGCACACTGACTAAACAAGACAAGAGGAAGCTATTGCTGAAAAAGAATATTCAATAAAATTTTTAATGTTTTACCTATTTTATGATTTGTCCAGTTTTCGGACATTTTTTGCACATGTTGCATTATCGCGAGCTAAATTTTTGTCCGAAAACTATATTTCTTATATCACCGGAAACTATAGAGTTTTCTTTTTCAAATGAACTTTGTTTTAAAATCATACTTGAATTTGCAGATTTAAAAATTTTTTTAAAGAAAGATCACTTTTTAGGTAAATTTTTGTAATTTGAAATTGAAACTGTCGCATCAAAAAATCTAGCAAACAAAAATTTTCTATGCACCAAAACTATGCAAGCTTCAGGGAGACTGGTTATTATATAGTGATGAATGGTTTTCTATTTGTTTTTAGTAAGTGCACAGGTATTAGTGATAAATGACAATTAGAACACAACAGGTAGAAGGATAGAAGCCAAGCCATGTCCAATTCTCAGTAACCTCTATATCCTGGCAAGTCCCCTGTTTATTTCTTTATTTTATTTTATTTTATTTTTGTTACTTATTTTATTTTATTTGAAGTCCCGTGTCCTTTTTTTTTTATCCTTGCAGAAGGAAGATTCACATTCCTTCCTTTTACAATCAATATTTAAGGTCAACGGCCATCTCTCCTCCATTGCAAGGGCAATGCTGGGCTACGCTGCTAGTACAAATTAAAGCTTATGCTTACTATTCC
The DNA here is from genome assembly GCA_038373885.1 of Cheiracanthium punctorium. Taxonomy (NCBI): domain Eukaryota; kingdom Metazoa; phylum Arthropoda; class Arachnida; order Araneae; family Cheiracanthiidae; genus Cheiracanthium; species Cheiracanthium punctorium. The sequence continues at coordinate 173,219 of JAWZYV010013134.1, read as the reverse complement.
GAACAAAGGGAGGAATATATCCTGATATCATTTCCTGGTATGTCAATTAAAACTAAAGAGATAGTGAATATGCATTACTCCCACCCCTTCCATATTGAATAAGCATGAATATAAAAATACATTTTTTACACATATTAAATTAAGAAAAAACTACCTTTTTATTTGTTTTCATGAAGGGTGCATGTATTCTAGTGGTCTGATCTGCACTGCAGCTAATTAAATATTTCCCTTCCGGATCCCAATCAATGTCTGACACAGATGAAAAGTGACCACCAAATGAACTTCCTGGTTCCCAGTCTTGATGTTCCTATCAATAGTTTTTACGATTACATTTCAAATAAATTTCACAAGCACATACATAAAATATCAAAATGAAGTCCCAAGAAAAAATGAATACTTTACAAAAAACTAGAAAATTACTTTTGGAACAGGAAAATATAATTTGCTCTATAGTTTAAGAATGGATGTAATAATTTTGTTTGTATTTTCATAATGGCAAAAGCTAATTGGGGGAAGTAAAAAAAAGATAGCATTTTTAACTAAGTAAATAAATTTTTACTAATTTTAAGAAAAGGTCTTGGGTCAAGTATAACCTAGTTTCTAAAGATTCATTGTTTTTTTTTTCTTTCTTTCTTTCTTTCTTTTTTTTTTTTTTTAGCTCTTTCAATTAATTTTTTAGTTTACTACACATAATCAAAAGAACACACTGATGACAACCACAGTAAGATTTCTCTGAGGTGAAAAATAATGTGTGTGTATATATATAATAATAATAATAATAATAATAATAATAATAATAGCTAGATTCAGTATTACAGTATTATACTGTTACATTTATAGTACATTTTGGTAACAGGTAATTTTTTTTTTTTTTTTCATTCAGTACATGAGAATAACATTCAGTACCTTCAAACAATGCGTTTTTGATACCAACAATCTTCAGACATTATCATGACTGAATTTCATTTAAAAACTCTAATTATACAAATAAACAAATAATTGTACTAATGAAAAAATTCATGGGAATTATTTAAAAAATTACTTTGTTCAGTTTCCAGACATGTATAGCTCCTTGATAACTGTGTGCTAAAATAACTTTTCCACAGGGAGAAAACACACCACCTAAGAAACCCAAAGTATTACCTCCAACTTCTCCAACTCGAATCTAAAGCAAATAAAAATTCATAATTTGAAGCTTAAAATATTTTAAATTAAACTCGACATCATAACCAACAAAAATATTTTCTATAGAAAACTGAGCATATGGATATACTTTTCTTTCAGTTACAGATAATTTAATAGCTTTGATACACATGCTCTCTTAATGTGGAGAGAGGTAGGAAGCTGCACAATTTGAAAGTCAATTTTAATCTACATATCTTAAAAAACACAAACACAGAGCCAGATCCTTGAAGACGCTTTTCGATAAGCTTGAGCATGCGCATATTCTCCCTGGCCAATGAGTAACCAGAATAAACGCTGCTTTTACACATTGGTTCTTACAGTAATGTGATTTCTCTGATGATTAGGATTATAAACAGATAATATAAATGAAGTGTTGCACACACTGTTTGGAAGGAAATAAGTTTATTCAGGCACAGTTTCCAATTAAGGAAACAAACATTCAAGTGGCAACAACAAATACCTTTAGAATACTAAAAAATAAAGATATTTATATTTGCTTTTTACTTTTTGGCTATCATATGCAGTAAGGAAATTACATTATCACAAATAAAGATTACTTTTGCGAGTCATCGAAATGTTAAATTATTTGGCATACAGGGCACTTCAATCAACAAACAGAACATATGGGGGTTATGTAAAATTAAATGTGGACACTAGAATTTTTAATGTTTTTATTACAGTTTTTAACTTTCATGATGATAATGTTACAGGAATGTTACTTGGCCGTATATATTAGAAGGAAAGTATTAGAAACTTTATTATATGAGGGCAATGGAGATGCAGGCCACTATACTATTTTACTCAAAAAGATAGTAAACAAAAACAGGAAGACAGAAATAAAAGGTATAAAGCGGTTGAATCTCACTTTAGCCCAGTGATTCCCAATGGGATCCAGGAGGACTCCTTGGGGGGGGGGGGGGGGTCTATGAAGCTTTTAGAGGGGTCTAAAGTGTTCTAGTGGTCTATTAGGGGTTGATGATAAAGTTTTTTTGTTTTAAATTTTTTAATTTAATTTTTAAGTAATATGTTGTTGTGTGTAGTAAGGCAAACCTGCACGAGGGATATCTGCCTAGGATGGGAGATACCTTAGTCGGAGGATTCTAATGCATATTTAAAATTGGGATGTGCGTATGTACATCTGGAGAAAACCAACCAAAACTCCAGAGCGATGGAATCCGAACCCAGGACCTTCACACTTTGGCTGTCTACCATTTTGAGCAACTTATCCACTCGGCCATGGTGGGGCTTTAAGGAATATAATTCATAGATAATAACTAGCTTAAGTTCCCGTCGTTGACAGTACGTTATAATTTTTATGCATTGTTAAAATATCACAGGTTAGAGAGTAACTAAGTAATATCATTTCATTCGCTTTAGTCGTAATTATGTGATGGCGGACAAATATTTATGCATATTGAAATAATTTTTGCAAAATCTCAAAATCTAATCAATATTTTTGAAAAATTGGAAGCCTAGAATTTAAGTTGAGTGACAACCTATCATGTCACCAAATTTCATTTCATTCCCTGCAGTCTTTATTTCGTGATGCTGGAACAAAATTTCAGCATTTTCACAAAATTTCAAAATGTAATCAAAATATTTTTAAAATTCAACGCCTATAAATTAAGATTAGCAACTACCTATCATATCACCAAATTTCGAATCATTCGTATTAGTCGTTATTACATGATGCTTGAAGAAATATAAATGTATTTTGAGAGAATTTTCACAAAATCTCAAAATCTAATAAAAATGTTTAAAAAATTGGACACCTATAGTTTATGTTGAGCAACCATCTATCATGTGACCAAATTTCATATCATTCACTTTAGTCGTTATTACGTAATGCGTGAACAAAGATTCACTCAGTTTTAAACGATTTTCGCAAAATCTTGAAATCTGATCCTTTTTTTTTTAATTAAATGCTTATAGTTTAAGGGGAGTGACCACCTATCATTTCACGAAATATCATTTTTCCCCCTTTGCAAATATTGCGTGATATGCAAACACAAATTATGCGAACGACATAAAATACAATAGACAAAGTACCGCTCTATCCCGCCTAGCCTTAAAGGAAAATATAAATATAGATTTCGTAAATGTCAAGAAAATAGCTAATTACAATAATCACAATTATGGCTTAAGACGGGAAGCGTTGGAAATAATGACACAAGAGGGAGCTGTCAACGACATGGCACATGCGCAGATCGAACAATCGTGGCAGGCCATAGTGAAGAAGAAGCGGTGAACGAGCCAAGCAACTCAGTTCTGATGATGACAGCGGACTAGGCTGTCGAAAGTGCTCATGGTGCGTGTTTTAATCTTTTTACGGAAATTTTAGGCTTTTAATGTTTTTAACTAATTTCTAATTGAGATTTTTTTAAAATTTGATGCCTATGTTTTAAGTTGAGTGACTACCAATCATGATACCAAAGTCCATTTCAATCACTTAATTCGTTTTTACATGATGTGCGAACACGAATTTACGCAGTTTAAAACGATTTTTGCAAAAATCTTAGAATCTAATCAAGATTTTCTTTTAAATCGGCGCCTATGTTTTAAGTTGAGTGACCACCAATTATGACACCAAATTTCATTTCAATCGCTTCAGTCGTTTATACATGATGCTCGAACACAAATTTATGCAGTTTGAAAGGATTTTCGTAAAATCTCAAAATCCAATCAAGATTTTTAAAAAATTCGATGTCTATGTTTTAAGTTGAGTGACCACCTATCATGACACCCAATTTCATATCATTCGCTTCTGTCCTTTTTACGTGATGCTTGAACAAAAAAAGCGTCACGGACAGAACGACAGAAAGACAAACTTTTTTTTGAGCATACCTGCCAACATGCAATTTTTGAAAATCTTACAATACCACGGTGTCACGCAGTAACGCAATAAATATGCCTACTAAAGATAAAATGTAATCAAACACAATTTTTAAAATTACTATTCAGATTTAGTACACTATTTTTAATACATATGCACATATAGGAAAGGGGAACACTGCCAACTGAAGACTCAAAAATCATGCGTCCATGATGAAAAGTAAAGAACGCTTACTTTTGCTGACATAAGCTCGAATGAAGAAGTAGTGAGACGGCATCTCCCCGCTCATGATCTTCACGGGCCGAAAATGTCTAGCCCGGCCCGGCATTTAATCAAAATAAAAAATTCAGACCCGGTCCAGCTCGTATATTAATCATGATTTAAGGAAGGGGGGGGGGGGAATCACAAGCCAATCGTTTGGTCTTGTCCAAATTTTAGGAGAGCAAAAATTTCAGGAAAGGCTCGATTTTGCAAGCGCAGAGGACCGTCTTTAAGAGTATATGCTTGTTCCGGTCTATTCTAGAAAATGCTGAGGTCAGCCCGTGCCTTGAATGAATCGTGCTGCAAAAGCCTGGGCTCGTACAGATCTCTACCCCCTGTGACTACACCACTGGCAGCAGATTTCCGGATTATTTTGAAATGAAATATTCTATTAATTCAGACAGCCTAGATTCTGATTTCTAAACCGGTCATGCTTCCAATTTTCATTCTTGCTACAGGCCGGGTCATAAACCGTGATATTTTAGGGGCTGGGACGTCACCGTAATATACTGTTTTCTTTACGGACCGGTCTGGTTTAGATCAGGGGCGGCCCTGCGGTATATGACACCCACTCCACCCTGCAAACGTAGAAAAAGACGTCCCTTTTACTTTTTTCAAAATTGCTTTTATGATTTTAAGTTGGAAATCGCGCCCCTTCATAAACAAAAAACGGTGCCCGTTGTGATGATTACTTGTTTGCCTATCTGGCCGGCCCTGATTGAGGTGACTAACAAAGCCCGACTGGTCCGATCCGGGGCGGGTAGAATGGCTTCGGAATGCAGCTTTCGTACGCAGTTTGAATCTTGCTTTACTGCTAACTAGCTTTCCATACACGCTTTAAAAGATAAATGAGCATGGCAAAAATTTAACAAAGAGTCAAAATGACGTATTCGGCACAGTGTTGCCAGAAAGTTTTGAACAAAAATCGCAAGAGGTTGATAGAAAAGTAGCAAAAAGTCGCAAAGGTGACGCGTGACGTCAGAGTATGACGTCAGATCAAGTGGTGCCATGTAAAATCATTGTGCCGATTTGTCTGGTCAGTCCATTGGTTTTGATACGTAGTTTTATACAGTGTAAAAATCCCCCCCCCCCCAATAGCACACCCGCATGTCTAAAATAAACATATTACATTTACAGGTGATTTTGTTTTTCATTTCTTTTCGTAGGTAAATAATTTCGAATTAGAAACCAAGTTCCATATAATTGTTCCATTTCCTATCATTTCTAAGCCAAGGTCCGATTAAATGGGAGGGAGGAGGAGATAGAAAGAGAGAGAAAAATGTAAGACTGTTTTTTTGTTTGTGATTTTCTTAAGGTTTCTGACTACAATCTCGAGGACTGTCTTATACCACTGAATATCCGGCATAATATTATATATTTCCAAATAACATTTACAGACAAAGAACACAACAGAAGTACAAACACAGAAGAAAGTGAAAGTGACAATCATGGGTTAAGGGGATTCGAACCCAAGACCTCCCGCTCGCAGGCAGGTGACGGAGATGAGAGCGCAAACCCACTGAGCTATGGACTGTTAGAAGCAAGAAAGGCTCAATGTAAATAAAAATTTTACTAATTTAAAACTGAGAATTCTTTTTTTTCCTGAAAAATACTTAAAATTCGCGAAATCAAAAAAAGTAGCAAGAAAGTAGCAAAATCGCAAAGTCATAAAATTTAGTCGCATGATGCTTTCAAAAGTAGCAAAATTTGCGAAAAGTCGCAAGATCTGGCAACACTGATTCGGCACAAAAATCGGCTAAAAGCGCAGTTCGGCGCAATATTTGTGTTTCAGCGCACCCTGAAAGAGTCAAAATGACGTATTCGGCGCAGACCGGTGCAAAAATCGGCTAAAAGCGCAGAATTAACATCCCTGCGTCACGTCACGTGACCCGCATAGCTTCCTTGGCCGGTGTTATTGTCACCATGTCCCATCCCACTTCTCCTAACACGTCACAAGCCAAGCCGCGGATGGGAGGGAGAAAAAAATCTGTGAGCCAATCATAGCTTTCGGAGATCGGAGGGAATTCCTGTTTACAGCGTATCATGGAAGAAGGTGGGGGAGGGGGTATTAGCGTAAATATGGGAAATAAAACTATCTAGTGTTTTTACGTTCGACGTAACGTCAATTGGTGATCTAAATTTTAAAATACCCCACAAAACCACTAAAATTTGAAACATAGTAGATAAAATCACATTAGCCTAAACTTTGTCAAAAAATTGTACAATTTTGCCTTGCGGCCGTATAACCGTACAACTAAGCTAAAATCCGTACATTGTACGGCCAAACCGTACAAGTTGGCAGGTATGTTTGAGGATCGCACCGTATTCCCAGGTGCTTGAAACGGATAGAAATCGCAAAATTTTTGAATTCCAAGAAATGTACAGACAAAAGTCTAATTTTATTTATATAGATATCCATTTTACCAGTATTTATAAATAGAATATAGATTTTCATATGCGGTGTAGTTCGCTTATCTAAAGCCAAGGCTGGTCTGCACTTTTTGCTTGAGTTTGTACAATATGGCTAATGACATACGCTGGAAAAATATGAGTAATACGTTTTTATGCCTCACAGTTTATGGCTTCAATTTTTAACATTAATGTGATCAAGATGTCTTTCATTAATAAATCAGTCACGCTGAAGAACTTTGTAATTAACTTTTTTTCTGGTATCTTGAACCGTTTTTAAGACAGGAACGATAAATCCAAATTTAGCCAACGAAATGGTGCTGTAAGGATTTTTTTTCCCTCCCCATAGAACATAGCAAGTGGTTTAATAAAATGTAGTTATTTTCTTTATTATGAACTATCCTTCAACTTCAATAATAAAAAGTGCATGGTAGGTTTTTTTTTTTTTTTTTTTAGGTATTAAAAAAATTAGGGGTCTATTGAAAAAAAAAAAATCTTTCAAGTGGGGTCTAAGTAGTAAAAAGGTTGGGGACTCCTGCTTTAACCCTTTTTGCCAACTCTCGTCAAAGTGGCATTAAATGCCTATGTGAAGCTGCCATGACGATTTTTTTGTATTTATATCAGTGGCGTATTGAGCAAAACTGAAACCTGGGGCAGTTACCTCTTTCACGACTCTCCCTTCTATTTTTTGTCCTATTTTCTTTATCTTATGGACGATTTGGCGACAAGATAGCTACCATTCTGAAACTCGAGAGTTGCGTCAAGAATCTAAAAGGTAAACTTTTTAAAAAACATGGTACTTGGCGCTGGTTTGGTGAAAAACAAAAACAGCACCAAAAATGGTAGGTGGGCAATACTAAAGCTGTTCGACTTAATTTACAAATGAAATATCAACACTACAATTGGGCGAGTGTTGCCTCCCCACCTCCTGTGAATGCTATTTTTAGACCAACTAGAGGAGGCACTTGACCGAAGATTGAAATTTTCCCCAATTTAAAGTAAAAATCATAAAATTCCCCGATTTTTTCCAGAACAGTAAAATTTGCTGACAATTCCAGGTTTTCCTTGATTTCCAGGTTCTGTAACCCTGGCTAAAGATGCATATGATTTTGCCTTTAAAAAAAAAAAAAAAAAAAAAGAATCATGCCATAGAAGCTGAAAAATGGAACATTTTGGTAAAAACATATTTACAGAACAAACCTTAAAAAAAAAAAAAAAAAAAAAAAGAATACGTATAAAATGGAACTCTTGGCAATTGTGAAACAAGTATATTCATACAATCAACATTCTTTTAACATCATTGCTCTGTGTACTATTTAAAATTATACTGCTAGAGAATGCTTTAGTTACTGTCAGAATATAAATTATTCTCTTTTCTTTATCAGATGTTTAAGAAAATATCTTAACTGATATTACCTTTACTATTTCACATTTTTTATAATATCAAATGGAAAACAGGCCCTTAACAAGATTGAAAACTCTCAGCTCTCATTGAACCTGTTGTATCAACATGCAACATGCTCATGCCTAATACACTACAGCAAAACTAGGAAGCAAATATAAAGTTACAGATTAAGGAACCAGTAAAATAAACCTTCTCAGTCCAGAGGTTAGAAACTGAATCAGCCTCCCAAATAATCATAGTTTTGTCCATTGAAGCAGAAAGTATTTGTAGGGATGGAGCGGAGTCTGCATCTAAAAATATAAGGTACAACATAAAAATGATAAGTTTTTGTATAAATAGAACAAAAGTTAAAATGAATGTAGAAAAAAAAATTACTTTTTTGTAAACACCACTGAACAGAATGAATCCAGTTTTCATGGCCACTCAAAACAGATTCTACATAAACTGAGAAAGTATGTCCTGAAATAGGAAAAAGGGTTGGTTAATATCAACATTGAAGAATGGTACAACAGTTTCAAAATTACAAAAATATTCAAAACAAAACACTAATAAATATTCGAACAAATAATAACAGTACATCTGCAAATTTGGAGTATATTACAGGTTTAAAAATTTATTTTCTGCCACTGAGACACTGATCAATGGTGCAGTTGATACTAGACCCTGGCAGTTAAGAAACACTACAATAAAGGGATACAAGGTTTTTTGTTCTTTAAGAGGAAAGCATAACTTGAACTGTGAATAAAAACAAATTAAATAATAAGTCTAAGTTCTCATGATTTTTTTGGTATTTCAACAAGGCTATTTATTTATACATTAACACCTTGATGAGTACTTTTTTGTTCACAGTATTCACAATTGATAAAAATAAATTTACCAATACATACCTTTCACTGTATTAAACATAGTATCATCCACTTTTAAACTGTCAGTGTCAGCTGTAGCTGACCCTTTTGCAACTACTACTTTCCAGAGTCTAATGTGGCAGTCTTGAGATGCAGATGCAATCAGCAAAGAGTTTTCATCTATACAAGAACAAGGAATGAAACAGAATCACACTATAATATACTTGCAGTTTTCAAATAGACTCATAGTTGGACTTCTTTACAGATATTAAAGCTTAATGACCAAAAATTTTTAGTTTTTGCCGTCCTTAAATAATACTGCAAACATGGCAATCGTACTATATAGTTACAATCAAGAAATTAATTTTTAAAAAACTATTTGTTATAAGGTCCTTTCAGATCTAAAAATTAAAGAACAAGTTCTTTAGTTTGAACATTTTTAGTAGTTTGTGAATTTTTTCAAGTTTAAAAATCACAAAAATTACAGTATTTTTGCTGATCTATAAAGTTCAATATTTCTGAAAACTTGAATAGATGCGAAGTTTGAATATTTATTTAAAAAATATTCTTGTAGTTTATATGACTACATCTATGTAGTACTACATCTTTGTGCATCTAAATTTAGATGTTTGAAATGCATGTAGACATTTGAGATATAACAAAACTTCACAGTTTTTATTTCATACTCAATTCTAAAATTCATGGTTTACCGTAAGATATTTTCATGCATTTCAGATTTAAAGTTTTTTCAGTTTTGGTATTACCAAAAACTCTTACAAAATCTATTTGGGATTTGAAATTCTAAACCATGATAATCATTATAAAAATGCAAAGCAGGACACTTCAAAAATAATAATCGAGATTACTTATTTTCGGAAACAATACACTCAGTATATATAATAGAATTTAATACTTGTACAAGTTACAAGGTGTATCTGGTTGTATAAACATGAAATATTCAGTGAGAGAGAAAGTGATAACGTTATTGGTTGGTGAATATTATTATGAAAATAGTATGAACTGCTTAGCCTGAAAAAAAAAAAAAATATTTAAAAAAAACAGAAACAAAAGATGTATGTAGTTTAATTGATATTTAAATTAAAATGAAAACTGCAGACCTTAAAAAAAAGAGAGAGAGAAAGAGGAAGACACTGCAAAAGTGTACAGTCAAACCTCATTATAACAAACTTCAAGGAGCCAAAAGTCTTGTTTGCCATATCCGAACAGTTAAGAAATACTATACTACAACAAGGAGACCAAAATTTTCTTTCGTTATATACTGAGTTCGCTATAACAGGGTTCAACTGTACTGATATTTTTCACAAATATACAAGAAAAAAAATTATTTTAAACCTTTGCTTATCACATCCAAACACTGAATCCAATTTTCATGGCCTTCCAGGCTGACAGCGAAATCAAACAGGCTGGAATCATTTTGGGTGTAAATATGAATTTTGGAGTCATCTGCCCCAACCAACATTACCAGTTCTGAAATAAAATAAGCACACATGTTAATTTTTATAATCCAGCAAGATTTTTAAAAAGTACATGCAGTTACACAAAAAATAAAATGCAACTTTAATTTAAAAAAGAAAGAAAGAAAAACCTAACAAAATGAACATCTATTGAAATACATCCTTTTCAACCATTACGATTATTACTAATCATTCACTGCTTTAAAATTATGCATTTTAAAGTAGATATCAAAATTTTATCTTACAGCAACTGTTGATGAAACAGTAAAAAATTCCAAAACAACAGTGTGGGTAAAAAATATGATTTAATTTTTAAAATTAAATCTAATATTATTTAGAGATTGACAAAAGCTATAAAATTTTAAGTTTCAGGAAACATTCTCGGGATATACACATATACAATGAACAGGGATTACATTTGTGATTAACCTATTTGTGCCAAGTGTTCCCTTTTCAAAATGCTTAAATTTCAGCATTTTTGCTGTCAGTCAGAAAAATTGGTGGTGATTGGTCAGACTATTAGACTATTAGTGGCATCAGCAAAAATTGGAGAAAGTCATGCAAACAGGCTCGGCACAAATGGGTATATATGCCTGTTACCAAGGGATTTTTTTTTAAGTCACCTTGGTGACCAAATGCTACAATTTCATTGTAAAACATATTTATACAAATATACATATTATTTGGTAGAGACAAATGCAAAATAAATTAAATGAATATATGTTTTCTCAAAATCTTAGACATGAGAAAAGGAGTTATGAATTTCCACTATTAATAAGTTTAGATAACACTTCGAAAAAAGAATTTAAAAAATGATAATAATAAAAACACTCATAGAGTATTTTTAGACACACTGACACAGCACCAAAAATGTGAGTTCACATTAAGATTATCTTAAAATTAAGAATTCAATCAGTTAAGTTTTTTCTTTCTTTCATAAGGATACAATATTAATTTTGAAAAGTAATATATAATACTTTTTAGGGGAATAATAATGCATGAGTGTGCACTGAACAGTGTAATCTACAAATCTGCCTTAAAATTGATCAAAGCATGCATGTCAGTTATTGTATTAATGTAAAAGTTTTAACAATTCTGTTAATTATCAAGAATACATAAAATTTGAATATTTTCATTACTGACAATAATGTATTTTAAAATGTTTGGCATCTTTAGTGTTATTGATTTTTTTATTCACAAAATAAGTAATGTTACTAAATTAAAAAAAAAAAAATTACCATGGCTGATAGGTAGAAAGGCAAATTTAACATCTAATCCAAATCCATATCCAAATGATATTGTTTGAATACAACCTGCAATTAAAAACATAAATAAATACTAAGAATTCAAGTGAATTAAAGCTTATCTTAGAAGAAGGGGAGACAAAAAAATAATGTTTCTTCACAAACTGTTCTGTAAATACTCATAAGCAATAAACCAACATTTTAAAGTAACCTTCAGAAAAAAATCTTAAGAATGGAAATTAAATTGAAAAACTGACAAAGAAAATATTGTCTTTTTAAACCTATTTGAAAGTCATATCAATTTTTGAAAAAACAGCCTTAACCCTTTCCAGGTGGCCGCTGTATATAGTGGAAAATTTACCACAAACAGCAACGAACATGTGCAAGTGGCATCATTATGCAGAAAATAATTAATATGGAAGGCTATATGAATTTGGAGACTTTAATGTAAATAAGCTTAGTGTTGAAAATCTGCTTCCTCCACAATAACTTGTGAGTGAAAGTTTTTGTACCCATGGTAACTTCTGCAAAATTTGGCCAGCCATCCGGAAAGGGTTAAAAATTTTAGTAGTAAAATATGTATCCTAAAGAAAAGAAATATGAAAAAATCTAATTTCAAAATTTAAATTTTTGAATTTATATACTTTAACTGAATACGTAATGAGATTACTGCAATGGTGCAGTTCTTTTGAGACTCAGTCCCTTAAGAGGCACAGACTTCCTTATAGAAAGAGTGGATTTTGGACATAATGTTAAAAATACATGGACTTTATTATTTTGGCTATGGCCTTAGTGTGACAGCAATGGTCTTAAAATATTATTCAATGATGTGGCTTACTTGCTTCGTCATCAATGCATTGCCATACTCGAAGAGAAGAATCAGTTGATAAGGTAGCAATGGATAAAACCATTCTTCCATTTTGTGGAAAGTATATGCCAGAAGCATTTCGAACAACATTGGTATGGCCCACAAGAGTGCAAGTTTTTGTAAACTGAAAAAAAAGTCAAGGGTTCTGTTAAAGTATTTTGATATTTTAGCAAATGGAACAATTTTATTTACTGTAAAAAAAATTGCAGTATTAGAGGAAGTTACTCTGATTGATCTGAGTGTAGTGAACTGCAATAGAACGGAACAAGCAGTATGAATCCAGCTTATCTGTTCTTATCAGATATTTCTCAAAATCTAAGAACATACACTGTCGCGCTATGCTCAGTGATTATCATGTTGTTAGTAGCGTAGTTACATGCCTTAAACTGGAACGTTCTAGGTGAAAAACAGAAATTGTATCGAAACTCCTAGAAAAATAGTTACCATTTTCCTCAATATAGTTGCTTTTTATCTGTTTTTACATGCAAATAGTCGCCATAGTAGCCTATTCTCGATTATAGTAGCAAATAGTCTCCTTTTAGTTGCCAGTGGGCACCCTGAAATTGCATTGTTTTTATCCTTTTCCCCCCTTCCCTCTTCTAGTCCGAGATGGCACCCTGCAACCTTTCAATGCTTGGCAGTCCTTTCCCCTGGTATGTCCATGTTTTCACGCATATTTACCAAAACGTGTCATCCCCTCCCTAACCCTTCCATTATAGAGATCATCGCAGTCAAGATGGTCGATAATTTTATGGCCCCTTTACAAAACACTATCTATTAAAATGATACCAAAGCAAAAATATGATCGATTGAAACAACCCTTAATAAAACACAATGTGTAGTGTAACTGTTCCTTCATGAAATTCCAAACAAAGCAAGCAGACATTTCTCATAAATGCAACCCGATATAATGTCCTTTTACAAATAAACACTTTTTTTTTTCGGCAGTTTTCTTTCGAACGCCGAACCCAGAGGCACCTTTGGGATGTTTGTTTTTAGCTAATGCAACTATAGAAAACTGCAATTTGGCACATAACACTTTCAATATTGAGGGAGAGAGGTAAGGAAGGGGTTCAAATGATTTTGCTGTCGATCTTGTAATAAGCATGTTATGCTTGATTACTAAAGAAACATAAATCTAGACTGCTGCTTAAGTGAAAGCTGTTAGTATGCAGCTTCTAAGTTTATAATTGGCAGGTTTTGATCACTTGCAAGTTTTTGTTCTAAATGATTGCTTAGTGAAATCATTATCTGGCCTTCCTATTTCAGATTACCTTGTTATTACAGATATTTACTAAGCATTAGAGAACTGCAGATTCATTTATGAATGAAAAACTACTTTTTGTGAGTTAGAAAATTTGCACGATTTCGTGACATGCATTGATCTAAATTTATGTCACAGCCTTTAGGAGAAGGTTAGGAATAAACTTTAATCATTTTAAGATTGCATCGAACAAATTCTGAATATTTTCTACCTGGTACACAAAAATGCTTTTTTGAGAACAAAGTACCCCCTTTTTTTTAATCCCCTCCAGCTGCCTTTTTACATACTCCACTGGTCTATTCATGAAGAACGTTGTTAATTTTCTGCGACTGACATCTGTCATCAGCTTTACGCTGGCCAAAAACCTTATTTATTAGACCGGAATAAATCTTGAAATGTTTAATTTTTTGGTATTAATAGATCACGTAAAAATAATTAATAAATGAGCACTCGCCACTTATATGATTTTTGCCCCCAGGAAGAGAGCTGGTAAATTGTAGGTGCAGGAAACTGCTTCAAACCGCAATCGTGGGTGTTGTCGTCAGGCTCGTCGAGAGACAAACTCGGCCCGGGGGGTGGATATCTGCTGGGCCTTCCCCCCAGCCGCCCCCCCCCCCCCGACTACCATAAAAAGCTTTAATGAAATGTTTCATTAGCAATAAGATAATTTTAACCTCAAATGTTTGCTGTGAGAAATTACGCCTATTCATGAAGCACTGACGAAATAAACATACTTTATAACTAAAAATTATTTTTTAAAAAATAAATAATCACTGTGATAATAAGAAGTGTAAAAGGATAAGTAAACTCACCGCAAACAACTGAAAAATCCACATTCCGAGAGCAATTCTGAACAATTTATTCCAAGAACATTTTGGGCATGATGAATTTGCCCGCGCTTTGAAATTACCAAGTTTGCACCTGCCGGCCTGGAGTTGTCATGGTGATTCCCCGCATATGAGTGCACAAAGGGGGGTGCTTTTGCCCCCCTTCCCCCCCAAAAAAAATAAGAGCTTACATGACGTCAGGAATCCAGTTTCGTTTAGGACCTCGTCTCGTCTTTACTTATTCCAGTCGGTGGTTTTCGCGAATTCTATTTCTGTCTATACTGAAAATTTTTTTGAAAGTTTAGCCAAGGCCCCCAGAAAACACGGGCCCGGGGGGAATCCCCCTCCCCCCCCCCTCTCGACAGGCCTGGTTGTTGTAACCCCTGTTTGCAAATTTCCAGAATGGATGATCACTTTTGCTAATTGGTCAAGTGATACTAATAAAATATATCAATGATCCAGCCCTACCCCTTGCCCTCCTTCAGTCGAAGTTGATCTTGGAGTTCTGTTGCCTCAAGTCAAGAACATCTGTTCAAAGGTCTCCTGTTTCTTCAATTCATAAAAACTTTGAAAAAGTCTGCTAAAAAGGAAGGAGGGGAGGGGAATAAACTATGGCGACTAGTACAGTAATTTGCAGTCTCCATTTTCACAAATAAAGTCACCACGCGGCAAGTGGCGACAGTTAATTTTGACCTTTACATCCCATCATTGATTTTTTTGCACATTTCACGTGAGCACATTGCACGTAAGCGGCATCACTGACTAATACATTCTATTGTACTGATATCTTTCTCATAGGATATTATAGATGCACCCGTGTGCTGATGCTTTTAAAGGTCTTGCAGATAGTTATGCGATGTTTCCAATGTTTTATGTGAAGTTTTTTCTTTTTTAAAGATGGAGAGGTTCTCAAAAAGAAATACATTTTTACGTCGTTGTAACACAGTTGCATTCCATATACATATGTAAATAATGTATATGCATCTGAAAAATCATTCAAAATACTGGTGTTAAACGATAAAGTAATTAAAAAACTTTGTAAAAAACACACATAAGATGTAATAGGTAAGAGGATACGCACGTTTCGTTCAAAAATTGTTTTGAACTTCATCAGTCCAAGCCCTTCATCGCAAAGAACACAGGGAACTGAAAAGAGATAAACAAGCAAGATGTTGCCACAAGGGGCAAAGAAAAGTCGAACAAAACCACGGAGAGGGGAGAAAAAAAATTAAAATATGGGATAAAAAGGAAGGTCGAACAAAACCACGGAGAGGGGAGAAAAAAAAATTAAAAGGAAAGGAAAGAAGCACAAAAAATACAGAAATAAAAAAGGAATAAATAAAATAATAAAATAAAAATAATTAAAAAGAGAACACACGAATACAAACACACACACAAAAAAGAGAAAACAGAACAAACAAAAAAACAAAAAGCAAATAGAACACTTATTTTTATTTTATTTTTATTTATATATATATATATATTATAAATTAAAACCACGAACAGGACAGCACAATATATATATATATAATTTTTTTTTTTTAATAAAAACGTAAAGGGAAGACAGTAACACACGTACACACGCATTAAAAAAAAAAAAAAAAAAAGAATAGAGGGGGGAAAAGGAAACGAAAGAAAAAGAAAAAAAGGGGGGAGGGGGGGGGAGTAGACGAAGAAAGTGAAAAGAGCCTTACAACAGCAACTTCCAAGCAGAATGAACGAAAGGAACGGAAGAACCATCGTTCACAAGACGATCTAAGTGCTGGGTAATGGGGGGGAGAAAATTTAAGTTTATTAACAGGTTTAAAAAAAGATCCTATTCCTACTGAGAACCGTTGGGGTGTTTATTATATTCCTTGTGGATCTTGTGATTTGGGCTATATTGGTCAGACCAGAAGAGCTCTCAAATTTAGGCTCAAAGAGCATGAGAGATATGTTTCTAAGCACGAACTTTCCAATTCTTCTATTGCCTCACATTGTTGGAATTCCAATCATCGTTTTCAGTTTTGTAAGGCTAAGATTTTGTGCACTCCTCAGTCTGTCCCATCTGGATTTTTTTGAAGATTTTTCCATTACCCAGCACTTAGATCGTCTTGTGAACGATGGTTCTTCCATTCCTTTCGTTCATTCTGCTTGGAAGTTGCTGTTGTAAGGCTCTTTTCACTTTCTTTGTCTACTGCCCACTCCCCCCCCTTTTTTTTTCTTTTTCTTTCGTTCCCTTTCCCCCTCTATTCTTTTTTTTTTATGTGTGTGTACGTGTGTTACCGTCTTTCCTTTACGTTTTTTTTTTTTTTTTTTTTAAATTATATATATATATATATATATATTGTGCTGTCCTGTTCGTGGTTTTTAATTTATAAAATATACATATATATATATATATATATATATATATATATATAAATAAGTGTTCTATTTGTTTTTTGTTTGTATTCGTGTGTTCCCTTTTTATTATTTTATTTTTTATTTTATTTATTCCTTTTTTATTTCTGTATTTTTTGTGCTTCTTTCCTTTCCTTTTAATTTTTTTTTCTCCCCTCTCTGTGGTTTTGTTTGACCTTCCTTTTTATCCCATATTTTAATTTTTTTTCTCCCCTCTCCGTGGTTTTGTTCGACTTTTCTTTGCCCCTTGTGGCAACATCTTGCTTGTTTATCTCTTTTCAGTTCCCTGTGTTCTTTGTGACGAAGGGCTTGGACTGATGAAGTTCAAAACAATTTTTGAACGAAACGTGCGTATCCTCTTACATATTACATCTTATGTGTGTTTTTTACAAAGTTTTTTAATTACTTTAATGTATATGCGTATTCATATATACACTACCCAGCCAGCCACGATACATCGAATTAACGTCGCCGTCGACGTAGTTTCGACGTAATCATCGACGTTAAAAATCCTTGGATATGTCCACCTGTTTGCCCGTCGAGCGCTGAATTAATAATGAACGGCGTATTACCCGCGAGGGGTGACCGTGAGAGATAACAATCTCGCTTAACTACGGCGTAAGAATGGAAAAGGGTGACCGCCAGGAAGAGAAAATCCCCGATATTGGTCGAACACTCGTCGCTATAACGGCGAAGGGAGACAGATTCTCGGAATTCGTTTATAAAATTCAGCTCATAGTGGTTGATTTTACGCTATACCTTGTCGAATCGCTCCAACAGGACAGAGAAAACCGGCTTATATTCGTCTAATAGAAGTCGTTGTTTAAAGACTTCGCAGAATTTGTCGAATTCTGCCCATTTATAAACGTAGTAATTATGCCGCAATTCCAGACATTCAGAGAATAGACAAATACCATTTACATACGTCGTGAAGGAATGGAAATTCAAACTGTTCTGATCTTGTGAACTTTTGCCATTTAAAAAGGAAACATTTTATATTTCTATATAATACATTTTAATATTTGTTAGCTAATAAAAAGTTATTTTTAATTAAATGTGAAAAAATTACAATTTTTAAATTAACTTCTAGTCGTTTAGATGAAGTTGTAAAATATACATTCATAAAAATTTGAACACAGAGAAAATACATTAAAGAAAAATATAATCTTGATTTTTTGAATTTAATTGATCAGTAACTTGCATAAATAGCTTATGTCTCTATTTTACATTTTAAAGGGTTTACTTTTTCCCCCCGGTACATTTTATGAATTGTTTTTACTGTAGGTATATTTAATAAAAGGCGGGGGTGGGTACGCTGTTTAATTCAATGTTATAAACAATCTAAATATCTTCATATATTGGTGAAAGATGGTGAAAAAGTAACTTAAAAATTAAATAAAATATTAGTAAATTTAGTTAAGTAAGGAATACAATTTAAAATGCAATTTTACTAACAGTAAATATAATTTACTTATTTTATATAAAAAAGATTACTTTTTAACCAATATATGAAAATATTTAGATAGTTTATAAGAGTAGATTAAATAATTTTTTGCACCCTTTTATTAAAAATACCTAATACAGCCAAAACGATTAATAAAATGTACCAAGGGAAAAAATGGAAACCCTTTAAAATGTAAATTAGTGACATAAGTTGTTCGTGCGAGTTACTTATCTGTTAAATTAAAAATCAAGATTATATTTTAACTTTAATATATTTTTGTATATGTTCAAACTTTTATGAATATAAATTTTATAACTTTATCTAAACGATTAGAAGTTAATTTAAAACTTGTTATTTCTAATCATTTAATTCAAAATTGCTTTTCATTAGCTAACAACTAGTAGTATAATGTATTATATTTAGAAATATAGAGTGTTTCCTTTTAAACGGCATGTGCACCCGACAAGAAGTTTGAATTTCCATGCTTTCACGACGTATGTAAATGGTGTGTGACTGACATATTCTCTAAATGTCTGGAATTCCGGCATAATTACTACGTTTATAAACTGTCAGGATTCGACGAAATCGTCAAGGAACCACTTCTATTAGACGAATAAGCCTGCTTTTTTATCTCATTAGTTTATTATAGTTTTCCTGTAATGAAATATGAAGAAGTTTTCTATCTACAAATCCCCCCCCCCTCTCACCCTCCCACGAGAAAAATTTTGTCTACTTCATTACACAAACAGTTTTTTTTATCTCTCTTAATTCTTTGATTTGTTCAATTTCACTACTCCAAATATGTTTAAATTACATACTAAATGCACACATATTAGTATACAATTTAAAAAGAAAAAAAAAACTTTGCATAAAGTGCTTTAATCTATTTCATTGTAAGTTATGCCATAATGCAATAATAAGTTGACTTTTGTTATAGTAAGTTTACATTAAGTAAATTTGTGCTTATAATGAGAAAAAATATTTCATATGCTTAAGGTAAACAGTTGATTTTATGCCAATTGTACCTTTATATTTCACTCTATAATACAAATAAGAAGACTTGTAATTAGCAATTAAAAAGAAAATGAATAAAAGAAACAAAGCACATAATTATTAGTTAAATAATTACTTAACTCACCTCTAAAATTTTGATGACTGGAATTAAAATTTGTAGTTACCCCGATAAACTTTAATAACATCACCGGCCAACACAATTTAAAGAGAGCCAGACAAACTTATTAATATGCCAAGCTAACGATAAATCGTGTTAGCATTGAACTTGAAAAATATCCACTTTTATAGTTAAAACTATGGAAATTTTACTCTTCTGTGTAGCGCAGAAGCCATTGACTACACGCTGGAGCAAGTTCTGCCCTTGCATAAAAAAGTGCGAAGTACGAGCCACGCGAACCATGAACGAATACACACACAAAAAAGAAAAAAAAAGCATCTGTTTTCTGAGAAAACGGTTGGGGTGGACATGTCAAAGGTCGTGAGAAAGGACCCCGTAAATTCTGTCTCCCCAGCACTGTTTATTCGACGTTCAACTGACTATTAACTAAGCTGAAAAAATTTCTCGATGCTCCATCGCGTGTTTCTTCTTGGCTGGCTGGGGGGGGGGGGGGGGGGGTCTTTTAGACCACCAAAGCCATAAGCGGAAAATCGGCGATGTATTGACGGATCATAGACCTCCTGAGGGCGACCAACATTAACAGTCGAAGATAGCCGCCTCCCTGACCAAAATCGAACGGCTCTTTAAGACGTCGACAACACAATGTATGTTTGATCTCTTTTAAACGCTATTTTTTGCTGTAATTTTTCCTCGACCTATTTTCGACATTTCGACATCGGGAATACGTAATTTAAACGTGTGTGCGCTTGCTGGGTATGTATTCTATTATCAGGGACTGTTATGAGTTTGCAAATAGTTTTGAATGATGTGTGCAAATAGATAATCTTTTTATATGACTATGACCTTTATAAAAGTTAATGATTTTTATTTGAAATTTTTTTGCTCAACAGGTTTGGCTTAAGAGTTGTATAGCCAAACATTGGTGTACCTTAATACATGTACTACTTAAAATTTATTTAATTTACATGCTCATTTATTTATTTATATTACTTTAAAACAGAAGTATAGAAATCCAATGTACTATCATAGTTTCTGAATGTTTTGTTAAATAGCTAAATAAATAAATAAACAGGAAAATTTTAAATTTTAAAATTGATTATATTTTCATAAATTTTTCTCTACACCTACAAAAATGCATACAGAGATTGCTTTTGTGTATGAGTAAAATGTTTTATAAAAGTTGCAGCCCATTTTAAACTTTTTTTGTGAGTGAATTATTTATATTGATGCATATGTTAGCAGGGATGTTAACTCCAACACTCGATTTGGGAGCACCCCGGGAGCAGAAAAAATTTCATTTGGGAGCACCTCAGGAGCAGAAAAATTCCATTTGGGAGCACCTCCGGAGCACAAAAAAATAGTTTCCGAGAGGAAAACTAAGATTCGAGATCAGAATTAACATGATTTTGGAGCATAAAATTGAAGATTTAGGAACACAATAAATGCATACAAGAAAATCAAAGTTTGCGAGCAAACACCATTTGCTAAAAGCGAAACACTATTTGAAAGCACTTTAGGAAAACTCTGGGGGAAAAAAAGGGTGTATACAGGCTATGCTATCAGCAACTTGGTAAAAACAATACATATCAGGAGTCAGCAACCTTTCTGTGGTTAAGTCATTTTTTTCCTACTCAAGAACCATGAGTATGATTTGTATGCGGCTTGCGAGCCACAGGTTGCCAATCCCTGTCCCTTTTTTTTTCTTTTTCAGAATCATTTAGGAAATCTTCCTCTCGAAAAAGAGAGCACAAATAAAATGAAAACTAAATTTTAAAACAAAAGCTTCTATCTCATTCTTTGGTTCTATTACAAATCACAAGTAGTACTAAATGGGGATTTTTGAAAACCTAAATATTATACCTCTTATACAACAACACGTAATTGGTAAGCAGTATCGAAAACAAAATAAATTTGATGGTTAGAATAATTAAATGTGTGTACTTTTAATAGCATATGCTTTTGTATCAGTAATTTAACCTCATCTAATATTTACATATTCATCTATAATACTTGAACACAATATACAAAGCAAATGTAAACAAAAAATATTTAATGACTGTTGAGAGAAATTAAGAATTATGGGAAGTTAAAAATTAAGATTATGAGAAATTAATAATGAGATTACAAATTAAGTATCATAAGTTATCTAGTTTTCTATTTATTCTTTTTTTTATTTTTATTAATTTCTTCTTGAGCTTTTTCATTTTCTTCTAATAGTTTTAATGTTTTTGCAAGTCTATCCTTCTCTTCCGTTAATAGAATCTGTCCACTTTCTATAACAGCCAGTGGCGGCTCGTGACCTGCTTCAGTGGTGGGGCCCGAAAAAAATAGTGCCAGTTCAAATCGGGAAAATACATATACATAGAGCTGTGGCGGATCGTTACCCATTTCAGAGGAGGGGGCTTTTTTTTTTTAAGCTCGAAAAGGTAAAACATATGAATCGCTTTTGTAAACAGTGTGAATACATAAAAACTTTTCGAATAACAAGTTATGAAAGGCATATTGATTTCTCCTTTAAGTTTTCATTTAAAGACAGCAGATTTATTTTGCACCAAAAAAACATTTTTTTCCATTTTTCTTTCTCAAAAAGGTACAATATCAATTTAAAAGAAAAAAAAAAATCAATGCATGTGTACATGTTGAAAAACGAATTGGTCCATAATGTTTCATCTCCAAATAGCAAATCGTGCCCCTTCATAAACAAAAAACGGTGCCCGTTGCGATGATTACCGTAATTTATGGAAGAAACGCCGCACCCACGAAAATGAGCTTAGTTAACTAGAAAATTGTCAAAAACACCGCAACCGCGATCGTTGGTGTGTGTGTGTGTGTGTGGGGGGGGGGGGGGTGATCGTGGCCAGAAGTCAATGCCAGATATATTTCAATGTTTTCTAAAATAATTTCTTAATTAACAAAAAATAAATAAATAAAAAATATGTTGCATTACTTATTAGACCTAATTTATTAAAAAAGCTATTAAGTTGATCGGATATATTTCGGTAGAAATTGGATGAACGGTAAAAAAATCTCCTTTTTTCTCTCCCTTCCCATAGAATGTTTTAAAGTATTTGCCACTATTTTACGAAGCTTACAATTTCTATTTTCAAAATATCAGATATCAATGTTTATATTCACAAAGGTGAATTTATAGATATAAAAAAATAACTTCTTGCATCCGCACAAAGTTCGGACAGACTACCAGGCGCCATTAAAATGAAAACAGCAATCGATGTGTCAGAAGAGTCTCCAGTTAAAAGTAAACATTCCCCACCCCCGCAGATGGCCAGCTGTTAATTATGTAATGAGCTTGCTTCAGCAAATTGTTGTTTTAAACTGAATCTTGTGTAACAACTCTTGATGGTATTTATTTATTATTTTTTATATTTATAACATTGGGATTTATTTTAAAAGCACTCAGCATTTCTTGAGCATACCAATTAGTTGGCAGTGTTTATTCCATAGAGTGCACAGGGAGCAAAGCTGCACGGCGAAAAAAAAAAATCTTTCAGATTAACTTTATTTATTTATTTATTTTGGGGGGGGGGGGAAGGGTTAAACTCGCACCGTGCGCAACATTGACTAATTTTGGCTGAAATTCAGTATTTTAAGAACAATAGAGGTTCATGTGAAAAACGGGTGCATTTAATAGAGGGTAGTGCACTTTTGCGGTATTTTACAGAACTTTAACCCTTCAAAATATATATTCAAAACTTCATTAAAATTTAATTATAGTTCTAAAATGTAGATGTAAAAGATTTACTTCTATTTTTTTTTCTTTTTACTTAATCGAGGAGACATTGGTTGGATGTATGAAGCCATCCACTTCAGAGCACGGGACATGGACCCATCTTAGGGTGCTCTGACTTTCTCCAAAACTGGATCAAAGATCAAACCTCTTTTCTATGGGGGTAGGTTCGCATTCTGATTTGCTACGCTGTGATCTGTGCACGCTAAAGAGTACGTGTCGATGGTGGGGCCATCTTTTGAGAAAATTATCACAAAAAGAATTTTTCGATTTTTCGTTGAAGATCGGCTTAAAAAAATTAAAAATATTGTAAATGCCGCACCCGGTAGAAACGCCGCACTTACTATTTTTTAACTTTTAAACTCATAAACGCCACGGCGTTTCTTCGATAAATTACGGTACTCGTTTGCCTATCTGGCCGGCCCTGATTGAGGTGACTAACAAAGCCCGACTGGTCCGATCCGGGGCGGGTAGAATGGCTTCGGAATGCAGCTTTCGTACGCAGTTTGAATCTTGCTTTACTGCTAACTAGCTTTCCATACACGCTTTAAAAGATAAATGAGCGTGGCAAAAATTTAACAAAGAGTCAAAATGACGTATTCGGCGCAGACCGGCGCAAAAATCGGCTAAAAGCGCAGTTCGGCACAATATTTGTGTTTTGGCGCACCCTGAAAGAGTCAAAATGACGTATTCGGCGCAGACCGGCGCAAAAATCGGCTAAAAGCGCAGTTCGGCGCTAGAATTTGTGTTTCGGCGCAGAATTAACATCCCTGTGTTAGACTAATGGAGATTTGAAATATCAGGTAACGGTTTGATAATGAATGTATAATTCATTATCAATGTATAATTCATTTATATATATATATTTTAGAAATGTAGTGAAATTGCACACCAATTCGTCAAACATTTCTCAATAAATATGAAAAAAAAAGTGAAATTTGAAAAGTATACAATCATTGTCTATCCATCAACCCACATTCCATTTCTACATTGGCACAACATATGTATCCAATGTAAAATTAACAGATAATATTATATTAACTAAATGTTATAAGCATACAATGGACAAATGTTAAAAATAACCAATTACTAATAGTTGGATAACAGTATAACATACTGTTTTTATGCTGCCCCAACATATGCAATCATATGTTAGCCGATCATATGCATTCATACATTAGCCCAACGTATGCATTCATATGTTAACCCAACGTATCCAACCATTGGTTGGAAATTATGTTGGCAAAATGTTACAGCATAACGTAAAAGATAACCAGTTGTCAACTGTTGGATAACACTAGGCCACTGTGTCATTTTTACATTGGCCCAACGTATGCATTCATACGTTGTGTCAAAAGTATGTGTGCTATCTGGGATGTGGGATAAAAGTAATAAACTTTTATTTTAAGATTCTTTTAAACCAGGGACACGATTACATGTTTGGAAGTTCAGAAATCTAATCCTGCCACTGCTGTGCCATAATGACACTTTGGTATGGTATTCATAATTTTAAAACAGAATAAGCAACATAATAAAATTCTAAATAAATAACTGGCAACATTGGGGATGCTATTTAATTGAAAAGCACTTGTGACAGTCAACTAGATTACAAATATAATCATCAATCAATAAAATCAGAAACAAACTGAATACACATGAAAATATGCAAGATAAATCAAAAAAATATATATATAAACAAAAAATAAAATGGAATAATGCTATACTAAATGGAGTGTGTGCATAAGGGAGGGAATGGTTAATTAAATATATTATATATATATATATATATTTTTTTTTTTTTAATGTACATTGAATGAAAATTGTGCAATAACAAAACCAGAAATGCTAATAAATACAAAATAAATTTTTATCATTATATTTTGCTAAAGGGAGAAATACTATGAAAACTAGGAATGCAATGAATATCCGGAAAACATACTGCATCCAGCTTATCCGGCCAATAAGCCAGATAATCGGCAGTAGCCAGATATTACAAATATCTGGCAGTACATCCGGCCTAAAATTACGTACAGAGAAATAACATAAATAAACATAAGAAATTAATAAATTCTAAAAACTGCAATAATAAAAAATGCAAAAAAAAAAAAAAAAAAGGTTTTGTGAAAATATTTTGTTTTCAATACTTCAATACTTTTTAGAATGTATTTTTATCTTGTATAGAAAATGGGGGTGGGGGGTGGGAATTAAGTACTTCTATTTTTTTTTTTTTAATATTGGAGTAAATTACTGTTTTTTAATCTTTGTAAGAATTCGGTTACCTTTTTGCCCACAATAAATTGACTGGTGAGAAATGCCCTCCCCCCTCCCCTTAATTTCGATAAAGTAAGGAAATTTGTTACAATGATTTACCAACAGTTGAATGGAGATGTCTTTCAACAACTGATCTTTTTAAGATATTTATCTAACTCTTGAGGAAGAACACCCATGACATTGTTAATTGTATGATTTCAATTACAGTAAAACTGGTACTAAATTCATGGAAATGATCCCAAAAGGATTTCTGATTTTTTAATTAAATTATTTGAAACTAATGAGAAAATTTAAAGATAAAAGTAATAGCGCAATGATCTAAGAAAACTAGTGAAAATAAAACAAAAAAGAAGAAAACATACTGCGGCCAGATAACCAGATATCCGGCTGAAAGTTTGGCCAGATATTTGGTATCTGGCCAAATTGATATATGTGTGTGGCATCACTAATGAAAACATACTTTATCTTCTTTCAGCGTCCAGACAGAAGCTGTATGATCAGCAGAAGTTGCTACCAATTCATTTTCTGCAATGAAATTAGTTGAATGTAAATAATTGTGCATGTATGTATGGGAGTTTTAAAATAACATTATTAGTTAAAACTAAATACATTGAAAACAAACAAATCTGCAGTATTACAATACCTCTCTACACAGACTTTTTTAAGGCAGGCGTTTCGAAGGTCTAGACAGACCCTTTAGCTTATTAAATAGCTAAAGGGTCTAAAGGGCTGCATTTTTGCAAACAAAAATTCAGTTATGCTAATTTTTGCTGAATGTCCACTTTTGCTTAAAAATAGTACAGTAAAGAAAGAAAAAAAGAAACGAAAAAGTATATTAATTTGGAAATTTTTATATTAATTTTGTAAATTATAGTTTAATGAGTAATAAAGAAAATCTATAATTAAGCAGATTAATAACTTTTAATGTCACTAAAATTTTGGAAATCGTCCCCCCCCTCATTAGCTGGACCCCTCCTATGTGAAAGCTATAGCTACATCCTGATCTCTCCACATTACAGCAAAGACAAAATATGTTACATGGCATCTGACTCAAATTAAACTGCCAACAAATTACAGCTACACGAATTCTGAAAGTTTTAAATGTCAAGATTTTTTGATACATTTTGATTATATGCCTAGGATGGATATTTGATATTTGGTTTTGATACTTGGGTTCTTGATTTCATGCGAGATGTATACCTCTATTTTATGGAACTTTAATATATATCCTGAGTGCTTTTCCATTTTTTTATAAATGAAGGTGGTAATAGATCACAAATTAAAAAGTCCTTCTGTTGGTCTAAACATTCACACAGCTTTTAATAAAGGAGATTATTTAATTCACATTATTAAATGCTTTTAGCACGTGTATGTATGTTTGGTCCTTGTCTGCTTCACATATCAAATGTGTACTGTGTTTCATGATTTCTCAATTTTAGATGATTTTGGATTTGTGTATTTGTATTTTCTACAGTACCTTTATGCTGATTAGGATGTGAGGATGATGGAATTTCAGAAAATAATATTTTGTCCAACTTATATCACAATATTAGGATTAACTGATTATTTTTTTTAATTTAATTTAAAAAATTATCTGTCAGTAATACTTTATGAATTTCTCAAATAAGAATTACTAGTTATTTACAATAGAAAGTTTTTAAAAAAGTAGTGAATAACACTTAAAAATGTTACAGACCTATAAAAAAGAATTTCTTTCACTAAATTATTGTACTTTTAATATAGACATTTATTCTTTTACCTGTATTTTGCCTTTTCAACCAGTGCACAGAAGTGATACATTTTTTATGTCCATACAAGCTCTGAACATGTGCAAACTCATACTCTTCCTACAAAATAAATGAATATGTTTATCAAACTTACATGTACTAGGTGTATCAAAAAGTACTATAGTAGAACCTTCCTATAATGATACTCGATACAATGATAAATCCCTCTATAACGATAAAATTTTGTGATCCTGCAGAATTTCCATACAATATAATCTCCCCTCGATATATATCGATGCATCCTTCTAGAACTGTGGTTCCCAACTGGTGGTTCATGAACAAGTTTTAAGTTGTCAGCAAAGCAAGTGAGTATTGAAAAAAAAATTTGTTAGCACTATTTCTTGAGCAAAAAATGCAAAAAGAGTAACTGTTTGTAGTCATTTTAAGAGGATTGTCATTTCAAGGGGGGGGGGGGATGTCTCATAATCCTTGCAAAGTTTTGAAAATACAGTCAGGCACAATATTAAATGCAATCCAATGAAATATTGTAGCATCAGAGTGAAGCTTTTGTCTTCGGCTATTAGTGTATGTAAACAGGGTTAATTAAATACTATTAGCATCTCTGAGTTAGTAGAAACAACATTCCCTGTGCTTTTTTGAATTTTTTCATTTTATCATTATAAAATGAAAAAGCTTTTTGCAAAAAATGCTTTTTTAATATTATTTTATTCCCTCCGCCCTTCTCCAGAAGGAATTTCTGTGGGTAAACTGGTACTGGAAAAGTGGTACGCGGGTTAACTTGAGTTGGGAACCACTGATTTAGAATGATAATCATATTGGGGTCCTTAAGTATCATTGTATCGAGGTTTACTGTACATTTTCCTACATTAAATTCACACAAATAAATTATTTAGAAGTTTTTAATGACAAGGCAGGACACTGTTTAGACACAATGGATTCTTATTTGTTAGTACATTTTAATAGCAAGAACATCAAATATAACTGTTTCCAAGAAAGATTTGTGAAAAAAGGGAGGTAAAATCATACAAGCCGGTGCCCACCCCATGTAAACATGGCGACAGTCGCTGGAGCTTGGCGGCCGCCAAGCTCCAGCGACTGTCGCCAACCATTTTCCACTATCAGCACATTAAAATTGCACATATATTCCACTAAAAATGAGCAACCAGTGGACCGTTTTTAACTAAAAAAACCTCAGTGAAATCAGCAACCTAGTTGTACAGCTATCTAAACTAGGCAATCAGTGGTCCGTTTTTAACTAAAAAAAACCTCAGTGGATTCAGCAACCTAGCTGTACAGCTATCTAAACTAGGCAACCAGTGGCCCGTTTTTAACTAAAAAAACCTCAGTGGATTCAGCAACCTAGCTGTGCAGCTATGTAAACTATGCAACCAGTGGACCGTTTTTAACTAAAAAAACCTCAGTGGATTCAGCAACCTAGTTGTACAGCTATGTAAACTATGCAACCAGTGGACCGTTTTTTACTTAAAAAAACCTCAGTGGATTCAGCAACCTAGTTGTACAGCTATGTAAACTATGCAACCAGTGGACAGTTTTTTACTAAAAAAACCTCAGTGGATTCAGCAACCTAGTTGTACAGCTATGTAAACTACGCAACCAGTGGACCGTTTTTAACTAAAAAAAAACAACAACAGTGAACTAAGCAACCTAGTTGTACAGCTAATGTAAACTGGGCAAACACTGGCCCGTTTTCAACTCAAAAAAACATCGGTGGATTAAACAACCTAGTTGTACACCTCTTATAAAGTCAGTATGATTAGAATAGCACGTAAATAGCACTTACGAAAACAAACACTTCAAATATCAATTTAAAATTCACATTAAAAACCTTAAACATCGAAAGATTCGTTAAAAAAGAACACTTACCTCTATTTTTTTGGTAAATAACCGCTCAGAAATGTCCCCAACACCCACCGGCTTATAACGTACTATATTTCTAACAAACACCCACAAATTCTTTTCTTATATTAACATAACACATTTCATTCCCTTCCATCAATAACGCAAACAATTTCAAATTCCCAAACCTGACGAAACACGTATTCTTTATGGTTGCCAGTCACAACTACCACCGGCAGTTGGCGGTGCATCGCTCACTCTCGCGTCAGATTGTTCGCCAATGATTTGTAAACAAACCATTGACATGTAAACAAAGCACCGTATACGGAATATAGTCCAAAAGGGAAGTGGCTGTCTACCAGCCTTTAAGAGAAATTTTCAGTACAGCTTTAGTATAACAGTACCTGCTGCTTAACGGTGTAGTTAGAAAAATACATGTGATTTTGGTACATAAGTACAAATAAACTAATTATGTCAGGTACTTCAAAATTTTGAAACTGTCTCTTTAGAAGCTGTACTACATACTGAAATAAACGATAAACCTGTATCAGTTTCAAAACTTTTAGAAAATATTCTTAAAAATCGGAAATTTTCACAAAACGTGTCACACTTCAAAAAATCCTGCAGCTCCAAACCATGTTTAAGAATTTTTTCTGAAAATTTCACAAAAGGCACAGCTTTTTCGTTTATTGCAGTGTGTAAAGCAGTTTATGAAGAACCATCTAGAATTTTTTGGAGACCATGGTGCTATTAGTTTATTTCAATTTGTGTATCAAGACTAAAAACAGTTTTTTTTCTTCGAGGAACAGCCTTAATAAAATCATATTTGTTACCAACTAAATTGATTTTAATAAGTACCTGATTTTTATATGCGGCGAACATACATTTATATTGGTTTGATTCCGGTTATGGCTATTTGATCAGATTCAGCAGCTGATTTTATTAAGCGGTGGGTACTGTAGTCCTTTTTGGCAACTTTTTCTTGGTGCAATAAAGCAAGGAAGCATTTATGAAACATAATAGGAAGCAAATGGTAACCCTGCTATGTGGAAGTTAAGGTAGGATAATCCTAAAGCCAGCTTTTTATTTCTGGAAAATGGCTACTTGCTCGGCGACAACATGCTTTTTGATCTGAATTTAAATTAAATTTTATTATTTATTTTATTTTATTGTTTTAAATGGATGTTTAGGTTCATACTGGCCGTCTGTTAACAGTTTTGTATGAATTAACATTCTTTTGATAGTACTTTTCTGGTTAATATTTTTGTATTCCTTTGTTTATTTATTCTTTTGTTTAAGCGTCCGAGCAACAAATAATTATGCTATTAATATTTAATATGCTGAAATAATTTGACATATTCTGATTTTATTATCTGAATATTGCAATAATTTTGGCAACTTCAATCAAGGTATGTGATAAGCATTGTTTGTTTTTATTTGTTATGATTTAAACTAGCTTTTTACCAAGGACGTATTTAGGGGGTGCAGGGGGTCTGGCCCCCCAACCCGAAATTTTCATTTTTGTTACTAAAATGATAATGATATAGTCTTTTTGTGAAAAATTCAGCCTTTTTACCATTTGGATACCACCCTCCACCCCGAAATTGTTGGACCCCCCCCCCCCAAAATTGTTTTTTGGATACGTGCCTGCTTTTTACTATTGTTTAGGTATGTTTTTGTCAGTATGCTAAAATAAATTTTAATTTTATAATGTCTTTTTTATGTATATTATTTTTGTGAGGTTTCAGATCTTTAAAATAGTATTTGTTTCCATTATTAAATTTATTTTACTAACAAGAAAAGGGGCAGGTTCCTCCCTCACGTAAAAATTAATTAAATTTTATTAAATCAAAGCTTTATAGATACATGTAAGCTTGAAATCCATTTAAAAAATAATTCTTTACATTAAAAAGTATTTAAAAAGCCATTAAAAAAATCATAAGCAAAGTCAACAAGCGAGGATTGTCAAACATCTCAGAAACAAGTGCGATATTGTTTACAATTGACATCAGCAAGGCAAACTTAGGATGGCAACAAGATTTTGTTGCCAATTTAAAAAATTGCCGAAAGGACCAATACTAAAGCTGTTCAAAATTTTTAAAATGTCCTAAAAATGGATTTCAGGCATTTGTACAAAACACGTTTTATAGCAAGAATTTTCCCATTCCATAAAAGTTGCATTTTTCAAGTAGGTCATTCAATCATAAGAATAAGCCTCAGTTTGATATTCCCTTTGGTACGGAAAAAAGGTACTTATGTATTATTCCAGCGGTCCACCAAAATGAGTGATTTTTCGCCAAGAAAAATGCTGGACACATGAAATTATAGATAGACTGGAATATGATTGGCAATAGTTTGATAGCACATTTGATGAAAAAATAGTTTGGCAGGAATGACCACCAGGATAATACGTAAGTTCCGAAAAAGCTTTACAAATTCTTTATTTAAATAAATCAATTTGCATCTGCTTTAATGCGAACAGATGGCTATGTGAGAAAAAATATTACAGTTGTTACAAAAAATACTACAAACATACAATAAATTATGAAACACTTTCATATATTAACTATGCACTAAAGCGATATATAGTAAAAGTGTATCATAATTCATGCACCATCCCTAATTTTCTTCCTTATACCATTAAGCTGGAAAGTGTATCACTCAGGGAGTAATAGGGGGAAGGAGATAAACGTTGTATGGCAGCAGCCAGGGATTTCCGTCAACAATTTTCGGCAGAAAAAGATGGCGCTGCACTACAAATCCTCCCTGCCTGTCGTCTGCTTCCTCCTACTACTTCCCCAACCAGTTTCAGTTTTCCCGCTTTTCCACCTCTTGTTCCTTTGTCGCTGTTCGTGTTGGTGATGTATAGAGATGTGGGGAGGAAAATTTTTGACAATGTTTTTCCGGAAAATTTTCAATGTCAAAAAGACAATTTTTCATGGAACATATTTGAGCTTTCTATATTTTCTTTTATTAGTCAATTTCTGTACTATTTAAACAAAAAATATAAGTCATAATTCTAACATTGTAATCTACATGAATAAAATTTAAGTTTGATTCTGTTTTATACTTTCAAATTCTGCTTCTACTTTTGAGCATGAGCTATCAAAGGAATGCACAGACACAATATTCTCTGTTAGTAGTAGTAATTCTGATTTAGACTAGCCCGTGTTCTGCAGTTCAGAGAGTGACCCAGAAAGTTTGTAAAAAAAATTGGGATTAAAATATTCAAAATAATATTTTATTTTATTTTTTTCCTGAAAATTTGTATTGCCCAAATTTTTTCTTTACTAATAAAAAAAAAAAGAAAGAAAGGAAAAGGAAAGAAATCAAAGCTAACATATTTTTATAGTAATTTGTTTTTTCCATATGAATCACCACAACAAATAAAAATAAACTTTAATCTCAATTTTCTACCTGAGTTACATAAGGCAAATAGATTGGATACTTGAAAAAGAACTAAAAATATTAAGTAAATTAGTATAAATTCAATCCTCCCAAATTTTAAAATGAATATTATTGCATCATACCCAAATTAATTCAGTGGAAGTCATAAGATAAAAGCATCTGCATTAAAGCACACATCTCTCTCATAAATAACTTATTTAATAACTAACATGTTTCATACTTAAACGAAATTCTCAGGGATGTGCCAGTTGCTCCAAATTGTGCCAAATCAATCCTGATGTGCCAATCTGCTACAAAAAGATCATTTTTGGACATTTTTGCTCCAAATTCAGCAAAACTGCTCCATTTTTAATTTTTCCATATATGTTTGTAAATTCCCGAATTTTTACAAAAGTCATCACACATCCTAAGCATTCTTATTTAAATCTTTCTCTATTAATCTTAAAAATGAATATTTTTTCTTTGGCATCCCTTTGTTTAAACCTCCAATGCCTTAAGAGTAAAAATTGACCTCTATTTTAAATTTAACTTTATATAAATTGGAAATTTTGTGTTACTAAATGTTTTATAAGCTGCTGATGGTAAGTTAACCCATTTGTGCCCAGATATTTTTGCGACTTTCTGCGATTTTTGCTAATGCCAGCAATAAGATAAATTTCTGATGTCAACTTCTTGAGCAAAGGGATGACTTTTTAAAAAATCATTATGTATAAAAATTGAAATGTCAACATCCTACTGGATCATGTTAAAATATTTTGTGGAGTTGAGCAGGGGCGTAGCAAAGGGGGGGCAGGGTATCAATATATATCCCCCCCCCCCCCGAAATATTTTCCTGGCTACACGCCTGAGTTGAGGTTCCATACTCATGAATAAAGGCTAGGAAAAATAAATAACATTTTCGACTGACAGCAAAAATGCCGTCCCAAGAAAGGGACGCTAGGCATAAATGGGTTAATATAGTTCAGTAAACATTGTATTTTTGATTTAAAATAGATATTTTTTGTAGCAATGTATAAAATAACTGAATTTTTTTTATTTATTTCATAAGCTTCTGACACCCCCCCCCAAAAAAAAAGAAAAACTGGTTTTTGTTATAAGCTAAGAGTTTTTAAGAACCTCCTTAATTTTCATGTAAAAATTGGAATTCTTTAATGACTTTTCCCTTTCCCTCAAAAATAAATTTTGTATATCAAAATTGACATTCTAGTGCTCCACTAATCTGTTTATCTTTGTTCCAAAAATGTTTTTTTTTTTTTTTTCTTGCTCCACAAGTTGCTCCAAAATTTAATTTCAGCTGGCACATCCCTGAATTCTGCATGTAATATCAATATAGCCTTAAATCAGGGGCGTAGCCTAGGGGGGTCATAAACCCCCCATGAGGAATTTTTTGCCATACAAAATGTATATTCTTCACTCCCTTATCACACACATGTATGCATATATGTGAGTTACAGTAGTCGTAACCCCCCCCCCCCATGAAAAATTTCTGGCTACGCCCCTGCCTTAAATTATTATAGTTTGAACATAATAAATAATAATAACTAAAAATTACCATATCTTGGCTTCTAAAATATCAATATGTTTGAAAAATAAAACTTACTACAAAAGAATTGTTCACCAACAAAGGAATCGTAAACAATTAAACGAAACCTCCATTCTATACATTTATTATTTCTTTCAAGTGCTACTTTAAAAGAACTTACCTTATACTCCTCAATGCAAAATTTCTTCCAGATCAACTATAATTAACAACAAATCCAGGGTCCAATTAAAAAAATTCTTGACTATAGGCACAACTTGGACTGTGGCCCCCCGAACACTGATGTAGGTAGCATGAAACTTGCAAAAGTCAATTACTGTAAATGCCCTAGTTTTGGATTTATTTTTCTCCCAAAATGGCAATCATCTATTATTTTTCATGATGAATTTAATGAACAAATTCAAGCTGTACATAAAATAACTAAGAATTTACAACTTTTTTCAACCCCTTTGGTTATAAATGCCATCTAGTCATCAAGTAGATTAGCAATTTGTTTAAAATATTGTTTGAAAAAATTTGAAAGCCTATATAAAAGTCTGCCATCTAAAAGGAAAAAAAAAAAAAAAAAAAAACAAGAAGAAAAACTTAAGAAACCTTTTTTTTGGACCCCCAAATGTTGGGGCCCTAGGCCTGGGCCTGAACAAATAAAATACCTAGATAAAATTTTCATGCCGTAATTACCTCACTGAAATTCAGCATGAAAATTAGCAACACTAATTTTGATTGTTGATTTATTTATATAAAAAATGGAGGGGGGGGGGGGAAGAATATAAAAACCATGTATGAGCATCAATATATATTGTTCTCATTTGCGAGTAAGAAACAGAATTCAAAGAGATCATAACCCATTCCATAATACTCCCTGTTGACTAAATTCATCCCTATTTGGCGGCGAAGCGAAACGCCGAGAGAACGGAAGGCCCATATTTTCGTGCCGTAAAAATGTTTGTTCACTGAGGCATCATAAAAAAGGAGGCTGTCGGTAAGTTTCCCTCCCTGGTGAATTCTCCCTCCCTGTCGTCTGCTTCGGTGGAAGCCGTCGTCGGTAAGTTTCGGTTGTCGATAAATAAATTCTTGCTTAAATTCCCTTAGAAAAGGGTTCGGAAAAATACAAAACTGTGTTTTATTAATAAAAGTACTCAAGTAGAGTTATTTTTGTTTCATATTTTACGTTAAAATATGTTTTCCTTTTTATAAAATGCATAATTGGCTCATAGGGAGTAATGCTAAACACGGGAGGAGGTCGATCGTTGCGCCTCCTTTTCATGTGCGGCGGAGTTGACGTTTCTCCAACGTTTCGCTTTATCTCCTT
Organism: Cheiracanthium punctorium; assembly: GCA_038373885.1. Classification (NCBI taxonomy): domain Eukaryota; kingdom Metazoa; phylum Arthropoda; class Arachnida; order Araneae; family Cheiracanthiidae; genus Cheiracanthium; species Cheiracanthium punctorium. The sequence continues at coordinate 137,764 of JAWZYV010013134.1, read as the reverse complement.
CCCCCTATTACTCCCTGGTATCACTACTCATGAGTGCACCGTATTTTTTTTCCCTTGTTCCATAAAACACATCTTTGGAATCAAAATCTATCATAAAACCGCCTACTCAAACTGTTTTACAATCTTATCCAAGCATATTCTAACTATACTTCACCATTTTAAATGTGGATTGGAAACAGTGGCATAGCGTAGCTTTTAAAAGTAGGGAAGCAACTTTACAAATTCATTAGAAGAAATTATATTTACAGTTTTATATGCATACGCACACTAATATAATAAAATTACATACAATTATTCAAAGAAGACTTAATTTTACAGAGATGTAATAAGTACGGAAATAAGGGTGTAATAAACAGATTAAAAGTTATGTATAACTGAGCTTGATTCTTCTGTTTTTCTTACTATATATATCTATAACTTCATCTAAGAAAGTGGGTTTAGACTGAAGTGTTTTCAAAAATGACTTTTCAATGTTCATCAGTACTAGAGATGACAACCTGTCCTGCTTTACTGAATTTCTCAAAAATTTTTTGATCTTTCCAAAGCCGAAAATGAACGTTCATCTTCTGTACTCGTCGCTGGTAAAGTTAAAACCAGCTCGCACAATTTGAAAACTTCAGGGAAAAATTTTGAAAGCTGAGTAACATACATAGGCTAATTCCTAGTTTATGGTGCTTCTTCGCCAAGGAGGCGATAACAGATATATTCTGGCAACCTTGGCGACTTTAGTTTGCGTTCTGGCAACCATGTGGAAATCCGCCATTTTGTTTCTGTAGTGCGCGTTTTTGCCTCTGACGGGACTCTTATTTGTTTACATTATTAAATTTATTCTACTAAAAAGAGAAGGGGGGTTGAGGGGGGGCACAGCCCCCCTCACATAAAAAGTAATTAAATTTTACTTAACCGAATCTATAAGTACATGTAAGCACTTGTGAGATGTTTTAGTCAATGTTGTTAGTATTGCTTTACATGAGTTACGTCGTTTCGTTTCTTCGATTTAACGCATGCGCAGCTGTGTTTGTATGGGAGCAGAATCATATATGGTATATTTTAGTTTTGGTTCGAGAATGTTTTGATACGTTGTGTTAACGGAGCGCATGCGCGGCGGTTGGTTTGAATTCCAAAAGCCATTTCTTATGGAAACTCCGAGGGGTTAACGACAAGCTTTTCGGTTCCTAGTACTCGTATTTTTCGGATCCGTTTTTTTGGATAAACTAATTCTTTTCCGTTAATTGTGTTTGTGGATTTTCACTGTGGATTATATGCTTTTTGAGAGAAGGTAAGCGTGCTTTGCTAAATTGCGTGGTGTATGGTTGTGGCTAAACGAAAAATTTTAGCATTAGATTTTAGAAAATTCATTTTAGATTTCAAAAAATCTCTTTTTCTTGAATGGATTACGAAAGAACGACTGATTGCAGCTAAAAGAAAATTTTAGAGTTCAGAAAATCGGTTTTAGATTTCAGAAAATTGCTTTACCTGAATGGTTTATGATTAGTGTTTTGATTTTAGGTTTATGGTTTAGTGTTTAGATTTTAAAATTCGTTTTAGATTACAGAAAATCTCTTCTAAAATAGTATCCACAAACATAAAAATTTAAAAAAAAACCACTATGCCTTATGAGACGACGAATATGATTATTTAAATAAAATAAAGAATCAGTTGTTCAACAAGTTATGTAAGTACAATAATTTTTGTTGTTTAAAACTTCAATATTTATGCTTTTTAATTTGCTTATTTTGTGTATTTATCGCTAGTTTGGGTGCGTTCTCCCGTAGTGTCTTTGGGAGCATCTTGGCTCCCAGAGACAAGACGGGAAAACGCGCCAAATTGGCGATTTTTGGAAAATCGCCAAGAAGCACCATAAACTAGGAATTAACCCATACATAAATTGGTATAAATCGTACACACTTTCTTTTATCATATCTGCATCTGAAAATATAACTGTAAGTTCACTCTTCATCACCAAGAATCAAGGTAGGATGTATATTGAAGGGGCATCGTAACTGGGAGAAGGAAAAATAAAAATGAGATTACTTAAAAAAAAAAAATAAACAGAAGATAATTTGTAGTAAGCAAAAGTCTCGTACGATCGCCATCCTAATCATTTCGAGTCTAAAGCCTTTCAATAAACTTTTAAAACTTTCTTAAATATGTTATTTAGTATACTATACTAAATTTAACGTACCGTAAACTTCCACACATGAATCGCACTGCAAGCACTATAGCAAACTAATCCATTTCTTCCCCAGTCTAATGTGTTGGGACAACGATTACACCCAGAACTAGTGTAAATACAACAACTCTTCGAATTCATTTTTCAGTATTTAATTTTTGATAAATAAATTCAATAGTAAATTTAAGTACATTTAATTACAAAACTGATCAAGTGAAAACACGGTCCACATGGTTCAAAATGTAAACAAACTTTCAAAATTGTCGTTGCCGTTTCTAAGAGCCGAAAACAGTGGACCTGTTCAGACTGCCACTTACCTCTTGAACTCCTAAACTGGATTTTTGATCAATGAACTGGGGACAAATCAACTGGGTGTCCCCAGGTGAAAAAATATTATGATAATGTTTTCTTAATTTTATGAATGGTAATAATGCTTTCGTTGAAGCTAGTTGAAGCTTAGGGATGGATTGATGAAGCTTAGGTATTAGGAATGGGCAGCTGACGTCGAACGTAAATATCGCAGAGTTCTGAGTGGCAAAATTTCGGTCCTTCAACCAATCAGATGGAAAACTTCTGCCACTCAAACGCGCGCACATGCTGTTTGGAATTTATAAAACGTCCCCTTTTTTTAACAGTGGCGTAGCTAAAGGGGGCAAGGGAGGACATCTGTCCCCGGGCGCAGCACCAAAGGGGCGCCAAATCGATGTTACGAAATTTTAGAAGGGAAAAAAAATGAATTGTATTCGTATTTTTTTTTTAATTTTACATATTTTATTCCTTCTCGGCAGTGAAGCTCAGGGGCGTAGCCAGAAAATTTTAAGGGGGGGGTTGAGGGTTACGACTACTGAAACTCACATATATGCATAAATGTATGTGATAAGGGAGAGAAGAATATACATTTTGTATGGCAAAAAAATTCCTCATTGGGGAGGTGGGTTATGACCCCTCCCCTTGGCTACGCCCCTGGCATCGATAATACCCCTCTATGTATTATCGATGACTAATAATAAAAATCAATTATAGAGGTAACCATTCCTAACAGTAGTTTATGTTATTAACTAGTTGATTTTTATTAGTTTAGTTTAGTGTTAAAAACGTACAACTATAAAATATAAATAAAAAATACCTAACAAAAAAATTCTTAAAACGGTACTGACATTGCAAAGATTTTTAATTAAAAATATTCTGCAATAGAATTACAATTTAATTATTTAATATTTAAGTTGTGAACCCTCAAAGTATCAACTACAAAATTTTCCTGCTAATAATTTTATTTTTACTTATTTTTATAACCAATAGCAATTTTTTGATAATTTTCAAAATATCAATCTCAAAGTTTTGTATTAGAAAATAATAATAATACTCTTTTAGCGTAAATTATTATTTCTTTTCTTAATTCTTGAAACAATTGAATCGGTGAGTGCAGATACCACCTGTCACAAAAAGGAAATTTTTCAGGAGAGAGAAAAAACTTCATAACTCCTCCAAATTTTCAAATATTTAAACTTTTTTTTCTCTGTCATAACATGCATTTATGTTTCTGTCATGCAAATATTACCTAATTTCGACATCAATTAGGCTCAGGAAAATTTTAAATTTGATTCGGACTTATGCTGTGTTGCACTAAGCAAGTTGGTTCGAATAGAAAACAATTAAAATTTTATTTACATATAAAACAAGTTGCATACATGGGGGCCGCTCTCAAGAGTGCGACCGACGTTCATTCCCTAGTAGCAATGACTGCTTGTTTTCTGCTCGGTCGTTCATCGACTCATCGTTAACTCATCGATTCGTCGAATTCAGTCATCGGCAAGTGCACTTTTGTTTATCTGCAATAGATGAATTTTTATTCATGGTTAGAAGTGATCTAGACGAGCAGTTTCGCCGATGGGAAACCGAAAAACAATATCTCATCCGAAACTGCAGCTCTATAGTCATCGGGCCTTGCTGGTGTCCCAGTGGATTACATTTTACCAAAATTCCTATGAATATTTGCGTAATTTAGATGTGCCTTTGCATAATGTAAGGGGAATTTTGAACAATTCTTGAATTAATCGCATAATTTACTGAGGGGGCAGGGGGGTGGTATCCCCCCTTGCCCCCTCCCACAAAATTTAAATTTGAAAAGAAATATTTACAAAAAAATTGTAAGTATTTATTATATAAAAATCGTTTGTAATATTTAAATACTTAAAAGAAATGTGTTTAAAAAAAAGAAAAGAAAATCTATTTGAGCGTCAGCTGCATTATAAGAAAAACGGAAACTTCATTACAATGAGCAACTCTTTTGAAACCTCTTTAATGTAAACAGCAAGAAGAGAAATCAATTAATTTTTAAAAGTTATCCAAGAAATATGAAAGTTAAAATCACACTAAAATTCCTATACAATTGGCAATATTGTTTTTTAATTATTAATTATGAATGTTGTTGCTACTTACATACATTGGTAAAAAGTGAAATTAATTTCTTACCAATCGAATAATTTGACTATTATTAATAATAGCTGAACAACACTTTGTCAAAATTTCACCCAGTCCCAATCTGAGACTAAAATAACCTGTACTTCACACTTTGCCTTATACATGACAAGATTCGATGGTCTAGGGGTAGCGGGCTTATCTCTTAATCAGTACGCTCAGGGTTCGGGTCCGGGGGAGGAAATTTTTTTTTTCTCAGAAAAACGGAAATTTAGCATACAAAAAACGAAAACATAATAAACAGAACGGACATTTTTTGAAAATTTTGCTGCCAGTCGTTTATTTATTATTAACAAATATATTTTAAACAGTTTATCGGTTTCTTTTCGTTATTTCATCGGAGTCGTCGGGAAACGATGATCGGCTTTATGGTCCCCCGAGCGGACATTTTGTGCCAGTTGCCGATGAAATTTCCCCTTTTTTGGATGAAAAGCCGTGATCGGCCATTGCTCCTTCTCCTCGGATTTAACTCACCCGCCTCTCATCGACCGATGGGTTATTGCTAGTAGGGTTGACATCCAGAGCGTTCTAGTGTTTTTATCTACGTCTCCGCTGGAAGGGGCGAAAGAGTTCGCCTCTGACGTCACCCGGAGAGGCACAAATATAAGCTGGGTGGGGGAGGAAGAGAGACTGAATTCCCAACATCCTCCCCCCTTTTGAGTTGCGGGAAAGCAACTCAAAACACTTACCTACTGTAGCCTACAAAATACACCAGTAGGTTAGTGTTAGTCGTAATGGTTTTTATACTGCACGACCACGTCGTGTCACTTTTGTAGGATACGCCTTGAAAGATTCATCAAGACTTTGAGAGTCAGCTGATTGCTGACTCAAAACTGGAGGTACTTTCAACAAGTCATCACAATGCACTTCCAAAGGGAAAATTCGCTGGACAGGTCGGATCATCACACTAGACTGAGTCTTCAGTCGTACTGTTCTTACCTGTCCATCTTTACCACGAATCAGTTCAGTGATTCTCGCCAGGGGCCACTGAAGACGCTTCTTGAAGTCGTCTCCCACTAAAACAATGTCCCCAACTTTAATATTATGTTGATGATACTTTGGTCGTTGGTTTTGAATAAGCTGACCCAAGTATTCTTTTCTGAAGCGAGAACGTAGTGATTCAATCAATTTCATTCTGAACTTTGCTCTTTTACGCTGATGGTTTTGGTCAATTTGATCTAGGTCATCAACTGGAGAGCTAGATTTGTCCATCAAAAACATGGCAGGTGTTAGAGGAGTTAAGTCATTCATATCTTCCGACATATAAGTCAAAGGGCGAGAGTTAATGATTCTTTCACAATCACCAATCACAGTCTCCAATTCCTCATAGTTGAGGTGGTGAGGACGGCTTTTCCTAGAGATCGTCTAAGAAGCTCTTTTACGACACGAACTAGCCTCCACCAGCCTGCTGTGGGAGGGAGGAACTTCCAGGTTATTCGTTGAATTTCTGCAGCTTTTTTTATTTTCTGCCAATCAATTTCTTTTAGGTAGTTGTAGGCACCTCTAAAATTTGTGCCGTTATCACAATAAATAATACGTGGCCTCCCTCTTCTGGCCATAAAACGCCGAAAGGACAAGAGGAAGGCTTCTGTAGACAGAGATGATACTATCTCAAGGTGGATGGCTCTGAGTTCTATTTTTATTTTCAGTTAACTGTAGATATTGACTGCAAAGTAAAAGAAAAAAAAATATTGCATGCGTAATGCATATGCATTACGCATGCAAGTATCGCAAGGACGCATGCAAGTATCAACACACGGGTGCATCTATATTATCTGACTATGAGAAAGATATCAGTACAACAGAATGTATTAGTGATGCTGCTTACACGCTATAGCACATAAAATGAAAAAAGTCGTTGATGGTACGCAAAAAAAAGTTACGACACATCCCGTATAATTACCATTGCACAAAATTTTGGAAAAAACAAAAAAAAAAGAGAGAGAGAGAGAACTTTTTATTTTCCATAGCGCATCCTTTCTCTAATGCAAAAAATAGAATGTCTGAAGAAAAGTTTTAAAAAAGCAGTATTGATTTCAGTTCATGGACCTGAACTCTCTCACAGCGTATTACTTAAAGAGCTACTGATATTTTTCATTCAACTAAAATACGCAGTAGAAGAGACTTGTCAAAGCAATAAAAATGTTTTTTCTTCCAGTACTCTCAAAGAGTATTTGATTGCATATAGATTATGTATTTTTCTCTATAAAATTTGAGTCCTGTAGCAGGTGTAGATACAAAAATCTCTTCTAAAATAATAAATAAATAACAAAATGAAGTTGGTAAATATAGGTATATATATGAACTGTAAAGTACTATAACACATTTGTAAAATATTAAAATAACTACATTCTTAAAACTGTAAAATATTTTATACATACCTTTAACAACAAAACAATTTTGATGCACAAATTTAAATCCTTGTTGTTGATTAACCACTGTGAACCAACGAGATTTCAAAATTGAAGTAGTGTTAGTTTAATAACTACTTCTAAATCTGAAATCTCATTAGTCATTATAATCTTGTAAAATATAAGCACGGCTCAAGTTGATTTTTTTTTCAGAATAAACTTATTAGGAGAAAACAATTGTGTCCAATTTTACCTTCTCGACTGTTGTACAACTATGAGCAAATAAAACTTTATTATTAAGCTGTCTAGCATTGTTTAGTAATCCAAAAACGCATCTTTTAATAAGCACTGTGCAATTATTATATATTTATTACCATAGCTGCATAGTAAGTTGTTTGTTCACATACTTTGAAGATCGTTAGGCTTATGGACAATCGAACTATAATCAATGCATCAATAATAATAGTTATCGTGATTCAAGTTACTACGAACCTATGCAACGAATAAAATTCACAAAAATATAGCTGAAAAGATAAATATTCGTTTCAGATTTCAACTATCAATCACTTTATTAAAGTGTATCAACACATCATAACAAGCAATGGCAGAAACGGAACGGCGAACGGACATGAATCTATCGCTTCCCGGTTTCCTGAATGTGTGTCTCTGCGCATGCGCAATGGTACGGTTGCCCAACACAACATTCAGCCATCCGATGGAGAACGGTTGTTTACCAACGGTTGCCCAACACAACATTCAGCCATCCGATGGCCAACGGTTGCCCAACACAACATTAAACCATCCGATGGCCAACGGTTGCCCAACACAACCTTTAGCCAACAGAATACCGACATTTCCATATGGACATCCAACGTTTGCCCAACGTAACAATCGTGTGCCAACCACGTGCCATCAATAACCCAACGTATGCGTGCTAGTTGGGGTAGAGCGCACAGGTGTAGAGAACAATCCACGCCTTACCTCCGTTCTTGATATATAATGGTCCGGCTAAGTCGATTCCCACCACCTCAAACACTGCTGCATTTTCTACTCTGTCAGCTGGCAGGGTGGATGACGCTGCCTCAAGGGGCACTGTTTTAAATCGGCGACATTTCATACAATCATTTAAAATGCTGCGAAATGTTCTTCTACCCTTTTGTATCCAATACTTTTCTCTAAGTATACTCAACAATATTTGAGTACCAGCATGGTTATTTTCTCTATGTGCATATTCAGTTAGTCTTCTTGTGAAAAGACATTTCGTTTCGCAGGTAATAGAAAAGGCGATAAGAATGTCGGTTTATCGATTCTTTCTGTTATTCTTGTTTTTACACGAATTATACCTTCTTCATCTTTAAAGGTACACAGATGAGGAAATACGTCCTCACCAAACTTTTCAGTTTGTATGGTTCTAATTAGCAGGATCTCAGCATTGTGAATTTCCCGTACTGTTAAATCCCCTCTAGCTCTATCACAAGAATTCGCTCTTACGTTGTTAATAAACCGCAATATCCATGATACTAATCTTGAAATTGAGTGAAAATCTGAGAATTTCTTACCATACCAGGGTACCGTCATGTCTGCCAAATTCATATTACTCAATTTGATTTTTCTCCTTTCTGAAATAATTTCAGGCATACTAGTACAATTATCAATTGGTTCGTTTTTGGGCCAAATTTCGGTTGACTCGTTTAGCCATGATGGTCCCTCCCACCAACGCGATTCAAATAAGATTTTGGGGGAACATCCCCGAGATATTAAATCAGCAGGGTTCATCTTTCCCGGTACAAGTCGCCACTCAGCGTTAGGGAGAATTGAATTAATTTCTTTAACCCGGTTAGAGACAAATACCGACCACTCCCCTCTTTGCTTCAACCAGTATAAAGCCGCCATGGAATCGCTCCAACAGATAGTTTTTAAATCAGACATGTTTAGGGCTTGTTGTATTGAATGTGCAGCTTTGCCCCGATAGTGCACGCCATCAATTCCAATCGAGGAATCGTAAGTGTTTTAACGGGAGCAACCCTCGATTTGGCTCTAACAAACTGCACCTTAATCCCCTTAGGCGTTTTGGATCTTATAAATATACACGTCGCATAAGAGTCCTTACATGCATCTACAAAAATATGCATCACACTTGAGTCATTAATCTCATCATGACGAGCTACTTCGACATTTCTCAAGATAGAAATTTCGCTAAACCATTTTTTAAATTTCTTTAATATATCCTTTGGCAACTCTGTATCCCAATCGAGTTTCAATTTCCAGAGTTCCTGCAAAGTAATTTTCGGTAACAGAGTGGCCGGACTCAAAAAAACCAATGGGGTCAAATATTTCTGAATTGTCGCCAGAATATCTCTTTTAGTGAAAATTTGATCATCCTCAGAATTTTCTGAATTTATATTACAACTTAAAGTATCTTTATCAAGGTTCCAAAATATCCCCAAGAGTTCCGTTATTCCTTTACTTTTAGTCACGAACTTACTAGAAACATTACTTTCCCAATTTCTCAAATTAAAACAACCTTTAGACATAAGTTGTTGTGCCTTTGCCTTTTGAATAAAAATTTCCATCTCTGTCACATCTGATACTCCTGACACACAGTTGTCAACATAAAACGAAAGTTTCAGCTTTTGAGCATAACTCTCCATTTCTGGAGGAATATTATCAAGTAAATTTGAGATCGACTCCACTAACACCCAGACAGCACATAAGCTTAAATCAAGCTTGACATTTCTTTGAATTTGACGTATTAATACAAGCTTGACAGTTCAACTCATTTTAAGCTGGCAGCAAGCTTGCAGGAGTCAAGTTGAATTGTCAAGCTTAAATACAGCTTGATTTAAGCTTGACAATTGATACTCGCTTGAATTTTTCCTTTGTTAAAGAGCGAGGCGTTTGATGGGCGCCATCTGCTGAAAGAGGAATTGGACATTAATTGTCTACGTTTAGGCGATGGACGTTCTCAACATTATGCTCAGTCAGTAGTCGATGAAAAGATTCGTAAAAGTTGTGTTTTATTTTATTATAACACGAGGGGAGTTTTAGTTTTATTTACATCTAATTAACATTAGTAATTCCATTAACTGATTAATTAGCCCTAAAAATAAATTTTAATATAATTAACACAATTTAGTTAGTTAATATACTTCACTTTATGGTCGGTAGAATGAGGCGTAATCCGGCCTCCACAAAATAATTAATCAGTCATAAATGTACTTGATCATAGAATTAAAAAAAAAGATTCTATATTTCCAAATATGGAAATTCTTCAAAATAAAATACAATTATACTACGGAATTGATTTCAAAATCAGTCATTTGTCTCGATTTTGGCCAGCAGTATTGCTCAACGATGAGTGTTGCGATATTGAAAGTTTTAAAACGTTTTAAAACTACTTTTAAGTTTATAATATGCTTATTTCCCTATTAATAGAGTCTATAAATCACACATAACATTATTTAAATTTTGATTCATCCCATGGAAAAATAAAAGAAACTTATCAGCATCGCCCATACTTATCGATCTGGCGTGACAACAGTCACTTCAAACTTTAGTCATAGCTGCCCGAGGCATAATGGCCGAGCGGTTAGCACGCGTGCCTTCCAGCCTGAAGTTCCCGGGATCGAATCCAGCCACCGACGTTTGATGGAACAGATTAAAATAACTTAAAATTTCAGCATAGAGGGGGAAAATGCGCGGGAAAATAAAGTATGTGGGGCGCGTTCGCCAGCGGGCGCCCCGTGTATTTAGAAAATTTTTTAAGCTTGAAATAAAGCTTGCTATGTCAAACTTGATTCAAGCTTGCTATGTCAAGCTTAATGCAAGCTGGGCAAGTGTAAACTAGAACACTTGATTCAAGCTTGCATTAAGCTTACACGCTTGAAATTTTCAAGCTTAATTCATGTTTATTGATTTGATAAATCAAGCTTGCTGCAAGTTTGATGTGCTGTCTGGGCAAGAACGGGCTCGAGGTAACCCCAAAAACGACCCTGCAATGCCTATATACAATTTTCTCTTCTGAACAGGGGTAATAGAATCTCAAAAAGTTTCTATGTTCCGGGACAATACTCAACTGTAAAAAGGCCTTTTCAATGTCGGTTGATAAGCCTATCGGAAAAATTCTAAACCTATCAATAACATCTGGGATCAATTCTATCATGTTAGGTCCTTTGTACAGTAAATCATTTAATGAATACTTTCCGTATTCTCAGGGCCGGCCACAGGGGGGGTGCTGCGGATGCAAGGCACCTGGGCCCCGGTTTCAGAGGGGCCCCCAAATCCGTTCTATATTTTTTATTATGTTTCTCTCTCTTACCGTGAAAAATATAAAAGATTTCTTTAAATTAAAGTAGACTGATAGTGTTGTGTGACTACTCTGCATCTTTCAGAGCTAAACATCATTTATAAAAGTGCCTTTCTACGAACAGTATTCTTTGACAGTACACCCCAGCTCTGATCAAATGTAAATGTCACTTACCTTAGCACCTTTCACCGTGGAAAGAGCGAAAACATCAGTTAGAGAAAAATACAGTTATCACATCTGGACCATTGGTCATAACGACCGCTCATTATTGAATTCTTTGAAAAGAACCGAAACACAAAGATCAGCGGAAGAGGCCTTTTTGTTGTCAAAACCCAGGACTGATTGATTAATACCTGTGGGGGGCCCCTCTCTAAACTAACTTTCGAAGTACGTTTCACGCGTCTGGTATTAATTTGAAGATAAGAGTACACAAAGAATAAAACATGCGTGTACTGGATTTTCCTCGAAAAAATGTCTACCCCCATCTTTCCCGATCAAAGACATTAAAATATACTCGTAGACTAGACACCCCTATGCTTTCGCTGTTACCAAAATGATCGGGAGCTGGTAGGAGTGGCGATGAGTCGCACGTGGTCCCGAATAAGGCTATTGGCGAATTCACCCCTCTTCCTCTGGGGGGTCAAACTGCCGCGCGAGCGAAGATCTCTCGGAATCTTTTGTTCATGAATACAATGTCATGTTGCAATAGTAATAAAGACTCATTATGTCAAATACTATAAATAAAAATAAGGAATTTAAATGAATCCCAAGGTTTTTTTCTTTTTTCGTTCTCTTTTTATTTTTCAGTTATGTTGTTCATTTCATACTCTTGAATAAATATATATGCTAACTTGGGAAGAAATTTTATTTTTCTGTCCAGTTTGCTGCAGTTACGAGATTTAAAAAGAAATTTTGGTTTTAAATAGAACACGATTTTGTTGAAGAGCTTGAAAAATCGAATGTACTATATATCGCAATATTAGGTAATTTCACAAAATAGTATCAGGAAAGTGTACTTTAACAATGCTGGTGTAGATTTTGATCATTTGTTCATTATTTTTTTTTTCTTTTCCGAGAAGTACTTTAAAATTTCCAATGTATCAGATTACTTCATCCAGAAAATTATTTTCCATTTTTTGTATTTCCTTATTGGGGGTGGGGGACGGTGTCACGAAAAATCCACAAAAATGACTGTTTAAGCTTTTCATCTTTTATATTATTTTTCTTTTACTATGCTTAGCTAATGGCTTTTTTTTTTACTTATTTATTTATTTATCTTTTTTAATGCAGTATTTGATCGGAATTTGACAAAATCGAGTATTAATGGTTTTTGAAACCATGATCATTACTAATCAACACTAATGTGGTAGAGAATTGTCTTACCATTACAAGTTGCTTTTAGTTTCAGTTTAGGTATATGCGAAACAGTTGAACATGTGCCGAAACATAACATGTGCATTCTGTAACTAATAAAGTGGGGCGATACAAGCATAACCCAAATTAAAAGCCCAAATTAAAAGCACACTAACCATACCTAAACATGCGTGTTTGTGTGCATTATATATATACGTATAGATTAGCTACACTTTTTTTAAATGTGCTTGTAGTATCTGATCAATTCAATAACTCTTTTCACTAACTATCGTTATTCCTAATATCCCAATTCCTAAAAAAAAGCTTGGGATTCATTTGAACTCCTTATTTTAATTTATGGTAATTGACGCAATGAGGCTTCATTACAGTCGCAGGGTGCTTTTGTTAAAAGTTAGTAAACAGTTTTAAACATTTTAAGAACTTCTCAGCAACTAGCGGCGTACGAACCCTAGATATTTAATTAAATTAAATTTTACATAATTATTACTAATACTATTTATTACTAATTACTTATATATATCCGCGAAATATCCGATGTGAACCTTTAGTCAATATTATAAAATATATATTTCTAATTTTATATAAAGTTATTTGGGTTATATGTTTTTTTTTTTCCGTGACCTTGAATATTCTGTGCATTTAATCCATGAGATACTTTGATGCCTTTCTACAATTTACTATCATTATTATTATTTCTACTCATTTTATCAGTGTTTTTAAGAATGCTTGAATATTCCTTACACTTAATCCTTGAAGTACTTCGATGCCTTTCTATAATTTGCTATCATTGTTATTATTTCTGCTCATTTTATCATTGTTTTTAAGAATGCTTTTTTACATTATTATTATCGTATCATCATCATGCTAGATATTTTCAGCGGTTGGAATATTCTTCACAACAGAGAACCTTCAAAAATTGTTCAAAAAACTGTGTATCTTTTATTTCACTGAGACAAATGGAATGAATAAATAAAATTTAAAATCGAAATATATGTGTCACTTTTCTACTTCCATTTTTGTGTTTTTGCAAGAGATTTAATTTTACTTATTTATCCAGTTTTTAGTTGTGACTTTTACTTACCAGTAACGGAATCAATGGCTTTGTAAGTACTAAAATGGTCTACTTGATAAAGAAAGATAAAAATAAAAATTATTTTTGATTGTGCGAAAGCAAAGTAAATGACATAACATATTTTATTTTAGTAAAACGAGATTAATTAAAGAAAAGCAAAAGGTTGATTTTCCTCGAAAAACTCGAGAAAATACATATTTTTGAGATTTTATGAAAGTAACTTATGTACACATAGATGAAATAGTCTTATTAAAAAAAAAAAAATGTTGGGCACGAATGTTAAAATCATAGTTGTTGAAAAACCCCCATTTGCATTTTTTTTCTTATGTTGTTTCTTTTTTTTAAGTCTATTTCCTGCCAGCATGAATAATTATAAATTTTAGGAAATTTATTTCGCAAACGTGTGAATAGTTCGTAATCTATAATCTATATAATTTACGTTGCATTTGATGATGAATGCGTGAATTTATTTTAACGCATGCTGTCTTACAAGTTCATGAACAAAAGGTCTGAACTCTGAACTCTTCGCTTCTAAGGGGAACGGGAGGCAGTGTGACCCCCCGGAAGGAAGAGGGGATGAATTCTCCAATCGCCTTATTCGGGACCACGTGCGACTCATCGCCACTCCTACCAGCTCCCGATCATTTTGGTAACAGCGAAAAGCATAGGGGTGTCTAGTCTACGAGTATATTTTAATGTCTTTGTTCCCGATCGCCCTCTTTCTGTATCCACGGGGGGCGAGGGATCGGTTGAAAATTGCAACGTTGTATCCAGTCTTCCGAAAAATCTCCACGAGAGACGATCAATTAGCGCTGCATTTGGTTACCTTTGCAAGCATGGGAACATTTTTTTCCCGTTTACAATTGTGCAAATGTGTTGGTCAAATCCTATTTTGCAGTTACTTCTTCTCTCAAAGTTACTAACCGAAGTTGAGCCATTGGAAGTGTCTGCTTGTATTAGACTTTGTACGAGTCTGTTAACTTTTGTGTACATGTTATATATATTTTGAAATATATTTCTTGAATTTTATGACTTTCACGGGCCTAAATTATGGATTAAGCTTTACCAATTTTATCATCGCGTTTTCTACATTTGAAAAAAGGTAAGTCGTTATTTTGTTTATAATAGCCGAGATTGCAAATAATTAGATAATTTTCATCAAAAAGTTTTAAATTGTGTTAAGTTTCACATTTATGAAAGTTTTAAATGCATTTTGATTGTTCCCGTAACTTATATTTACGCGATTTAATCCCTAAGCAATAAATGAGTATGTAGAGTAAGCGAAGTTCTGCAGTCAGATGAAACAGCTATTCTGAAGTAGAAAAAGTCAGTACTTTTAAAACTGTGTTTATTGAAAATTAGGAATATAAAATATTTCAAACACATTAATCGATCTCAACCCCTTCTTCTTCGAAGTCGCATCTCACACTTTCGGCGTTTTTGTGCCCGCACAGTCGGCGGCGCGTGCCATATAATTAACCACTTTATATGTACAGTGATTTTTATGTTAGAATATAGAAAAAGATCGTGGACAACTGAATACCATATTTAGTTTCCAAATGTACGTGTGGGTTGGTTAACATTTTGAAAAGATATTAAAAATTTACTGTTTCCAAAAAGCGGTTAGATGTGTTCGGTAAGGGTTGGTAACTATGAAAAAAAATAATAATAACAATAATTTCGAAAAAATATCCTACCAATAAGGGGTTAATTCCAAAAAAATACCAACTGAAATTAATAATAGATTTCGAATGGATGTTGCTCTATTTTCTAATAGAACCCTCATACTTAAAATAGCACTCATACTATATTTGAATATTTACAGTATAATAGCGGATAAAAGTACACATAAAATTGGATGATTGAAATGTACGTCTCGGGCACATAACCAGAAAGAAAAAGATAAATCGGGGCGGTCCCAAAAGGAGGAATTTCTAATTAAGATAGCATTTCTACGAAAAAGCTTGATTATTGACATCCAATTAAGAAAAGTATGAATTTCGGAAGGGGCCGAGGCCTCCATCGCCTATTCTCTAGCTACGTCCCTGATATGTCTGTTCATCCACGATCCATTCTTAAACATTTCATCGCATCATTTCTTTTCTAAAGTAGTACTGATTAGATTTTAAAATCTTAGAAAGTTTGAAACAATACTCCAAATTCATTTGAATCTCTAAATTAGAGAGCAAGATCATCAAAAATGTCACTTTCCAAAAAATTTATTCACTAAATACAGTGAAAAGTTGCTAAATTTAGCGACAAATTCCTTAAATTAGCTTGAGCACTGACTAATGAAATGTCCTCTTATATTAAATTAATGGACTTAATGTGCAGAAAAATATTCAAACATACATTTTGGTTAATTTAACTTAAGTATAAAATTATTGATTTTATTTAATCTGACGTAAGCTTTAAGTCATCCCCCCCCACTTCCATTGTGGGCTTCTTTTTCAAATTTTAAATAGGTAGTTGGCCAACAAAATATTTTTTTATTGTCTTCATTACTAACTAAACTACTCTGAAACAATTAATGTCACTCTCGGTGGGCGGTGGATCTCTAGAGTGAATAGATTCATATTTTCTCAAATTTTTCAGTATTAGTAATGCAGGTTAACTGAAATGGGTGATAAACGGCCCTACAGGTTTAGCATACATATTCAATGTGGTTTAGACCTCCAACCAGTGCCGGATCAAGGTACCGGTAACTTGGGCAGTTGCCCGGGGCGCTATATGTTTAGGGGCGCCTGAAAACTCAATCTTAGGAGAGAGAACGGATTTTTTTT
This sequence comes from Cheiracanthium punctorium, assembly GCA_038373885.1. Taxonomy (NCBI): domain Eukaryota; kingdom Metazoa; phylum Arthropoda; class Arachnida; order Araneae; family Cheiracanthiidae; genus Cheiracanthium; species Cheiracanthium punctorium. The sequence continues at coordinate 121,227 of JAWZYV010013134.1, read as the reverse complement.
TTTATTTTGAAGGTTTATCCAACGTCAGACTGTCCCACTTGTCCATGGTCAGGTAAGCTCCCTTTGTAGTTTCTTCCTATTCTTTGTTATCATCGTCGTCTTTATTGACTTTGGAATGTTAAAAGATTTTTTCTAAGAAAGGATTATCAGAGCTGGTGAGTTGGAAGTCAGTAGAAATTTTATAAATCACAAACATATTCCTCGATATAACCAGGCTTTACTCGTTAAAAGCGAGTTATACTCCCATAAACTTACCAGCCAGGTATTTCCGATTTCCTCATTCAATCTGGGTTCTTCTTAAATAAGGAGTCGTCATAAACGAGTTAGATTTATTTAAAAAGGGCGCCAAAAATTAGCTTGTCCAGGGCGCCAGCTACCGCCGGCCTTCAACCCTAATTACCACGACCATTAAAGTGTTATTAGTGGTATTTCAGTTCAGTCTTAATATTTGCTTTATAAATGGGTCTATTAATTAATGAATTTTTAGAATCTATAATGTTTGGGGCCCCCCAAAAAGGTTTGCAACCGGGCCATTTCAAACAGAAGGCCGGTCCTGCGTATTCTCGAGCAGACGCGTCGAAAAGTGGTCTGATTTTGGTGGTTGTGTTCTCGCTTTTTATCACAGGCCGATGAGGCAAAAAATAACCACTTTCAGTATCCGACCCAACTCGTTCAATAATCCCCAAATCTTCCCATTCGTTGAATACATTCTTGTATTTATTTAAAATTAATTTATTTTTCGCTCGCTGACACATTTTCTGATTCCTTTTCCAGGATAACTCTTTATTAGAGGACAATTCTGACTCTCCCTCTTTGAAGGGTAAACACAGCTCATACCTACCATCAGGCAAAATTTTCATATTATTTTTAAACTCATTCAATACCTCTACATGTTGAACATATTTCTTTTTAACACTCATGTCCATAAATTAAGGATAATACAGAATCACACAGAAATTGATCTCTAAAATAAAAATTTCACCTGTGGAATGATCACACACATCTTGAAGAAGAATATGCAAATTACAGGAAACCACCAGATGGCGTGGATGGTACGTCACAATGACGAGAGTGTAAGAGAGGGGTATATAAGGAATGGTGGCAAAGTAAAATTGTTCACAAGCGCTGTGAAAGCCTTTCAGTGCAAAAACCGCATAGTTATGGCACAAAGGAGGCATTTGGATGATGTTTTACGTGGCAGAATTATCGGACGACTGGAATGTGGACGTACCCAGCTGGAAGTATCCGAGGAACTTGGAATCGCTCAGAGTGTCATCTCCAGGCTTTGGCAACGATTCCAAGATGATGGTAATGTGAGTAGACGTTACAGCACAGGTCGTCCCCGAGTTACAACGCCGAATGAGGACCGCTATTTGGCAGTTACTGCCAAAAGAAACAGCATCAGGGCATCAGGGCCCTAGCACGATCAGGGCACAGCATCAGGGGCCCTAGCACGATCTTCTCGGAAACCTTTCCGAAGCGGAAAAACAACCCTTTTCTCACTCATGACGTCACATTCCGAAAGGGCGTCAATTTGGTCTACCACGATGCTCTCGGGAACGTTCCGATATCGGAAACCCTGTCGGAAATTCCACTTTTTTTTCCCGGCACGGTAAACGCGAGTGAGAAGCTCTTTCCGCTTCGGATACAAGTCAGCGTGCGTGGTTATTTGTTCTGATGGTAGTTGTTTACATCAAAATAATGGCTCGGTTTTAATTGTAGCAACTGTTGCACAACAATAAGATGCTAGAAGGGTTCATAGGAATCGAAATTCGATTCCTAGGTGTAAATCCTTTGAATTAAGCGACGACGAATTTATCAACAATTTTCGGTTGAATAAATCATTAGCATTCCAACTGATTCAAGAGTTTAAAAAATATTTAGAGCCTAGAACAATTAGAATATAATAATGCTAATTTTTAATGATATTTAAAATTTATAAAATAACAGTCTGCTTACCTTTTGCCAAGCTTTCACATTTTTAATAAAACCTCCACTGCTGTTTAATTTTTGTGCTAGAGATTTTAAATCCTTATTTCGTTTGCTGCGCTCTATAAAAACTGGAAAAGTTGTTTTCATTTAAGTAATGATTTTCTTCCATTGCTTGGACGATAATTTCAATCTGATTTGTTTTTACTCGAATATTACCGTTTTTATTTTATAAGGAGGAGGCACGGCTTCAGGAAAATGCGGATTTCAATGAACTTTGGCATAATGATCATAATGGCCATGTGAATATCCTGAGTGTAAAATAAAGTTTATAAAAGGTATTGAAAAACTGTCAGCACTTCATCAGAGGGTCGTTAAATCGGAAGGGTCGTAAAATTGTGAGTTGACTGTATATTTATTTATATATTTTTAAAATTTTATTTCTGCTATTCAAAGAATATATTTTTACAATTGATGATGCTTAAAAAATTAATACTCTTGCTGTTGCATCACGAACGGGTGACAATTAGGGAAAAAATAGTCTGACAAAAATTAATGTACCTTAAAGAAATATTGAGTTTTGTGGGTGTTAAAAGTGAATTATTTTGAAAGTGTAAAATTCTGATGAATTAATTACCAAGATTCGCGTATTTAAAAAAAAAAAAAAAAAAAAAAAAAAAATGTGCAGGAAAATATTGCGCAGCACGGGGTTCGATCACATAACGCCCTAGTAATAGTCCCGCGTCTTACCGATTCAGCCACCGAAGCGCAACTAACTTCGCATGCAACTTACAATTAAAGTTTTGGTAAAGCGGTTTGACAATCGATATTAATTTTTTTGACTGTATTTGAGTACTGCGCATTAGTATCTTACACGTTGGATATTCACATGGTATAACACAGCCAGAGATCGACTAACAAAATAAGACAAGACGTGGTACCTATTTAAGTACTATCTCATAAACTTAAACTACGTGCTCGAATGCGGCAGAGTGCCTTGTTTTGATTGGTTGATAACGTCCCCTTCCGATACTCTCGGAAGAGGCAAAAAAATTCTCACTTTCATTAGTCGAAACCATGGTCGTAGAGTCAAAATGAGGGTATCGGATATTTATCCGAAGATTTTCAGTATCCGTGAGTGAGAACTATCCGTGACGGATGCTTTCCGATAAGATCGTGCTAGAACTCCAGACCTGTCTCGTCAGCTCTCTTCAGCTACCGGTACGACACAGTTTCAAGGCAGACCGTGTACAGACGCTTAGGGCACATTGGTCAATATGCTCGTAGACCTGTCAGATGTGTTCCACTTACCGCAACTCACTGTCGCCTGCGATTAACCTGGAGTAGAGAGCATGCATTGTGGACACCGCAACAGTGGTCTTGTGTCTGTGTGATGTTTTCCGACGAGTCCAGGTTTAGTTTGGAGTCTGATTCTCGCCGGACATTCATCTGGAGAGCGCCAGGTACCCGTTACCACCAAGAGAACACCATTGAAAGACACCGTTACGGTGGTGCAGGATGGCTCGTTTGGGGAGGAATTATTCTTGGTTCCAGAACTGACCTGCATGTTCAGAGTGTAACGATGACAGGCCACATCTATCGGGATGTCATTCTGGAACAACATGTACGTTTGTTTCGGGGCGCCATGGGTGCTGAATTTGTGTTTATGGATGACAACGCCCGTCCTCACCGTGCAAACATTGTAGACGAATGCCTTCAATCGGAGGATATCACCCGTATGCATTGGCCAGCATACTCACCGGACTTGAATCCAATAGAGCATGTGTGGGATATGCTTGGCCGACGAATTGCAGCCCGTCAACCCCCTCCCACCTGTCTACCGGAACTTCGGGGTGCATTGCTTGATGAGTGGTGTAATATTCCCCAAGATCAGATTGATCATTTGATACTCAGCATGCCTAGGCGTTGTCAGGCCTGTATTGCATCGTCCGGGAGACATACTCCGTATTAACCATCCTACTAACCATGTTATACTGTTTTTTGTAAATAGGTTCTTTTTTGAAATTTGGTCAAGGGAGTAAAACTTGCAATTTTTATTAATTATGTCAAACATATAGCATCTTTTTTGCTCTTTACTTTTTGTTTAATAAATAGACTTTACAAATAAGTCAAATTTGTTTTGCTTATTTCTCTTTCTTTGCCTGAACTTCATTATCCTTAATTTATGGACATGAGTGTATTTCAGCAGGATCGGAAATACCAATTTTTTCCAGATCCCATAGCTCATTAACAGATAAGTTGCTAATGTGCAAAGCAATTACATTCAATAAATTCTCATTATAACTTTCGCTTCTACTAGGAGAGCTGCACCTTCCCGTCAAAACAAACCTAAGCCGAGTATTCATCAAATACAAACCACACGCCAGTCTCTCACACGGGTGTAGGTGTTATCTCGCCGTAAGAATGGGGGTCAGCAGTGACCACCTGCTGGTTAGCTATTTCCTGCGTTCCAAATAAACCAGGCGAAAAGGGAGACCGCCATTTTCACCCACACACGAAACGGACTTAGGGAAAATATTCTTCCTCCCGTTCCTCGCTTGTTGCCGGGCTTTCAATTGAAATAGAAAATTTGTCATGCAGGCTTTCATAAGCTATTTATTTATTTTATTATTAGATAGGCCACTTTTCAGTGTTTTGTAACTTCAATTTTTGAAACTGAAGAAAAATTTATTTGGCGTGAACCATAATTAATATGCACAGTATGTATCGAAACATTATTTTTGTTTCAGAGCCGTACACCGGGCATGGACGGGAGAGCTGTACGTGTTTTTAAAGTGTCAAATTCCATGTAGAATTTTTCATTTACGAAAAAGCTGCCTTTATTTTCTTCGTTTATAAGTAAAATAATTTAGGAATTAATTTACATTAGGTATAGTTATATATATATATATATATATATATATTCCATTTTTATTCCTTTTTTTAAATTATACTATATATATATAGTACAAATTTAAAAAAAGGAATAAAAATGGAAACAATAAGAGACACACACGCGCACGCACACATATATACAGTCGACTCTCAATATCTCGAAGTCGGCTGGACCGACAAAAAATATTCGATATAACAGAAATTCGAGATATCGGAAATCGCACTTAATATCTTATTCAGGGGCATGTTTTTACCGTGTTTAACACACGGTAAAAATATACCCCTGAATGAGGGCCATAGCCAGAAATTTTTCATGGGGGGGAGGGTTACGACTACTACAACTCATATATATGTATACGTGTGTGTGATAATGTAGTGAAGAATATACATTTTGCATGTCAAAAATTTCTCATGGGGGCGTTATGACCCCCCTAACCCCCTAAGGGGCGGGGGCTTGGCTACGCCCCTGCCCCATTAAATCAATATGAAGCAAAATGTTTCTACTTTTCTGATGATAAGTGGGTAATTTGATCGTTAGTAATAATGTTAGAAGAATCAAAACGGTACCAAGGTGGACCAGGGGTCCCCCCCTCCTCCTCCGAAATTTAAAATCTTGTTAACAAAATGATAATGTGAAGTCGTTTTGTGAACATTTCGATCTTTTTCACCGTTTGGTACCCCTACAAAATGTATTGCTGTGTTCGGCAACAGAAGAATTAAACAGATAATACACAGAATCAAAGCATTAATTGTGCAATTTTATTTAGGATTGGGTACTAGATAATTTTTCACAATTACATTTTTTAGTTTCGATTTGATGTTATACTTATCATTATTTTTATACAAAGCATTAAGACATCTCCCGGTAAGTTAACAGGGCTTGCAAATTTCTAAGTAACTGTAAATATCGAGATAAGCGGAATGATAGATTAGTATCTTCGAGATAGTGAGAAAAAAATTCTCTTAAATTATACATTAGGTCAATATGGGGCTGTAAAAAAACTTGGAGATTATCGAAAATCGAGATAAACGAAGTCGAGATTGACTTCTAGCATATATTTTTTATATGTATAAATCAGTGGCGAAATAATGCAAGTTTGTCGGGGGGGGCGGTTTGCCTGACGGTGGGGGCGGTTAGTTAGAATATTGACATATACGTCCACTTTACGGAAGTAAAATAGGATCTTTTATATTAATTTCTTTTGTCTCGGGGGGGGAGGTCGCCCCCCTTGGTATGAATTGACGTTAAAATGAGATTTTTTTAAGACTATGAAAATTTAGTCTCGAGTATGATGTTGTTTTGTTGTGGGATTACGGCCAATTAGCTGCACGTAAGCTCTAGACCGAGGGGTGGGGTGCCCTCCATTGGGGTCTTTCTAAGGGGTCCTAACCCGTATCTACGCTAAGTTTCGGAGGAAACCTCAGAACAGTTAGTACGGCGGACGCGAGCTGGTTTTGAACCAGGCACCTTCCGTCTACCAGTTCAGAGCGCTATGCTCTCGGCCACTGGTGAGGCTCCTGATTATGAGCTTGCCATTGTGGCACATTTTAAAAATATTTCTACTGAAAAACTGAAACATTAGATTCTCTCAAAATCGGATAGGTTTATGTTGTTTGTATGGCACATTCATGATACCAATTGCCCAATGATGATCAATATACAAATGCCCATGATGATCAATATACAAATGATACATTATTTGCTTTTTAGCGTTTCTTTTCTTTTCTTTTTCTCTTCTTTCTTTTTTCTTTTTTTCTTTGCAACCTCCTCATGAACCATTCCAAACTTATTATGTTCTTTTGATGTACAATGCAAGGTTTAAACAGTTTTTAAAGCAATCAAATTACACCTTTGACTCAAAAAATTTAAACTGTATCTTTATAAGTTACTAGCGTTAACCTTTTACAGATCTAATTCAGATGCAGGAATATTTTAAATTAATTTTTTGTATATTTTGTTTTCTGATCCGTTAATTAAAGTAAGTCTCTTTAAAATGTGGAGTGGGGGGTGGGATTGTATACAATTTTCACTGTGTTGTGTTAGCAATTGAGGGCATTGGTCATTTATGACTTCTGACTTCTGACAAACTAATAAATAGGTTTCAAAAACGGAATATAATGATGGGTAGTTTAAATAAGAAATGAAATAAAATTGGTCAATTAATGCTTTGATTCTGTGTATTATCTATTTAATTCTTCTGGGTCCGAACACAGCAATACATTTTGGAGGGGTACCAAACGGTGAAAAAGGCCGAATTGTTCACAAAACGACTTCACATTATCATTTTGTTAACAAGATTTTAAATTTCGGAGGAGGGGGGGGGACCCCTTGTCCACCTTGGTACCGTTTTGATTCTTCTAACATTATTACTAACGATCAAATTACCCACTTATCATCAGAAAAGTAGAAACATTTTGCTTCATATTGATTTAATGGGGCAGGGGCGTAGCCAAGGGGGGGGGGGGTTAGGGGGGTCATAACGCCCCCATGAGAAATTTTTGACATACAAAATGTATATTCTTCACTACATTATCACACACACGTATACATATATATGAGTTGTAGTAGTCGTAACCCCCCCCCCCATGAAAAATTTCAGGCTACGGCCCTCATTCAGGGGTATATTTTAACCGTGTGTTAAACACGGTAAAAACATGCCCCTGAATAACATATTATGTGCGATTTCCGATATCTCGAATTTCTGTTATATCGAATATTTTTTGCCGTTCCAGCCGACTTCGAGATATTGAGAGTCGACTGTATATATGTGTGCGTGCGCGTGTGTGTCTCTTATTGTTTCCATTTTTATTCCTTTTTTTAAATTTGTACTATATATATAGTACAATTTAAAAAAAAGGAATAAAAATGGAATATATATATATATATATATATATAACTATACCTAATGTAAATTAATTCCTAAATTATTTTACTTATAAACGAAGAAAATAAAGGCAGCTTTTTCGTAAATGAAAAATTCTACATGGAATTTGACACTTTAAAAACACGTACAGCTCTCCCGTCCATGTCCGGTGTACGGCTCTGAAACACAAATTATGTTTCGATACATACTGTGCATATTAATTATGGTTCACGCAATAAATTTTTCTAAGTTTAAAATTGAAGTTACAAACACTGAAAGTGGCCTACTAATATAAAAAATAAATTTATGAAGCCTTGCATCACAATTTCTATTTCACGCCAAATAAATTTTTCTTCAGTTTCAAAAATTGAAGTTACAAAACACTGAAAAGTGGCCTATCTAATAATAAAATAAATAAATAGCTTATGAAAGCCTGCATGACAAATTTTCTATTTTAATTGAAAGCCCGGCAACAAGCGAGGAACGGGAGGAAGAATATTTTCCCTAAGTCCGTTTCGTGTGTGGGTGAAAATGGCGGTCTCCCTTTTCGCCTGGTTTATTTGGAACGCAGGAAATAACTAGCCAGCAGGTGGTCACTGCTGACCCCCATTCTTACGGCGAGATAATGCCTAAACCCTCACACGATGAGGGCCATAATTCTCCTATCACTTCCGCGCCTAACAACAAAGATATCTCTTTCGCGGGAGCCTGTAAATCAGTCAGAAAAATCCCCCTCTCTCTCAGTTCGTCAAGTGTTTGGGAGTCATTGACCTTTGGTACTTCGGAACAAATTTTGCGTTCGGATAATGCTCTTACGTGTAAAACACGCGGATCGTCACTAAGGTGTAATATACATAAGTTGTAAACACCATGTTCAGAATCTGCTTCTCTCCCCCCAAAAAGGCCGTGTTTTATTTTTAATTTACTCTTCGGTTTTATTTCCAATTTGTTTATCGCGCTCTGAGAAATGTAAGAATGCTGAGATCCCGTATCAAGAATCGTTCTTAAAATAATTTCTTTTCCTTTATGTTTCACTCTGTCAAATATACAGTTTCAAAATTGCTATTATTCGTCAGTACACTAGAATTTAACACTTCAGGATTATCTTTAGCCTCATTATCATTTGTTTCCACTATTTTACCTTTTTCACTATTTAAATTTGAGCACATGAGAGAATTATGATTTCTGGAACAAAATAGACAGAAAATGTTCCTTTTGCAGAATTTCTTATTATGACCAGGCTGGAAGCAGCCAAATCAAACGTTTTTTCTTATCAATATTTTTCTTTTGGCATCTAACGACATTTTTTTAGCAGATGAGAAGTGTGAGATTTCTCACAAAAAATGCAGTTGGAAAATCGCTTACCTTCATGTCTGTAAGTGGTCATGAGGGTGGATGTAGTGGGGAGGTCTGGATTTAAATCATGTTGATCTCTTTTAGAACTAATTTTACCAGTAAATCCACTGCGTGCCAACTCTACAATTTCTTCTCCTTTGACTTCCGAACGTAAGAACTGCATCAAATTTTCTAAAGAACGCTCTTCAGCTTCAGGAACTTCTTTCGAGTTTCGGTTCCTTTCCCAAGCAAGCAAAATCTCCTGAGGGAGGCAAGATTCCAGGAGAGGCGTTAAAAAGTCTCCATGTTTTCTTTCGTTCTACCCAAACTCTCCAGAGCTCTTATCTTCGTTTCTAACTCGTCGTAGAGGGCTGGCAAGTCGATCTTCGCACGTCTCGATAGTGCGTTTTTCATAACTAAGTTCAACAAATCCCGAACGTAGATTTGCTCTAATAAGTCTTCACGACCAAACCTTTCTTGCAGTTGTTGAATGGCCTTCGGGTAGTTGATTGCCGTTGCCGGGTAACTTTCAACTACCCTAGCTGCCCTGGATTTTGGGTCAACTGCTTGCAGCAAATATTGAAATTTATCCTCGGCCCGGATACTGTGATCTTTATGAATTTTGGAAAATTGGCTCCAAAACGTAAGATATTCCTTCGCATCGCCGTCGAATTTTTTCAGTTCAATTTTCGGTAAACTTTCCTTTTTTCGTCTACAGGGGACGGCAGTGAAATCTTCTTTGTGGTCATCGTTTCCATACGGGCACAAAGCTCAGCATAATTGTCTCTGTAGGCCTCGGCTGTCTCGAAATCTTCTTCAAATTCCTTATCCGGATTTTTTAACTTTAGAATCGCTTCTGTGACTTCCTTTTGACAGTCCTCCAACCTGTCAAACTTATTCTTCAATTGAGCCTCTAAAATCGAAATATTTTTCATATCAGGCTCACCTTTTCCTATTTCATCTTCCAACTTCTTTGCGCACGTCGGGAATGAACCTCTTTAGCGTCTTTCTCTGAAGCTTAACACGTTTAGATCCATTCTTACTTTTTAAGGTATCAACGATTTTTCAAATCGCGCAATGCCCCACGCTGGGCGCCAATAGCTATGTTGCACTAAGCAAGTTGGTTCGAATAGAAAAACAATTAAAATTTTATTTACATATAATACAAGTTGGATACATGGGGGCCGCTTAGAGCCCTTGGAATAACGTGGGCCAGCTCACCAGCGGCCATCTTGGAACCACGGATTCGGCTGGCCGACGTATTTGGCGCGCTCCTCGCTGCGTTGGCGCGTTTATGATATCCAGTCATTTCACTCATAATTTAAGTTGTTCAAGCTAGATTTCGAAACGGAAAAACCTGCGACTGGAGCAAGCATTTTTAGTTTAGCGGACACCGATAAAAAATAGCATACAGGATAAGAGTAATATTTGAAAAAATGTATTGTTAACATTTATTGAAATAAATAAAAAAAACTGCCATAAAATAACATTAGTCAAAAATAAAATTTTTTAAAGAAATTATTTATGAATCAGAGTAACATTTTAAATAAATGAAAGAAAAAAGCCGTACTTTACAATAGAAAAAACTTAAATCCTACATTTTAGACCTTAACTATTGTATGTAAATTGTACACAATAGAAAAAAATTTCGTCTTTTGAAGCAAAAACAATCAAATCATTAGAACAACTGATACAACTATTACTATATTTCAAAGGGCTAGTTTATGGAATGACTTTTTTTTATTATTTTGTTATGTTATAAAAAGGCATTTTGCTACTTAATGGTTAAATTTGAAAAGATCTTGTTTAATACTTTACAAATGTTTATTTAGGCCTTTAATATATTTATCAAATTCACAAATATTAAATACTTTCAAATATAACTTCTTACTTAATCTATATAGCTCTGACAGATATAAACAGGCTCCTGAAATCTGTATTACACATGAGGTGTTATACTAATTTTTCTTTTGGAAATTCACCATTCTGAAATATTTTCTACATCTGTACATATTTGTTATTATTCTTTTTAAGTAAAAACTAGAAATGTCATGAAGTAAATACTTGATCTATATTCTGTACAATTTGAAATTTATACTTAATCTATCAAAATGTAAAAGGAAAATCAGGGGGGGGGGTGCAGAAAATGTTTTTACTCCCAAAATTTTCACCATCCATATGGAAAAATCCCCAAAATATTTGAGAAAAGGGAGTCTGACTAATGGGACTATGATAACTACTGAAACAGAATAACATACACAAATGAATAAACATAATGATTTTTTAAAACATTAATTCATTCAGAACATACAATTACAAAAATTCATCAAATAATAAAAACGATTATATAATATATTAAAGTTATAAGAAAAGAGTAATAAATATAGCAATAAGAAAAACCTCTACTGTAGAACTACTACAAATCAAAATTTAGTTACTTACTTATGCAAATAAAAATAAGTCATTTTTAAAGCTGTAGGAAAATATTACTTTTTTGATAGCGACATATTTTGTACAAAAGGAAACAGACACTAAAGTGGTATTGAAAAGATTTAAAATTTAAACAATTAATTTAATAATTAAGTGTGAAGGTCCAGGTCGGGTACCATTGTGCGGCTGTCGATCGAACGGTCATGAGTTTTGGTAGGTTTTCTACAGATATAACGTGAATACGTGTTAGAACCCCTTAGAAAGTCCTCCTGCGAAGGCATTCCCCATCCTTGGCAGATCACCCTTGTGTAGTGTTGCCTTAAACACAAAATCAAATAAAATCAGCATGTTCAGGAGACGTGCAATTTCGTTTGTCATTGTAAATGTTTCCTGCTTCCGAAAAAATGTGCTAACTGTAAGCAGTGCTCACTCAACACATGTAGTAACATACTTTACACATATTAATATTTCACACAGTTTTAAAAGTAATGTTTGTTTTATTTACTTATTTACCAAACTAGTTAATCAAAAGCGCATAATTAATTATATTTTCAATTGAATTTATGTTAGCTTAAGACAATTACATATTCTTTAAGATAAAACGATTAAAATACAATAAATGTTATCTACAAGGCGTTATTAATGTTTCAATATAGTTAATATGTAAGATCTTGACTTTTATAAAATGAAAAACAGCACTTTTTTAAACAAAAATAAAAGCAGTATAAAAGTTATATCGTTATCTAATTAATACAATTTGATGATTTAATATCATTCATGATCTATGAACATAACCTTTTTAAAAGTTCCGTAGTTTTGTTTACAAACAAACCACACACCGGAACTCAATTTGGCGACATTTGGAATATCGCCAATATCCAAACATCGCACTATAAACATATACTTTAAACGTTATTAGAAGCTTCCAAATACTAAATTACAACATTATACGATTATTTAGAACCTGAACTTTATACTACATATCACAAATTCAAGCAAATAAATACTTTTAATAGAATTATTTACAATGCAAAGTCGAGCTTTTGGACCCGGGTTACATTGTTCACGTCTACAGTTCACCATCCACTTTTTTCTTCGCTCCATAACGCTGGGAAATCTAAACATTTTTTCTCCGCTTCCTGAACGATTAGAACAATTCATAGCTGAACAACCCCCCATAATCAATTTTATTCAAATTTATAATATATAAACATCCGTTGAGTAGTAAAAAAAATGTTCGTAATACACGTAGCATATACCAGATTGGAACCTCGTGGTAACCCTGTGGAACCAGAATGGCGAGTGCGCGAGCTCCCCTTTTTAGGATGCCTAGGGCCGCTCTCAAGAGTGCGACCGACATTCATTGACATCCAGATCGTTCTAGTGTTTTTATTAGAGATGGCCAATGAGTCGATGAGTCGAATCAGTGATTCGAATCTTGGTACTGAGTGGCTCAGTCTTTACACTCACTCTCTACTGATTCGAATCTCAAGCCCTCAACTGTGGGGAAATACATTCCAAGTTCGAAGGGAAGGAAAACTTATTTTCCCTTTGCCGTTCCCAGAGATTTTCCCTAACTCTTTCAACTCTTTTCGACTCTTTACGACTCTTTTCGACTCTGAGTCGATAGATGATTTGAAACAGCAAATGAGTGGGTGTGGGTGAGTTGGTCACTGAGTTGGTGCAGCAACGAATCTTTACGATTCAGTGTTTCGCTCTGTTTCGGTGATTGTATACGATCGTTGAGATTCGTTAGTTTTTCGAATCTTCTATCGACTCAGAGTCGAAAGGAGTCGAAAAGAGTTGAAAGGATGTTTCATTTAATTGAAGTTTTTTTTTCGAATCTTTGGTGTTTCATTTCTTGGTTGGTGGTCGGATTTAAAGTTTCATCTGTCTGTGGGTGTGGAGTGGGTCGAACATCGTTTGCTTTTGGCGGGGGGCATAGGCATTACTTCCTAAGGGCAAGAGGGGTCAATCCCCCCCCCCGAAAAAAAAATTAAGAAAATTCAAGTATCAGAGCTATTTATAATAACGATATTTTCTACAATCGGAAACATTTTGTCACCCCATCCAAATATTACATGCCAATTAACGCCAATGCTCCTGGAAGAGCGGGGGGTGTCTCAAAGTTGTTTAAACCTTTTTCCCTCGGGGGTACTCCCTCCTTCCAACTTGTCTGGCTGGTTTAATATTTGTTTAAAATTTTTTTGAAACATCCCTTTTCTACTTTTAACTTCAATATATGTCCCCCTGCCCCCACCCTCAAAAAAAAAAAAAAAAAAAAAAAAAAAAAACACGGAACGTTAAGTTTACATGGTGGCGGGTTTTCATGTGAAGGGAAATAGAATGAAATAAAGTTGGGATTGTGCTTGTCACTTTTAATGAAGGATACAGGGGCGGTATTAAGCGCTCTCACAAAAGGACTTTGTAGTAAGCAAAATAACATTTCGCTTTATTGCTGCAGATTTCGTTTAAGATATTTTTTTTTTACCTTGTTTGTCGTTTAAGGGGGATTATTTTATTTTCTTTCGTAATTCAGAGAAATACAAAATAGGGTCTAAAGCAGTAGCGTAGTTAGTGTTATTGACAGTGGCGTAGCCAGGATTTTATTTCGGGGTGGGCTGGGTATCAAATTTAAAGATAAAGTTCAACTGTAAGCTAAGTAAAGGGTCCCATTTTTTTGGGGGGGGACAGCAGCCCCTCAGTAGGACTGGGCCAAAAATCGATAAATATCGACATATCGGTTTTATTTCAACATCAAATATACGATATTCCCATTCTCATTTCATTGAAATCTCGAATTCGATAAAGGTCAAAAATACAGGCCGGCCAGGGGCGTAGCCAGAAATTTTTCATGGGGGGGGGTTATGACTACTGCAACTCATATATATGTATACGTGTGTATGATAATGTAGTGAAGAATATACATTTTGTATGGCAAAAAATTCCTCATGGGGGGTTATGACCCCCCTAACCCCCCCCCCCTTGGCTACGCCTCTGAGGACGGCGATAAGAAAATCCTGAGATCAATACCAGCTTGTGATGCTTTTGCTATTGCTTTCTCTCCGTTGATGACGATGCCGGATCGCGGAAAAAACAGCTCCATGGTTTATTAGTCTAATTACCATAATTAATTAACGTATATCTCGGAACCTATCCACCGGAGCGCGTTTTTATTGATTCTCGACCTCCCCTAGACTCAACACCCCACCGATACTTAAAATTTCGAATGCTTTGACACCAAACTTAACCTTTTAATCTTACAGGCCCAGGGGGTCATACGAAGCTCCCCTATATTTTCAATTTGGGCATTTTAAACACTAGCCTCCCCCGGCGGCATCTCTAAAGTCTGGAAACCATCCCAGAGCCAATTTCTACATGTTTGCAGTCCTTTTAAGCCTCAATCATGGTTAATTAGTCTAATTACCATAATTAATTAACGTATATCTCGGAAACTATCCATCGGAGCGCGTTTTTATTGATTCTCGACCCCCCCCCTAGACGTACACCCCCATCGATACATAAAATTTCGAATACTTTGACACCAAACTTAACCTTTTAATCTTACAGGCCCAGGGGGTCATACGAAGCTCCCCTGTATTTTCATTTCGGGCAGTTTAAACACTAGTTTTACTGGGGCAAGGAGAGAGAGATGCTAACTGCCCGAGAACTCAGCGGAGAAGAAACCCCATGAATGGGTGAAGGGTGTTTAAATAGTACGGCTTTCGGCGCAGAGAGAGGGAAAATTTCTTTAGTTGTTTTATTGATTCAAGATTCGAATCACTGATTCGAATCATCAAAGTAGTGAGTGAGTCGAGATTCGAATCAGTAAAATGAGTCGAACCGCCCATCTCTAGTTTTTATCTACGTCTCCGCTGGAAGGGGCGAAAGAGTTCGCCTCTGACGTCACCCGGAGATGCACAAATATAAGCTGGGTGGGGGAGGAAGAGAGACTGAATTCCCAACATGCTGTTTCTGCACTCAACTGGTTTTTAGTCAGCTGAAAACTTGGAAAAAGGTAATCATTCAAAGCAAATCAAATCACCATTTATTGTCTAACCATATTTATGTTATACAAAAGTCAAGAACATGAATTTAGGAGGAAAAAAATGTTTTGCTTGCAGAAAATTATGGAGATGAAAATCTAACATTGAAGCTGGAATAACTATTTTTTAGAAAACCACCCCTAGGGCAGGGCAGGTGGCCAATAATAGTGTTAAAATAGATCATTCTCGACCATTGATTCATTGTCGTGTGTTGACCACTGATCATTGTCGCCCATCGTTCGAGAAAGAAGCCCCGTATCTATGAAACTACTCAACAGACTAACGCATCTTGCCTTTCTAAGCTTATTTTCATCGAAAACCATTTTTCGCATTTCTGTGACTGAAGTGGTTTCTCCACTCACCGATTCAATTGTAACATTAATAATTTTTAAATATTCTTTTACAGTTTAAAATAAGTCACAATGAGTGGCATAGCAAGGAGAGGCTGAGGAGGCGGTCCACTCCTTGGTAAATAACAGTTGACAGTATGTAAAACTACCAAACAGAGCAATCTGTCTTATCTTTGAGGATTTACTTGTCTGCCTCGAAGAACAATAGCAAACCTTCAGTTCAAGTTGAAGCTCCTCAGGTGCTGTCAATGTCAGCAGCGATCGACAGCAAATTGAATTTAAACTCTTTAAGTCCTAAAATCTTTTTTTCTGTTTACGTTTTGTAACCTCTGCCGATAATCCCTAATCTCAACAAAAACACTCTTTTCGAAGTAGGAATTTAAAACTTTTTAGTCTTTCAGCTGTAATCAGTTCAAGGAAGAATTTTCTGATTATCTTGTGGGGGGGGGGGGGCACGCTATTTACCTACCCCTGACCTAGAGCCTGGACAGCAGGGAATAGCCCTTTCAAAGAATATGAAGGCTGATTCCTTCTTATCAAGTTTGCACTTGTGCTGCATTGCTTCTGGAGAAATGTTAAAATTAGTCTCTGTCCTTACAAATTCAACAGTACCTAACGATTTTAAGTATTGAAAATAGAAATTCTTTTATTTACTAGAAAAAGGAGCAAGTTACAAACATCCCTTTGAAATCGATATATACATGCCTGATGCCACTTCTCATTCTGCAACGAATTAAGACTGCGAAATGAACGAACAAGCGCTGATCGGCCGCGAGTTGAATTTGAGGGTGGACGTAGAATCGACATAGGCAGGAATACTATATCTGCATAAAAAATCGGGGGTTGACTTTTGTTTGAATTTAAGTCCCTTCCCAGACATGTTGGCGACTGCATTTGTCATGTAATGTAATACTTAATATATTATGTGAGTGGAGCATTTTACGCCTTCCCTCCATTTTTTCCCTTTTCAATTGTCCCCTCCAGAAGAATGTTTTCTTTCAAAAGTCCCCTCCTAGAGAAAATGTTCAATTCGCACCCTGGATATAGGGATATTTTATTACCCGTGGGAAAAGGGGTGACGCAATAAATGACTGATTTGAGGTTAGAAAGTGGCGTATTTCGGTTGACGAACCAATAAATCGAAAATCATAGTACTAAATGATAAACCGCAAAATGGAGAAATCCGCCTTTTTCTGACCGCAGCTCAGAGATTTATGGCGACATCCCCACCCGACAGCTGTCTGAAATTTGATGGTCTGTCCGACTAAAAAGTAAGTCTTTTGAGTAATGAAAGTGAACAGGTTAAGCATAGGTTCTTTACCCGACAACTGTGTGAGCGCAAACCTTGTCCAGTTGAGAATTGAAATACCCGGGCTCGGAAGCAGCATTGGTCAGACTATGGTGTCTTCTGCATTACACCTTTTCAGAGATGATGAGCAGATTAAAAACGGGTTTTATAAATGGTTAAACTCTCTCATAACTCGGGAGATTTTTATATTTAAGTATGCAGAGTTTTAAGTACTTTCTCAGCCTCCTTGTGGTTACATTGATTTGAATTAAAGATATTATATCTTTTCTAATGAAAGAGTACCTTTGTTAAGATCGTTGTGCAGTTTCTTTTGTATCTTTACTTTTATTTTAAATGTAAAGTTATTAAATGAAAATTTCCGAATATTGGATGAAAAGAGACAATTTGTTTTACCAATGACTCATTTAGGCAGGTTTTATGAAACTTTTAAAGGCGAATCCATTATATAAGTCTATATGAATATGTCGGAAAGTGTTTATAATTTACGCACTTCGCATGATCTATTATTTTATTCCCACACTGGCGGAGTGCATAAGATTCAGAGTTCTGCAGTACAGTGTGGCTGTCAGTCAGGCCCGGACTGGCTCGTTTGGGGGCATTCCCCAGACAGCACAGCAAACTTGCAGCAAGATTGATTTATCAAGTCAGTAAACTTGAATTAAGCTTGAAAATTCCAAGCGTGTAAGCTTAATGCAAGCTTGAATCAAGTGTTCTAGTTTACACTTGCCCAGCTTGCATTAAGCTTGACATAGCAAGCTTAATTTCAAGCTTAAAAAATTTTCCTAAATACACGGGGCGCCGGTCGGCGAACTCGCCCCACCTATTTTATTTTGCCACGCATTTTTCCCCTCTACGCTGAAATTTCAATTTAATTTTATCTGTTTCCATCAAGTGTTCGCGGCTAGAATAGAACCCGGGACCTTTGGGTCGGGAGGCGAGCGTCATAACCACTCAGCCAACCTGAGTTGAGCTGATATGACTAAAGTTTGAAGTGACTGTTCACGCCGTTTTCTGGCGAGATCTATTTTCCGATATGTTGATCTGTTTCTTTTATTTTTCCATTGGCTGCATCAAAATTAAAATAATGTTATGTGTGATTTAGAGACTCTACTAATAGGGAAATAAACATAATATAAACTTAACAGCAGCACACGTTTTAAAACTTTCAAAATCGAGACAAACGGCTGATTTTGAAATCAATTTCGTAGTATAATTGTATTTTATTTTGAAGAATTTCCATATTTGGAAATATAGAATTTTTTTTTTTAAATTCTATGGTGAAGTACATTTATGACTGATGATAAATTATTTTGTAGCGGCCGGAAACCGTCTCATTCTACCACCCATAAAGTGAAGTATATTAACTAACTAAATTGTGTTAATTATATTAAAATTTATTTTTAGGGCTAATTAATTAATTAATGGAATTACTAATGTTAATTAGATGTAAATAAAACTAAAACTCCCCTCGTGTTACACTTCAGAGGGGCTTATCCCATTCATTCCTTCCCCTTAGACTTTTCAATGTCCATTCTCCTTCTCGCCAACAGCGACAGATGGCGCCATCAGCGCAATAATCAAGCTAATGGATTGAAATGTCAAGCTTGTATTAATGCGTCAAATTCAAGTCAATGTCAAGCTTGATTTAAGCTTATGTGCTGTCTGGGTCGGCTAGATATTGAAAAAGGAATTTGGATTGAATATAATATTACGGTAAGCAATACAGTCGAACCACGCTATAGCGAAACCGGTATATAATGAACTCAATTATATAACGAATGAGAAATTCGGTAGCGCAATTTTAATACTGTATTTCTTAACGGTTCGTATATAGCGAACAAAACTTTTGGTCCTTTGAGATTCGACCGTATTTGAAAAAGGCTTATGTATCTAAAAGTCGCATTTAACTATTTTAATGCTGTTGGGGCCACTTATTTTTCGGCGAGACCCTCGTGCCTCGGATTCTGTGTGGGTCCTTCGCTAATCCACTGTGTGGAAGCGTAAGATTACTAAGAAATAAATAATAAAATTACTTTGATATATATTACTCTGATGTATATCAAATTGAAAAATCACTCAAAATACTGGTGTTAAACGATAAAGTAATTAAAAAGAGGATTATTACTTCTACTATTTACCTATTACTTCTTATGTGTGTTTTTTACAAAGTTTTTAATTACTTTAGTATATCAAATTATTCTAATTATAAAGTAGTATATCTATTATTGTGGGTATGAAGGCGAAACCCAGGCCGTAATGAAAGAGTAAGACTTCGTATAGTGGCAATTACATTTTATTTTAACATATCAACACATAAACATCAAAATTATAAAGTCCTACGGTGGCTGAGCAGACCCCTCAAAAACGCAGGTTCACTAGACAACTGCTAAGGCGTGAATGATGATGAGAAACTCAAGCCAAGAGGTTATTACAGAAGCAAAAACACGCCGCAGGGCACGCCAAAAAGTGCAAAAGTAACTTGACGCCAGTAGACGTTAAATACATTTCTATATAATTATTTTTGAATCCCAGACATGCCAACGGATAAAACAATCTATCAGCTAAATTGTAACCTAAAAGAAAGCCAATGTTATTTATAGATTTGATACCATATATGGTCATAAACAAACCATGGGAACAGAAATGTTAGGCTTTACCAATGCAAAAGTGAAATAAAAAGGAAAAATAAATGAAAACGGAATATTGCTTTTAAATACGGTAGGTGCAGAAATAAAAAATTTACAGGCGAAGGGAAGAGAAATCCAAATCGAAAGTGCAAAGAATAAATTTTGAACACAGATTAAATTTAGAAATAATTAACAATTAAGTAATTGATAATTAAAAATAAGATATGTGATGATCTGCATCACAGCACTCTGCAGCAGATGATCTGCATCACAGAATGAGCTGCCTCTTCCACTCATATACAACATTTTCACACACTTACAATAAGTTAGTCATTTCCTTCTACTAAAATAATCCTAGGAATAATTTATATGGCAAAACAACGTTTGCCGGGTCAGCTAGTATCTATATATATATTTCTTTCATTAGTTACATTGCATGCAATTAAAAAAAATCCAACGTTTTCTGTAGAAAATATGTGATATAAAACGAGGTGTATAACGACTGTAAGAAGTTTCTATTCTAAAAAAAAAAGTAAAGGCCGCTGGGGGCACAGGGGGTCTCGCTGGGTCCCCCTTTGGTCAGGGGCTCTCGGCGATAGCCAACCAGCCGATCTGAAAAGTACGGGCCTGCTGTCAATTTAACGGTCTAAAGTTTTAGTCGGTTTTCTCCAAGTACAACCTGAATGAGCGTCAGAATCACTTAAAAAGTCCTCCACCAAAGGAATCTCACCCCCCCCCCCGTAGGCAGATGCCCATCATGTAGGCATTTCATAACGCAAACAAACAAACATATTATTTTCTTTTTTTTGCGGAATTTTGATTTTCAAATTCCTCAGCAATAAAAATTATTCGTGAGATTTTGAAAGATCCGCAGGATATAGTATTTTCACGCAAGTAAAATGTATCTGAAAGTGTTAAGTAGCAAAGCTTTCCACTGCATTGTTTAGTACAAGTGTCAGAAGTTTTATACATAGTTTAAAAAAGAAATGTAAAATCATGAAACTTAAAATTCGTGACGTAATTTTATATTCGTAAACTTTACGTGATATAAAATTCGGCTCCACAGCGAATGATACTAAAAAGCACTTATTTTCACGAGCCGAAATTTTCGTGCAGATTTCGCGTGTTTTATATGAATAGAACCGACAGTTGAAACATCCCGAAAGTAACTAAATATACGTAGGCTGTTCAATAAGTAATAAGACTAATTCTACTGCCGCGAAACCATTCATCGGAATGATAATTTCTATGGCATAAAAAAAGTTAGTTCTCTGTATTAAGAAAAGCTACCGATAGATGGCGTGTATAGACTCATGTTCCTGAGTATCACGTGATTGAACTAAAGTGTGTTTGCGCGGGGTCGCCGCGACTCTCCCCCTCCCTTCCCGGGGGCTCCGGTTTGCGGGTGCCTATGAGACGCGGCCAGTTGTCGAAATGGAAGCGTCGTTGGAACAACGTTATGAGATTAAATTTTGTGTTCGTCTGCAAAAATCAGCATCGGAGACCTTTGACATGATACGTGAAGCTTTCAACTATCCCAGACAGCACAGCAAACTTGCATCAAACTTGATTTATCAAGTCAATAAGCTTGAAAATTCCAATCGTGTAAGCTTGATGCAAGCTTGAATCAAGTGTTCTAGTTTACACTTGCCCAGCTTGCATTAAGCTTGACATTTCAAGCTTGAATCAAGCTTGACATTTCCAGCTTAATTTCAAGCTTAATTTTTTTTTTTTTTAAATACACGGTGCGCCCGCTGGCTAACGCGCCCCACATAATTTATTTTTATGCGCATTTTCCCCCTCTACGCTGAAATTTCAATTTAATTTAATCTGTTTCCATCGAGTGTTCGTCGCTGGGATAGAACTCGGGCCCTTTCGCTTAGCAGTCGAGCACGCTATCCATTCCGCCACCGCAGCCTTGTGCAGCTATGACTAAAGCTTGAAGTGACTTACCACGCTGTTTTCTTGCCAAATTGATAAGTGGGCGATGTGTTATTTGTTTCTTTTATTTTTCCATGGGATGCATCAAAATTAAAATAATGCATCAAAATAAATTAAATTAAAATCAAAATTAAAATAAAAAAACACATTTTAAAACTTTCAGTACCGCAACACTCATGAAGCAATACCGCTGGCCAAAATCGAGACAAACGACTGATTTTGAAATCAATTTCGTAGTATAATTGTATTTTATTTTGAAAAATTTCCATATTTGGAAATATAGAATGGGTTTACTTAACACAAATTTTGTGTTAAGTAATCTGAAATGAAAGAAACAGATAGTTAAACGTTACTTCGAAATGCTATAACACAATTGCTAACATGTATGGAATAAAAACACTTTAGTCATTTTTGTAAATATTTCTTAAAATAACAAATAATTGAAAAATTTTGCTATTTTTTAACGCTAAAAATTCTCTTTACAAATATGGTTAGTTATTTTCCTACATTTTGGTATGCTATATCGATATACAGCATTTCGAAGAATTAAAAATAAGTTTAAATTAATTTATACAAATGTAAATTTGAATTATTTTCATTGTTCATACTTTATAATTAAAAAAATTATTTAACTTCTGATTTTTTTTTCTTTTGTAATTTTATTTTAAAACCACAAAAGTGTAAGATGTAAGATTTTTGGGCCCTAAAATCTGTAGGCCCTGGGCAGTTGCCCCGTTTGCCTTGCCGGTAATATATATGGCACTGGTAATAAAAATAAAACACATCTTTTACGGAATTTCAGCAAATTTAAAGGACGCTAGACAATTAATGTCCATTCTCTTTCACAGATGGCGCCATCAACGCTCTCCTTTAAAAAGGAAAAATCACGCGAGTATCAATTTTCAAGCTTAAATCAACTGTATTTAAGCTTGACAATTCAACTTGACTCCTGCAAGCTTGCTGCCAGCTTAGAATGAGTTGAACTGTCTAGCTTGCATTAGTGCGTCAAATTCAAAGAAATGACAAACTTGATTTAAGCTTATGTGCTGTCTGGGATAAAGCAATGTCGAGGGCAAGTACTTTTCGCTAGCATAAAGCTTTTAAGGAAGGCTGGCAAAATGTGGAAGATATTGACGGTACTACCGCAAACGGCTCGTACTAAGCGAATGTCCTACGAACAATGGTACAGCACAGCACGTTAAAAGGAAACGTCCATTGCTCCGAAATGGCTTAATATTGCACCACGACAATGCCCGTCCACATATTGCTCGTTGCGTACTGGATGTTTTGCAGCAGAATAACGTAGAGATTTTACCACACCCTCCATACAGTCCTGATCTCGCTCCATCCGATTTCTGGCTGTTTCCTCAACTTAAAACACCATTACGAGGCAAAAATTTTGCAAGCAACAAAGCATGTGTAAAGGCTGCGGAGGCTGTTTTGAAAAAGCTCTCAAAAAACGGACTTTTACATGTTTTTAAGAAGTGGACAGAACGTTGGGATAAATGCATTACGTGCCGCGGAAGTTATTTTGTAAAAGACCATGTAAATGATGACGATTAAAGGTATTCTGTATTTTTTATAATTTTAGTGTTATTACTTATTGAACAGCCCTCGTAGAACCTTTTTTACACTGGGCATTTTAAGAAACCCAGGCAGCACAAGAATGTTCTATGAACGTCTAGTAACGTTCCGAATAGTAAGAAAAGCGTTCAGGTAAAGTTTGTACATTCTGTATAACGTTCTAAAATTGTACTAAGTTGTCTTTTGCCAAAAACTGGAAATAAATAACGTCTTATTGGACGTGCAACAGGGGTTTTAATGCTGCTGTTCTAAAGCAATGCCTAATAAATCGTTCTATTCAACGTGCAGCAGAAGTGCTGGTATTACCATTCAAAAGCTATGCCTAATAACACGTTTTATTCGACGTATAACAGAAGTGCTGTTGATGCCGTTCAAAAGTTATGCCTGATAACCCGTCCTACTTGACGTGCATCAGAAGTGCTGGTGAAATCGTTCAAAAGCAGTGCTCATAAATCGTCATACTCAACGCATAACAAAAATACTGGTGGTACTAAGTTTAAAAGCAATGTTTAACAACACGTTCTACTAGACGCAATGAATTTATTATTCCTGAAACGTCGGAATGAGTCGTCCACTTGACGCCTAATAAAGTTTTACAGACACCTGTTTGACAACATCCCGGTGTTGAGTTGCACAAGGCAAGCAAGCGGCAAAATGATTTTGCATTCCTCGTGATATTGCTGTTGGTCGTAATTTTTTTTTTTTTTTTGAAGTAAAACTTCTTTAGGCGAAACTAGGGAGTAACTCAGATTAATTTTCTGACGGAAGTAACGCTCAGTAAAGGAAGTGACGTATCTTATATAATAAAATCCGAGAGTAAACATTGTATGTAGGTAGGTAGATTTGTGACCACCGATGTTCTTGCGCGCGTCTCTCGATCGCATTGCGCCGAGACGGTTGGTCGCAGACCTACCGAATTTTGCATACGGCTTCACTGGGACAGATCCTAAGACGCCTCGGAGCGATTTTTCCAAAATTCGAATTAGAAAATGTTTTATTTCATGTTTTGTCCGATTTTTAGCGATTTTTCTTGCATAATACGTAATAACGCCGGTCATTACACTCGCAATAAAACGATATTTGCATCATCGGATAGAGGAGAAAATTTTCTTTCGAAAACAGTTTGTTTTGACTATGTAACATATTTTGCCGATTTTGGGGAATTTTTAAAAATAATTTCTCTTTTGACGACGTTTGCGTAAAAATAATTTTAATACTGTTGCGTCTTTCATTCTATCTGTCATAACTTTTTTTATATTTCGGCAAAAGACGGAGCATATATTTCGCTCACTTTTAAAAGAAGAACGGAGGAAAAATATAAATTAGGAGATTTTTTACGAATTTTTATGTAAAGATGGATTTTGAATTCAATAAAAGCTGTTTCAAGATTTCGGTATTGTTGCGGAATTACTCTGCTACTCCTGGGGTTCGTCGTTCTAAAGTCCAGTTGGTGTAAAAAAAGTTCAAGTAAAAAGTCACTTGTCAGGATGGAACACAAACTTTATTTCTTCTAGAACTTCGTAGAACAATCAGCTGCACACAATTCACAAGCACAATCTAGCAGTAACGTGCTTTTAACAATCCGCTTCTATCAGAAGCTCTCACAAATGCTGTATTTCTCACACAAAATAAGTCACTTTTACAGGCAAAAATTCCGTGGAAATATTCAAGGGATATAGTACACTATCCCTTAAGACACAGCAACGAAGAATTTACACACAGCACTTTAAAAACAGCTTCACAAAGCAAGCTAAAACACAGCTTCTATAGCACTATCAGTTCACACAAAACAAGCGTACTGAGAGCTCTTCACACATTGAATGTTCAACTCGCACTGACTGACTTCGGGGCGATGCCCGCTTCTATAAATAGCCGACGCAGGAGGTACAAGAGGTTTCCAGAAAAGTCAATTTCTCGAGGGTTCTACATAAAGCGTGAATTTTGATTACGTCATAGAAGAGAAATGTTAGGTTATTATGCGTTTTTAATGCAGGAAAAACAACTTCCAGGCCCCATTGGGAAAATCGCGCCAAATGACCAAAAAGTCGCCAAGCTTGGCGACTTTTGGCGAAATATCGCCAAATTTGGCGCCAAAAATAAGTCCTCAAAAGTGAAGAGATCTAAGCTCTAGGACTAATATTTCTCGAGATTTCTAGAAGCCCATAGAAAAACATATGGGAAAGTGAAACCTCCGTATCTCCGGTTCTAATTGGCCGATTTTGATGCAACAAAAAGCAAAATTTATCTATTTGAAGCGTAGAATACGAATTTTAAACCATTCTAAGCCCCAGAGCAGCGGGTTGCCCCGAAAATTCGTAACATTATGATATCTTCCGCTATGGTTGTCTGGGAAACAGTAACAATGAATAAAATTGCCATTTGAAAAACATAAATAAAATGACTTTAAAATAACTGAGTTTCCACATGTGAAATCTACGTCATTTTGATCTAACGAGATTAAAACCCCTTTCGAAACTCAATCAAAATAACGGGCTCACAAACAAAACAAACGCCACGCACGAAATTATTCCCTATTTTATATTACGTTGCCAGAAAAAGAATTGAATGCTGTTTTTTCAACGATGAATTATCCAGCATTATTTTCGATATAATTTTTAAACGGGACACGTTTTCGAATCGCAGGAAATATTTACGTGCTAAATACGCCAATCTGACAAGAATTATGCATAAAAATGTATGGAGAGCTGTTTTAATGGCAGCCAGAAAGTGAAATGATTATCGTTTATACTAATGCGTAAATTGCAAAGAATCACCAAAGAATAAAAAACTACATTAGTGGCAAATATCTAAACCGTTTCTTTAAATTAAACATTAAAGATGGAAAAACGAAAATATATTGGTATCAGTAAAGGATACTATAAGTAATAGTTATTAGATATGCTAGGGCAATATTGATCAAAGCACAATATACCGCGTTAATAAATATTTCGTGAAACTATTCGTTTCTTTTCGTTTTTCAACAGCCATCTTACATCACAGCTAACTAAACATTAAATAATTCTACGTCGCGTTAATATATCCCGCGGTAATTTCAACAGAAAATTCTGTACCTGAACTTTTTTTTTCTTGGAGATTCTGTTTTGTCACAAGTAGTTATGACCACATTTTAGGAAAATGTTCTCTTCTTGCTTGCGAAGAGCGGATACACACAACTATTTAATCTTCTCTACTTATTATAAAAGAAGGTGTCTGTGTGTGTGTGTGTCTGTCGGCAGCGTTACGGACAAACGGCTACACCTAGAAACACCAAATTTGGTACTCGGGAAGATGTAAATATGTAGTTGTGCACCTCGAAGCGATTTTTTCAAAATTCGACCTAGAATTTTTTTTATTTTATGTTTTATGCGGTTTTTGGCATTTTTTCTCACCTAATTCGTAATAACGGCAGAAATTACGCTCGCAGCAAAACGGCATTTGTATCATCGGATAGAGGAGGAAATTTTCTTTTTAGAATTCCTAATGTTTAGAATTTAATAGCATCAACGCGATCTTACGCCATTCATTACATTGCGATCACGGCACGAGAATTTATGTTCGGTTGTTGCCACAGAAAGGATTAGAAAAAAGGATTTTTTCAACCAATCGAGTTTTTAAATGGGATGTCAGAATTTCAATTCGCAAGTGAGGATCTATGACGTCAAATGCTTTAAGATACGTAAAAATTACTCCATAATTTTAACTCATTTATTCCAGCTCTATTTTCAACACAGGGAAACGATATTTTGATTAAAATTTACTGTAGAAATAAACTAAGAAATTCACGATTATTATTATTAGAAGTGGTATTTTAATCCGGTGCTTATTTAAAAATTGAAATGTTTTCACGGCGCTGAAAATGTTCATTTTAAAAGTTACAAAGTTCGTTTCAAAGCGCGATATATTAAATTTTTTCTATTTACTATTTTTATTTTTGGCATTTAATTTAGCGCAGGCGTTGCCTAACATACGCATGCAGGTTGCGAGTATAATTTTATTTTAACGTTGAATTACGTTCCTCCATAAAGGTTACATAACGCAAAGTTTTAATGATACCGTTTGAAAACAATTATGCGAAATATCGAAATTAACTCCCTCAACCTACCGGGGTATCCTTTACGGCAGTCAAACAGTGACGTCATAAATAAAAAAATGCGTGAAATTTGTAAACTCTGCAACTCTAAAGCCCTGTCACAATTAAAGTGGGAATAAGTAGCTCTTCGAGATTACACAGTTTGATGTTTTTCAGGAGACAGGACTATGGATGATATAAAAGATATCGCTATATTAGATAGATGGATATTTAAAATGGCACCCCTTGGATATTTTCTCCCCACAGTAAGATGAAATGGTTTGCGGCGCTAAATACGCCTATCTTATAAAACTATGTATAAATTAAATATATATGGAGAGTTTCCTTAATGGCAACCATTATGTGAAATGATTATTATTTATGCTAATGCATAAATTGCAAAGAATCGCCACAGAATCAAAAGATCCCATTGAGGCCAAATAATCTAAGCTGTTTCTTTTAAGGGAGCCTTGAAGAGGGAGAAGCGAATATAGATAGTATTAATGTACGTAATAGGTAGTATTATTAGATTTGTAAAGATAATATGAATAAATCGCAATGTACCATGTTAATAAATATTTCATGAAATTAAAAGTATCCTGTTTCAACGGTTGTCTTACAACCAACTAAACGAAAAGTAATTCTAATTTGCGTTAGTATATCCCGCAGTAATTTCAACAGAGGAGATTACTTGAACTTTTTAAAAAATGAAATTCTATTTTGTCACATGCAGATATGATTTTAGTAGTAAAATATTCCCTTCTTCCCGTATGAAGAGCGGGTGCGCAGCTATTTTAAAAACATCTCTTGAAAATAGCATAAATGAATTCAGAAGACCTCAAAACGTGTCAATACACCAAAATCTCGAAGTCGAATTTTTTCATGATTACAATACTTTCCTTATATGGTACATGTTCGGAAAGAGATAAATGGTGCTCCATTTCATGTAGTGTCTTAGATATTTAATGCTACAACTTGAGCCTAAAAAACAGTATGATGTAGAAATAAGACATTTTGAAAGCCAGGAGTTCTCTGCAAACCATTAAGCTTTCCACTTTTTTGATAGTGAATGACACTGACGTAGTTTTTTGAGTCATTATACTGCAATGATCAGGTTAGTACTCATGACACAAACTTTACATTAAGAGTCAAATAATTTTGCTCTTTTTTTTTAATTCCACATCACGAATAATTTCGAATTACACATGTAAGGAAAATTTTCGTTTCCTACCGTGCGAAGAACGGACACGCAGCTAGTAGTTCAATAAAGTGAATCATTGCATTACATTTAACTCAAGGATTTGTTTTCTTTTGGCTTTTGCAAAAAGAGCTAAAGAAGAAGCCAATCTCAAGCTCAAGAAACCAATAATAAGTAAATTTTAAATACACAAACATATATCCCAAAGTTCACAATCCATTATAAAAGTTGCAATAAGCACATATAAAACACAAGAATTTTTCTTTTAAATAACTTCAAATATAAACAATACTCTGTTGTTATTTAGGAGACGACAAACTTTCAGATAGTGGTTGACCGTTAAATTTGATTCAAATATTATGCATACTGTCAGAAACCAATAAGAATCGAAAAAATAAGTAACGTGACTGTTACGGCTATATTTTCGCATATTGGAAGTCTGACCGCGAAAATTTTAAAATCCGCCTGTGTGCTATGTTATTTTGCGGATTTCGAAGGTGGCGGCAGAATTCCCATGTGGCGCAATTTTCTCTACTTCTCTTAACCCTTTAACGCGCAGTGTTCCCGCTCTGGGAACACCCAACTCTGACGTTTTGACTGTTGCCAGTCACGAATTATAGATCTGATTTCTATAAAAATAGTTGCGGGTGACATAGCTCCACGAGAATCCTTTACTTTTTAGTGCGTCCTTTCCCGTAAAAAAATGGTCACGATTATTTTTAACAGCACTGACATCTGCTGAAAAATGGAAGAATGCGAGAACAGCTCTGGATAGATTGCCCAATGCTGAAAAAAGGGCAGCCGTTGCCATCGCTCGACTTAACTACTAGCAAGATGGCGGACGATCGAAACGTTCATCGCGTGCCACAGATCTAGAGACCCCTTTTCTGACGCAGATGGCTGCGCCCACGCACAGGCAGCTGTCGTCAAAAAAGGGTCTCTAGATTTGTGGCACGCGATGAACGTTTCGATCGTCCGCCATCTTGCTGGTAGTTAAGTCGAGCGATAGCAACGGATGCCCTTTTTTCAGCATTGGGAAAGGGTTGCGCCTCAAAGGGTTTAAATGTAAATTTAAGAGAGCAATTTTAGTTTTTTCGCTTAACCGAAGGAGAAATTAAATTAATAATGGAGTGAGAAAACAAAAAGAATATGCCATATTTTCTTTAATTATTCTGCAATATCGTATATAACCTTAAAATATCATGACAGATGAAAAGAAACACGCAATAAAGTTTTAAATATTTGTAGCTAAACTTGCAAGGCTAAACGTTGATCGTCGGGGATATTTGGGCTAATCTCATGGCTTTTGTCGTGATTGCCACGACTCATTTTGAGCCATGTCCCTACTATTTTTTCTTAATTTGGTGTTTTTGATTCAGAAATTATTAATTCCTACAGTAATTCTTAACAAAATGTATTAAAAACGTTGCAGTTTACCAACTTCTAGGGAATGTGCAAACACAGGAACATTATGAAAACCAAGCCTATTTCATAGAGATTCAGACGGATACTCTTAAGAGGGGAGCAGTCAGAATTTTAGTTCAGGGGCGAGAATACAAATACATTTGAATTTCTTTATAGTGACAGCATTCTTATTACTTAAAAATATTCTATATCTCTACTGAAAGAACAGAAGCCCATTTATAACGTCACTTAGTAACAGTTGTCTTAAAAGATCATTGTTTGTGGTTAATGCAAAACATACTAGGACTTTTTCTGACGTTCAGAAGCTCAAAGTCAGATTTTTCCCATTCAAACACATTACAACACACATAGTCAGATTTCAACATAGTCAGTTACTTTGTTAGTCACTATATTATCAATTTGAGGAAAATTGATGCTTTTATTATCACATTAATCGCCAAATCGTATTTCTCCTGGGAACTACACCAAATAGCGTTTTCACCAGTAAAAGTTTGTCTAAGAAAAATCTTTAGTACTATTTTGAATTTTTGTGGCTTTGTAACAAGGAATTGCAATATTTATGTTTACAAATCCAAAGTGACTCAAAGTGTGTGGGATATAGCATTTAAGACATTCTAGGTACACACACAGGTTGCTGAAAAATTCTTAAAACTCACGACTGAATCCTCGAAAAAAGTTTGTGGAGCTGAGTCTAGAGATGGTTTTATAAGGATGACTATGCTTTCAAAAGGTAACATATCTAACTTCACCCATGAATCAGATTTCAAAGTACTTTAAGCTAAGAATGAATGAAAGCGGAGATGTTTAATAGTGTTCGCAACATGATTTCCGTGAATTTTATAACTGTTGACATAAAAACTTAGTTTGGTGAATAAAAAAATGCATGTTTACATATACACTGCGTGACATTGAAAATGCAACACCAAGAATAAGTGGTCAGAAAATTATGCATATTTCAGGATGAATGCCCCTGGCCGAGTTATGCTAATGATGTAAAATTGGCAGCTGGCCAGTTACACATGGAAAAAGATATACGGAAAGGAACCGGTAAAACGGACAAATTTTGTGAAAGTATTGCTGCTATAGAAATTGTCGTAGAAATTTTATTCTTGTCTCAGAGGAATGTGTAACCAGAGAATGCCAGGCCGCCGTCAACGGAGGCAGTTCCAGCAGACTGACGATTTTACGAGGGACATGGTGATCAGACTGAGAAGGGCAGGTTGGTCCATTTGGCAAATCTCGGCAGACACACACCTGGATGTGTCGACTGTATACCGGCTGTGGCGAAGATGGTTGGAACAAGGAAATGTGGCACGTTTAAGGCATACCGGTGCAGCCAGAGTGACGTCAGCACGCGTGGATCGACGTATCCACCGACAAGCGGTGGCAGCCCCGCAAGGTACTTCTACCTCCATTCTGCGACATGTTCGAGACACCTTGGATGTTCCTATATCGACCAGAAACATTTCCCGTCGATTGGTTGCTGCTAGTGGCCAGCACTCATGGCGTCCGTTAAGAAGACTGCCATTGGCTCCACAACATAGACACCAACGACTGCAATAGCGCCAGGCTAGAGCGACGTGGACGATAGAATGGCACAGGGTCGTGTTCTCAGATGAGTCACGCTTCTGTTTCTCCAGAGATAGTCGCAGAGTACGAGTATGGAGTCGACGTGGAAACAGGTCCCATCCGGCAGCAATTGTAGAACGCCCCACCGCGCGACATCGTGGCATCATGATTTGGGGAGCAATTGCGTATGACCCCAGGTCACCTCTAGTTATAAAATAAAACGGTTCTTCACATCATGTAGTATCTAAGGTATTAATGGTATAACTTAAATCTAAAAAAGAGTATGATGTAGAAATGAGACATTTTGAAAGTTAGAAATTTTTAGGAACCGTCACGCTTTTCTTTTTCTGATCGCCAATGACACCGACATAGCTTTTTTTTTTTCATAATACTATTAACAATGTTCTCAGATCAGTATTTATATTAACTTTACGAATAACTAATGAGTAACTTTACGCCAAGAGTCAAATCATTTTGTTTATTTTTAGATTCCACACTACTGGAATCAATTCGAATAAACATGTAAGAAAAAGTTTTGTTCCCTACCGTGCGGAGAACGGGTACGCAGCTAGTATATCATATACTCCACGCTGATCCTGCAAAAGAAGAACCACAGTAAAACCTACCTTTTCGACCGCTCTGCTGCTTTCGACGACTTCATCCTGTAAAAGTACGCAGAACCTGATAGGGAAAGAAACGGCGATAAAAACAGTCAAGTGCCGTATCTTTCAGACATCAATCTTTATTTTATATATCAATAAGCGTTGCGAAGGTACATCCAACACATGTAATCCCAACCTCACAGGAGGTTCTCGATAATCCTTATTTTTAGATGAATAATATACATGGTTTTGGAAAAGTACAAAGAAACGCACCCTGGCTACAATCAATCCCAAACAATAGACAGAACCTGCAGTTTAAAAACATGGACACAGAATAATAATTCGAAACCTACCAGCAGACGAAATCAACGCTTAAGAACACTGTGATAGAAAAACACACAAAAAAAATTACACTACCTGCATTCGAACCCAACAGAGGAAAACATCAATTAAAGAACACAGTTAAAGTATAATACTAGACTATGGACATTCCCCCCCCTTCAATCGCAACCTCCAGACGGAACAATGGTATAAGAAAAAAGTTAAAGAATAATATTACAACATGGGCACTTTATGGATCCTAAGTAATTATCATGAATTACCAATGATTCTTACTGGAGAGTTTAATGTTAATTTTCGCTCTCAAGAATCTCAGCCGTTAGTTGATTTTTTAAAAGGAAAATTGGATCTAACTATGAATACTTCTCGACTTCAATCAACAACACGTTTCGGTACAACGATAGATTTCTGTTTTTTCAAGAAAATTAGCAAATTTAGAGAGTAAAATTTATGTTTCACATTATAGTTACCACAAACCTATAATTTCAAACATATAAAATTCAAGTGACATTCAAGTACCTATTTCCAATGAATAATATGAATATAACATTTATAAAATTTTTGTAAAGTACATGAATAATAAATATAATTATATTATAATATGATATTTATTTTAAGTTAAAGTTTAATCATTTCAGTGGTGATATGTGTCGCAAACGTCAGAGAAGTTTTACTTCAATCGCGCGTAAAGATTACACTCACACACTTTTTTTTTTTTTGCATAATTTACGACTTGTGCTTAAATCAAGCTTGGCATTTCTTTCAATTTGTCGTATTAATGCAAGCTTGACAGTTCAATTCATTTTAAACTTGCAACAAGCTTGGAGATTACAAAAAAATGAGTCAGCAAATATTTTCCCGCCGAATTTAAGTCATTTGAACTGTCAAGCTTGAATACAACTTGATTACTGCTTGATTTGGAAAGCCACATAACAAATAATTTATCATCAGTCATAAATGTACTTGACCATAGAATTAAAAAAAAAAAAGATTCTATAGTTCCAAATACTGAAAAATTCTTCAAAATAAAATAACAATATACTACAAAATTGATTTCAAAATCAGTCGTTTGTCTCGATTTTGGCCAATATGCCCAACATGAGTGTTGCGATATTGAAAGTTTTCAAACGGGTGCTGCTTTTAAGTTTATATTTCCTTAGTAGTAGTTCCCTTATTTCCCTAGTAGTAGAGTCTATAAATTATTATTTTAATTTTGATTCATCCCATGGAAAAATAAAAGATGATCGGGAAATACTGATCAACCTCGTCAAACAACGACGTGACAACCATAGCAGTCACTTTAGTCATTTCACCTCAAGTCAGATTTCCATTGTGGTTAGGACGCTTGCTTCGCACGCCTTAGGCCCAGAGATCGATCCCAGTCGGGGACGCTAGACGGAAACAGATTAAAATAACTTGAGGTTTCAGTGTAGAGAGGAAAATGCGTGGAAAAATAAAATATATGGGGCGAGTTTGGCGACCAGCGCCCCATGCTTTTAGGAAATTTTTTTTAGAGTAAGTTTGAATCCAGCTTGCTATGTCAAGCTTGATGCAAGTTGGGCAAGGGTAAACTTGAACACTTGATTCAAGCTTGCATTAAGCTTACACGTTTGAAATAATCAAGCTTAATGCAAGTTTATTGACTTGATAAATCAAGCTTACTGCAAGAATGATGCAAATGTGCTGTGCTATCTGGGCGAGAAAACATAATTTAAACACAGTGTGAACGTCTACCGAAACATTTAATGGTTCTGGATGAGTTCGGGAAGTACATAATTTGAACCGGTTTTCTATGTTTTAAACACGTCGGATGCCGGACACATAGACGTTAGTAGAGCGTTTTTTTTTTTTTTTTTGTATACGTACCGTGAACATTTAAACTGAACGTTCACAGTTCGTACTTGGGACGTAAGTGTGCTACTGGGGAACTTCCTTCTGTTCGAAAAGTTCGCCCCCTCCGTCCGCATTTTGAAAGGCTTCAAAGAAGCTGGTATAAATATTGTAAGTGAATGAGCTGCATTCTATTAGTTGTATTATTATTTTTATATTCAAGAAATAGTTGTAAGAAAGAGAGTCAAATTTAAGAAAGAAAGTTGTCAAGAAAGAGTATGTTACTGTGCAATATATCATTAAATTTTGGTAAGTGAAAAATGGCTGATTTTTTATTATTACTTGAAGCAAAAAAAAAAAAAGTATTTCACAAGGTTTTAATTTTTGCGATTATGACGGGATCGCGAAAATAAGTGCTTTTACAGTAACTAAATATTAGGCTATTTCCATTCTTTCCATAAATATAATTTCGCAACTTTCAGCATAGTCAATTTCGAGACCTATTCCCAGCAAAACGGAATCCGATGAGATTCCTCTAATTCCAAGACATGAGGTATTTATTTCAAAATGTATTTTGCGAGCAGGCCCGGACTGGCCAGGGTGTCCGACTGTCTGCAGACGAGTGAGCCCCCACCCTCGGCGGGCCCCCATACAGAAAAAAAGAAAGAAAACAGATTTTTGACGAGAAATGACGAAATTTGAGAGTGAAAAAATTGAAATTTGGTTGTTAAAGTAAAAAGACGTCTTGGTTTCCAAGAACGAGGTGACAACTGTAAAGAGCCGTCCGCCGCACAGTGGAGTATTTGTATCAAAATCCTGGCCAAAAGTCGAAAATTTTAAATTTGTTTAAAAACAGTAATATATATGTTTTTGAATAGCCTAGTAACTGATGCATCATGTAATGCATGTTTTTCGACCATAATTCATATCCAAAAGATGCAACACTCGGTTTAAAAGCAAGTTTCTTCATTTACGGCAAGAGATTTCAGCGTTTTCTATTACTTCGTCTTGCATTTTTTACGGGCTCTTTAAATTAATTTACTGGTTTGATACTTAGTATAATTGCAGTAAAATATATGTATTTTAATTATATGTATCTATTAGCTTGAAAAAATAATATGACTTTATTTTAAAAAATTGTAAACTTTTTTTTTCTAATTTTTTTTCAAAAATTCGCATTTCAAAAAGCTTTTTGAAGGGGTGTCGCGGCTTGTCGCGCCCAATTTCAACTATAACCTTAATTATTACAGTATTGAGTGTCTATTCCAAGAAAAAAATGTTCCCCCAACATCCACCATTTTTATAAAAAAAATTATTTGTATAGCGCCATTTTTATTTTTTCGAACATTTTTTGACGGGTGATCGCAAAAGCTATACAAACATACGCACTTGTATTTCTCATAAACTATAAATTATGTGCAGGTGTTTGAATAAAGGTATATAAAATTCATTTTAGTCAAGATTTAACATCAGTATTTTAAATTCAGTATGTAATTTCTTATTTTTCTGATGTAAATTTGCTATAAGAAGAAAATTTCTACATATTCCAAAATTGCCCTTTCTTAGTCATGTAAATAGTCCCATCTATTTACAGCTTAGTTTTCCATTTATGTAGTAAATTGTTTCCAAAGCAAAAACTCCCCATTTTTGGTTCTCAAAGGTTGGCAACCGTGACTTCGGGTCATTGAAGTGTGAGTGTGTAAACAGAAAAGTGCGCATAAGAAACCGTCGACTGACTACGCTGGTAAGGTTTTATTCCCTGCGGAAGAGCGCCGTTCGCCGCAACTTTGTTTATCTTTTTTGTGATTTTAGTGTGCCAATCCACTCAATCAACTTGAAAATTGCGTGAAATAGTTATTTTCTTTCTGCATTATTTGCATTCGAAGAACATCAATCTATGTAAAACCGGAGATAGCTTGAAGTCAAAATTTAAATAAATGGCAGCACTTTTAAGTATTACTCTTTGTTTTGTAGTCCCAAGCGATTAGTTGAGTTGGGCTTGATGTACAGGGGAAAAGGAAGCAGCAATAATCGGACCACCTTAGAGACTGCGGTCTACTACTTGAAGTCAAAATGAAGGTATGTCATCGTTTGTCACTGTACTTTAAGGCAGCCTCTTTAAAATTTCGTCACTTTTCTAAGCGCCCATTTCCTCTAAATGCACTAATTAGTATTAGAATTCTTATTAGTATCAGAATTTTCCGAGCGCTTCGTTTGCAATTTACCGAAGCTTTCCAACGCTTCGTCTTTACTACGAGTAAAAGCTGCAAACCATTGTTTTGCAAAACTCAGATTTAAACAACTGCTTACTGCAGTGTGCAAAATCTACTGATACCGAACTATATCTACTGGTCAATGACCTTTTACCTAAATTTTTTTAATTTAGGTAAAAGGTCATTGACCAAAATTATTTATAGAGTAGACTAAAATATTTATTCTTTATATATATATATATATATATTATGTAAAGTTACAGAGCCAGATCAGAAATTATTTGTAAGGTAGAGCAGAGACATCAACTGTTTCGAGTTGAAGTTTGAGACGGAGCCGGAATATGAAAAGATTTTAATGCTTTCTGTCTTTAAGAATAAAAAAACAAAAACAAAATAATAATGTAAACAAACATCACAAATAAGATATTGGATTAGTCGTCTGTGGTATATGTTGTCTGTTTCCTTCTTCTTTTTTTTTTGTGATTCAGCACAAAATACAGAAACCCGATTTACTCTTTAAAGAATCTAGACACTCTATTGCGGAGGCTGAGTCTAAAAGCAAAATTATTATTATATTTTCAGAAATTTGCTTAAATCGATCTCTGGCATTTGAAGACTTTTTCTAAAGAGGACTCGTTTTTCGTTACTTTATGCCTTATTGGGACAAACCTTAGAAATATGATTCAGCACCACGAAAACATTGAAAGTCATTTGTAGTATGCACGAGCTATAAGACTCATCTAAAAAGGGGAAGAAACGCTGGGAAGAGAAGGAGCAATGCCGACTCTATAAATTTTAGTTAAATGCTCTAACTCTCCTTTCCTTACTTCAGTGAAAGTATAATAGTGATTATTAAGGTCTTATAGCTGTTTTGCAAATAAAAAAAATTCAGTTAATCACTTTAGAGAAATCAAAATCAATGTAAACATTGGTACTATTTACAGTCAACATCTCAACATTCAACATTTGCAGGTGCCTATGTTCGAGGAGAAGAGGGGGACGAATGTTTCAATATAAGCCGGATGGCCCGATTCTCCCCCTCCTCCCTGCTGAATTAATAATATTTCCACGTATTTTTATTCATTTATATGTATATATTCATTCATCGATCTATTTTTATTTCATTTTTCAATTTCTCGTTAGTATTTAAAATTTATATTTTTTTCTAGTGCTTTAAGGCTGTCCCTTTACAGGCGTCACAGGACATTTGAACAGCTTTAAAAACAAACTTATGATTTAATAATGTTTCTTCACTAACTGCACTATATACTAATATTTATCATTCAACCTATACGTCACATACACAACTTGCAGAAAAAATTTACAAGCACAAAAATTAATTAATTACAAGTAGAACTCTCAGATGTTTCTCAATTTTCGGCTGAAGATAAGTTTAGAATAGATGGACACAGAAGGACACAGTTTTCTCGACTGTACCCAACTCTTTCTGTCGAGTTCTGAGGAATCGAAGATACGGATTTCGAGGAAACCCTAATCCAAAGTAGTAAAAAAAGACTCTATCTGCTTGTAAATTTCCTAAGAGATTATAATTTTAGTTCCATCTCATTTTCTAACTTATCTATAAATATATAATGACTCTTCCACGCACTTAAGTCACCTGTAAAAGGGCATTTTCTAAGATAAAAATAGTAAAAAAACCAGGTTGAGAAGCTCCATTACAAACAAATTATTAGAATCACTTATGATTATAAGCATTGAAAAAGATTTAATTCCATGTAATAGAGATATTATAGATGAAATCGGCCGATATTCTTCAGAATTGGCTAAATTACTAATTTTGTAATAGTTCTTGATCATATAAACTACGCAACTAAGTTTAAATTATTAGATAGTAATGTCATTTTTTCGTATGCCAGTATTTCGCCTAACCAAAACTACTGAAGCAAATAATGCGAAACTTGGAAGGTACATAAGTTTTTTTTTAATGTAGGTGCTAAACTATAATTCAAGTTTCAATAATCGTAACTTGTGGAACGGAAGGGGAGAGGTAGGGGGGGGGGGTGACCAGAACGTTCCTTTCACATATCCCCTCAATCTCGAAGAAAAAAAGAAATATCAGTAAAATTTTTTATGTTAAATACAGCCCCGCGAATACCCAAAAAATCAATGTATGAACATTTTGAAATTAGTTTTCTAAAAAGGATCGATGGCAACCCTCTCACTTTTTTCTGTATATCATTCTTGAAAGAAAAAGAAAATATCTATCTTGCGTTGAAATGTAAAAAATACAAATCCTATCTTTAGGCTGAGCTTTTTTGTAATTATAAACTTATTTATTTGAATTTACTGTAAATGACATTATTTTCCCGTACACCGAATAGCAATAGTACGAATAATCTATACTATTTACTTTAACGACAATTTCAAATCTCTTAAATACGTGTAATTTTTTATATTTATGAAAACAAGATTATATTAACAATAATTATAATTATTTGCCTAATATTTTCAATAACATTACTGTGAATGCATTTTTAGATTTCATTATATAGTATCTCATGTGGCTAATAGACGTCTTACTTTTTGTTTATATTGTAAAATACTGAACAGTTTAATTATTTGTTGACAACTGCCCATTTGTACTTTTCCAGAATAATTTTAAGCGAGAGTACTATAGTCGTTACCCAACGCTTTACTGAATACTACATAATTGTAATACTAATATCGCGCTATATGATTTATATTTTTTCCGATTTCAACGCTATTGTTCTGTCCGGATGTCGGCTTTTTTCGATATTCTATGATTATGTTATCAAGAAAATGTTTAATAAGAATATATTTCCTTTTTTCAGTTAATGCTTGTCTAATACGAATAATATCAAAAATAATGTTTTCAAATTTCTAAATAAATGTTATTATTTATTAATGTTTTAAAGTTTGATAATGTGCTACACAAGTCTCTATTGTATTTAATTTGTAACTTTACATGTAAACACTGTTTTAAAAAAATTTCGTGCACTCAGTGTTAATTTTGTATTCGTTTATCATAAATTTTTTTCACAAGAATTTAAATAGTTTTATTGGAAAAAAGGAGATCATTCCACCATTGGAAATAGCTGTAAAACGTTGACATTTGAAACTAAAAACCCAGAAGCAGGTCGGCTGTAATCAGGCTGTGTTTAAAATGGCATTCATATCTTACCCATATGGTGTTATATTTGCCTTAAATCAAAGCCTTCTAGAGTCTACCACCCTAGGAAGCTTTGCGAAAACCCGTACCAAATTCATGAGAACTGACCAACTTTCCTTCTTTAACTTTCACATTTATGTTGCTCTTTTAGGAAAACTTTCACTTTTTGAGCAGCTTTTTAAGAACTCTAATTGCGCTTAGGATTCGTAAAATTATATATACATTTATTTTTACCCTCATTAGTTTGTTTTTAAAGCTGTTCAAAAGTCTTAGTCCCCTGATGACGATTCCTTTTGAAAAGGAACACCTTTAACAGTATAATTCAAAATGATTTTTTGATTCTGGTACAGAAATAATAATATGTTAAGCACTTCCAAATTTTTGGAACTTCTCTCTATCATAATTTATCTTAATGTGTGTACCAAGACCGTGAGACGTAGTTTGTTTCTTCGAAATACACCCTTAATCACTTGGCTTGGTTGGTATTCACTATTGACAAGCAGTGCCATTGCTAAGACTCTTCTTAGGAGAGAGAGGGGAGATGTCGACAAACAACCAAGTCAAATATTGGTTTTTACCAACTTTTTTATTTCTTTTATCAACTATATTACCAACTTTTGCCAACGAGTTTTGTGTAGTGAATCAGAAATAGAAAGTAAATTATAGTTTTCGTTAATTTTTTTTTTTTTTTTTTTTTTTACCACGTTTGTCAACTAGGTATCTAATTTTATCAAGCTTAATAGAATTTGCGAGTGTTAGGGGGAGAGGCTCCCCTTCCTTTAGCAAGGGCCCTGTTGACAAGTTGTAAAAATTTATCGATTTGTCTTTTATTTTAAATAGCTATACTGATAGCACTTGAATGAAGTTTGACACATACAAATTTTTTTGCAGCTTCAATTACGCCCCAGAAGGCTTAAAAACACTACATTTTTGTGAGATGGTTCCCGAATAAACAAGGGATGAATTAATATGAATGACTAATATTAATTAATAGATCGATGCTTCATTAATGTATATCAATCATAATTAATTATATTAAATAATTATGACACCATACCTCCCCATACAACGAAAGTTTAACACATCCTATTATATTTATCGGTTACGCAATAACCCCCCCCCCTTTTTCTTGAGACGGGCGGGCCCCTACCCCCAGTCCGGGCCTGATTGCGAGAGCGTTTGTTCTTCACCTAGTCACAATACTGACTGGCTTCGGGAAGTTTCTAGATTCCGATTTGCTAGGAATACCCTGTCTTATTTTTATATCTGACTAGCGGCTACCCGCGATTTCGTCCGCATCGGCTTTAGAATTAGGTCCCTAGAGAAACGAAGCATGTGTGAATAACAAATACTCTATTGTGCTATAAACTATTTTGTACTCGGGAAGTTCTAAACATGAAGTTGTGTACCTCGAAGCGATTTTTTCCAAATTCTGCCTAGAAATTTTTTTATGTTATGTTTTATGCGATTTTTCGCATTTTTTCTAGAACTTAATAACGGCGGTAATTACTCTCGCAGCTAAACAACATTTACATAATCGGATATAGGAGGAAATTTTCTTTTAAAAACAGATTTTTTCTGAATATGTAGCATAATTGGCAGATTTTTAGGAATTTTTTATTTAAAGATGTGACATTTGACAAAAATTTTCGTACAGTAATTTTAAAACTGTTGCATCTTGATTTCTATCCGTATCCGACATAACTTTTTGATATTTTGGCAAATGATACAACAGACATTTCGCCTTCTTGTAAAATAAAAACGAAAAAATTTTATACATTAGGTGATTTTTTACGAATTTTAATGTAGCATCATGCAAGATTTCAATTGCAAGGATTTGAAAAAAGGTCTTTTTTCAACCTATCGATATTGCTTCGATCATTTGAATTATCGATGATCGATCGTTTGAATTAAGCAAACCTGACAATGGACAATTTTTAACACTTTCTAACAAGGTTGAAACATGTTTATCATTTCGATTTGTCTGTCTGTCCGTCCGTGCTCTAACTCGCGTAAATATACATAGATTACTACGAAATTTATGTATGTTACTAGCGGCTACCCACGCCTTCGTCCGCGTCGGCTGTAGAATTAGGTCCCGAGAGAAACAAAGCATGTGGGAATAACAAATACGTTTGCGACTAAAGAAACTGCATTTAAATATTATTTGCTTTTTACTTATTTTAAATGAAGTATAATGCATGGTAGTATACTTCATTTAAAATAAGAGAGTATGCAGGATTACTAAATTTAGATTTTTTTTCAGGCATTTGGCGAATAGAGACAGTTACGACAGTATTTGCGAACTGTTTTGAGTGTTCTTGTAAAAGAAATATTTATGCTATATGCATGAATTTTAGCCTATGTTAATCAGGAATAGTGCAGCTTTCTAATAGCGAAAAAGTTTTAGAATCGGTTCTGTAGTTAAAGAGATGCCCATAGAGCGTAATGTATTAAAATTATTTTGAGTGTTCCTGTAAAGGAACTATTTGCGCTACATGCATGAATTTTAGCCTATAATACTCACGAATAGTGTAGCTTACTATCAGTGAAAAAAGTTTTGGAATGGATTCAGTACTTACAGAGATACACATAGAGCGTAATGTAATTCTTATGAGTATCCCTGTAAAAGAACTATTTGTGATATATGCATAAAAGGGAGCCTATAACACTCAGGGTCCCCCCCAGTGTCTAAGAGGTTCTGCTCTCAAAACTGGAAGGCGGGAGGTGCCAGGTTCAAACTCCGGTGGCGCCTGTCGACCTATCCGCACGCAGTTTTCCGTGTTTTTTTCCAAAACCTCGCGAAAATACGGGCTAGGATCCCTTAGAAAATTCCACACAGAGGAATTCCCCATATAGGCCTAGGACCCTATAGGCCTAGGACCATAGAGGCCTAGGACTTTCAATAAGTGAAAAAAGTTTTAAAATCGGTTTAGTAGCTACACAATTTCCATAGAGCACAATGCATTAGCATTATTTTGAGTATCTTTGTAAAAGAATTATTTATGCTATATGCTTGAAAGGTTGCCAGTATGCTAATCCAGGGCATAAACTATCTTCATTACAAATTTTTCCAACCATTTTTGTGTGATACAGTCAAAAACATCCAAACACATAAACCTACACATTTATATTATTGGTAGGATTTGGAAATTTACGAACTTTAAGAAACACATCTGGACTTTCCTTGGTACTTACGTATTATCCCGGCGGTCATTCCCGCCAAACTGTTTTTTCGTCAAATGAGTTGCCAAACTGTTGCCAATCGTATTCAAAACCATTAATAATTTCATGTGCCCGGCATTTATCTCGGCAAAAAATCGCAGGTCTTGGCGGACCGCCGGGATAATACGTAAGTACACTTTTCTTCATTTATGCTTTTTAATTTGGCTTAAAATCAACATAATTTCCATACCTATTTATGTTTTCCAAATGCATGTGATTTCGCAGATAGAATTTCTGCTTTATTTCAAAAGCATAAATCATTTTGTGCGGGCGATAAAACGGTTTTTAATTAATTGTTAGAAAAGTAATTAAAATTTCTGAGCCTCAGGTACACTTTACCAAAGTCATGGGCCCATCAAATTTTCAAAGCTCTGCTTTCTGTAGATTTGTCTAGAGAACATTCATTTTTATTATTAGAGATTGATAGATTTGGCATAAAACTGGCATAATTTCCGTATTATTTAATGTTTTTCAGATGCACGCGCTTCTTCATTGAAGTAATAGCATTCTTGTTAGCTCAAAACATGAATCACTTGATACGTGCGAAACTCGCCAAGCATGGCAACGTAAAAACGGTTTTTAATTAATAATTAAAGAAGTAATTAAAAATCTAAAATTCTAAGTAGCCTATAACCTTCTCCAGAGTCCCATCTATATCTAAAACCAAAATTCATCATAATTTATTCAGCGGTTTAGGCATGAAAGCGTCATAAACAAACAAACAAACTCACTTTCGCATTTATAATATTAGTTAGGATAAATTACTAAAAGAAAATAATAAAGTAAAAGCCTGGATTTTACCTTTCAAGCTGTTTAATCTTCGTTCTTTTAAGCCAGTTGATTTGTTTTTCGATTTTCCATTCTATTGTAGAAAACTGGATCAATGCTCAAGAACAAGCCAAGACACTTCAAATGAAGTATGAAGCGAAATTTAATTTCAAGCTGTTTACAAAAAATATGTACAATTGTTGGAAATTATGCATTCGTTTGAATGCATTCATGACTCGAATCGGGTGACTCCGGTAAATCCCGAGCTATTCTCAACGTCTGACAAGGAGTACATAGGCGCATCTACGGAGGGGGCTATGGGGGTTAAAGCACCCCCCCCCTAAAGGCGAAGATTTAGAAGTGAAAAGCTTTCACAAGTGGAAAATTGTCACTTAATGAGTTAAAATACCTTATGTTTTAAATTTGTCTTCAAATTATTTCTGCAATATTTTTACCCCTATCCCCCCATAAAAAAAGTTGTTTTTTTAATAAACACTTACTGTTAGTACATGAAATACAAAGTCACAGAACATCACTATAACCGAGTTCAGCAGTATTTGTAGCCCCCCCCCCTAAACTAAACCTGGGTGCGCCACTACAAGGAGAGGTGAATAAGTTATCGAAGCTTCCGCCCCGGATGACTTAGAAATTACACGACGGGCTTTTGTGTTAGATATCGAACTTTCTGTGTGAGTGAATGTTATATATTGATCACAAGATCAAACGAATCGCAATGAACCGATCACAGAAGGACTTCTTAGTTTTCAAGAATTTTAGCTGTAAGCTCTTCCTAAGTCACCAGTTGTACATACACCCGTCAATGACCTGGAAGGTTAGGTAGATAGTTATGTAGTCCTGAACACAGGCCAATGTTCTGCTGAACCTTCTTCTTCACAGATCAATGTTCTGCTATGTTCTCTTATTTTTCACCCCAAAATTGAAAGTGGAAACATCTTAATTTTAAAAATTGCAAGTGTGTCATAATAATGGAGTTCCACAAACTATCAAAATCATCCATATTCTAACCCATTTTGACAAAAT
This sequence comes from Cheiracanthium punctorium, assembly GCA_038373885.1. Taxonomy (NCBI): domain Eukaryota; kingdom Metazoa; phylum Arthropoda; class Arachnida; order Araneae; family Cheiracanthiidae; genus Cheiracanthium; species Cheiracanthium punctorium. Next base: position 76,487 of record JAWZYV010013134.1, on the reverse strand, counting down.
TTTAACGTATTTTGTTATTGAACGTTTTTGCATACTGCTCGTCTCTCAGATAATCTTTGCAAATGTTTCAGCATCATAAGGGAACAGTCCCGTGAAATTCTGAATTTCCATATGAAATATAAATATGTATTAACAGTAACGTCAGGTTAAAAAGGATGCAGATATATATTTGGACAGCATAATCGAGCTAAACATTCTTGGTGTTAAAAGTTTTTATTTCTGCTTCATTTCGGGAGCGGGGTTACATTCAGTATAGGTAAATATAACAATGTCAGTCAAACAGATGATTGTTGATGTAATTCTTTCTTGTAATGTACGGGTTTGCAGTTTTTCACTTGGTTTTAAAGTAGAAAATATAGAAAGTATTGGGAAATATAACGATGTCAGTCGAACAGATGATTGTTGATGTAATTGTTTCTTCTAATGTACGGATTTGCAATTTTTCCACTTAGTTTTAAATTAGAAAATGTGGAAACGCAAGAACTAGTTTATTTTAGACAAACTGAAAAAGATATGTTAATGCGTTGAACTAGCAACTTTTCCATTAAGTGTATGGAACAGAAAGTGATTCATTTTTTGCTAAAAATCTCAGTATCAGTTTGAAAATTTATTGTTGATTAACTTAACTTCTAAGAACAAATTTGAACTTTTCAAATGGCTTCAATGACTGTCATGTCGATGATGACTATATACAACTTATACAGTTGACGATCGTTTTTACGAACCTATAGGGACCACTCTAATAGTTCGCAAAATCGTCAAGGGAGTGTATTCGACAAGACTCACTAGTTCGTAAAATCGCAAGTTTTCATAAAAAAGAGATTTACAAAAACGAACGTCGATTGTATTTTTTCATTAATTTCATGGCACGCCTCAAGAATGAAAACCTTTTCCCCCCAATCACTGCTTCACTTTTTCCTCGCACTGACTTATTACAGTGACGCTGACTCTGAGTTTCGTCTCCTTCTCTGGCGGCGTTATCCTGCGTCCGTTTTTGAAAATGCAATGCAGTATGGAAGCGAGGACGACCGAGAAAACGCAAGCTGTGGTCACCACGTACGCGAACATCTCCGGGATGGTGTCCGTGAAGTAGACCATGAGGAACGGCATGACCATTTCTCCGACCGCGCATCCCACCGCCGACACGGCCGAGATCTTGTTCGTTATATAGATGTGAGCGTTCACCCAGGCCATGAGCGTCGCGTAGCCATTTGCGATTCCCGCGGCGAACACGACAGTGGCCAGCCACAGCGCCCACTCGCAGGGCATCAGGAACAGAAGTATGGCGGACGAGACGGACACGATGCACAGGTCTCCCACCAGCATCACCAACGCGCTGACCCTCATGGCTATGAAGACGGAAGCCAGTCTGCAGACGGTAAACGTCGCCCAGAAGGCGGACGTCATGAAGGAACCGACCGTCGTGGACGCGCGCAAGTTCCCCTTGACGGCGTACGTGAACAGACTCTGGGCGTAGCCTATCTCCGTTCCGGCGACCATGAAGAACACCAAGAATGTGAAGACGACCGTGAAGAACATGAAAGTGCCGCTCCTGTCGGAATTGTCGCCCGCATCGGACTGATGGCCGTCTTCCGTCGGCGAGATGGTGCAGACGATAACATAGAGGATGGTGACAAGGGAAGCTATCACGCCGAGGATGTAGAACGGGTAGATGATGTGCGGGATGTGCCAGGAAGTATGAGTGAAGTTGCTCGAAGAGGTAAAGTTCGACGGAGAGACGGAATATGACTCTTCCAATGAAGTGGAGTTGTCGACGACATGGGACTTCGGGCGGTATTCCAGAAAGGGTGCCGCTACCAGAGGAGCCACCAATCCACCAACCCCGACTACGAAGTGCATTGCCTGGAAGTATGGGTTGCTGTCTTTTCCCCAGAGTTGAAGGCATATGACGTTGGCTCCTGTAAAATCAGAGTATTTTTAAAGCACCGGTAAGTTAATTTTCTATTTGTTTCATGCTTATATAATTTTATTTTTCGAGTTTTATAGAAAGAAAGACTCGAGAATTATAGAAGAAATTCAGTTTTCATTTAATTTTTGAATTCGGCATCTTAAATGACAACAACAGATTTTATTACTGTGGTAACTACAGTGTTAAAATTAGATTTTAGGTTAGTTACTAACTTTTTTTTAGAAAACAAACATGAAATTCATAGAGCGTAGTTTTCATTAATATAAATAAAAATTATTTTTTGGCAGAACATTGCTTTTGATTCTGCTAAAACTCAGCATTAATGTAAAATGAAAAAAAAAAAAAAAGCAATTTGCGCAGAAAATGTGCTGATCGAAAAATACACGTAGCAGAGAAAGTATCCACCGATAACAAATCAATTCGGGATATTTTGAAATTTTTATGATGTTATATCACTGAATTTTAATGTATAATTCCTGGGTTGACAAATTTATTTTTCTAGATTGATGTCTGCTATAGGGCGCTAACAGAGATGCATAAACTCTTTCAATTGTTCATTTTTCTTCTAGCAAATAGTTAAATCGTCATGTCTCAGAAGATTTTATTTGAAAAAATGCACTTAATATTCGGTTGAAAGAAATCTCGAAACCAGAACAATGAGAAACCTCATTAATATGCTAATGCAAATCACTATTTCGATGAAAGAAATACGAAAAAAAAAATGGTGCTTAAAGGTTGAAATTAATAAAGAAGTTTGTAAATAGTATTTTTCACCATTTCAATCGGTGAATGCGTGTGTTACTTACCTGTTTCTATGGATCCGAGTGTGAACCCGTTGATAGACATTAATCCCATAAGGACCGGAACATCTCTACTCCAAGGAATTGCAAACATGGTGACCACGACCAAGAAGTTGCATCCTGCCAACACTGCCTGCTTGTGAATGATCAAATCTAGCAAAATACCGCCTAAAATAGAAGAACAGATCATTTTGCTCAAGCTTTAGCTTGGATCACATTTCCTGTGATGTGCATGTAGAAGAAGCAGAACAACCAGAACTTACCTGCTATGGCTCCAATGACATATCCAATAGATCTGGCCGTGTAAACCAGAGCGATGTGCTGAGTGTCGGTGTGAACCATGTGCTGCAGATCCAGCAAACAGGGACCTGTCAGTGCCATTGAAAAACCCTTGAAGTGGAAGAGGGGGGTGAAAAATCAGTATTCCCCAAAGAAAGATTCCAACTGCATGCTTTTGTTTACATAAATTATAGAGAGATGGGACTATCCAAAACAGAATTGAACCGGTGAGAAGAAACAGAAGAACTCCATCAATCTTTATGTTTCGAGTAAACAACAACAGCAAAAAAACTGTTTCGCGCTTTTATTTTTGTTCTAATTCAAATCTCCACAGTTAGTAAATGATAGGAAACAGTCATACCGACATTATTGCAAATGTGTAAATGCATTTTCTATGTTATTAAATCTGTTTGATTGATTTAAAGGAAATGGAGTTGTTCCCTTTTCCTACTCAATCGTAAAAATTGACTTTTAAACAGTATAGAAATTATTATTAGCGGAATAAACTTAACATGGAACAGCTTTCTATAGTCACAGACAATAGTCATTGATTCATAAGTGAAGAAAAGGGACTGTGAAATAAGAATAGATTTATTATGGCCAGAACGAGCACTTCGTTACCCAGCATCAAACGAAAAGGATTAAATGATGATCGCCAGTCTTCATCACTTTCATTTCAGTCAGCATGCCATTGAATGATATTATTTAAAAAAAAAAACGAACGATATTTATCAGGGATGAGTTTGGAAAATCTTTGAGATCTTTTGAATCTCATTAACGATTATGACATCTTATATTTACCATCGAAAACAGAGAAATATTTTCACTCTTTCACTCAAATGTGCGTCTTGCGTTCTGGCTAAAAATCGTTATCTCAGTTTAAAATCGATAAAAAATGGAAGTTATTCTGTTTTTCATCGCACCGGCTTAATTAATGTGTCCTTCATGAGCTAGTAGCCTTACCAGACAGTCAGTATGTCAGAACACATACATGCAAAGGTGGACTCCCAATTCAGAGGAACCTTTTGAACAAAGTGGCCACTTTGTTCAAAAGACCACCAGTTAATACTGACCACTTTTGTGAAATTACACTTTACAATTACCACACTCGTCACCGTTGTAAGGTGACCAATTACGTTAGTTCCAATAGTTGTCAAAATAGACAAGTTAGACTGTATTAATAATCCACCATCTGTAGTTTAGAAATTGAAGTCCTCTGAATAAAACTTGAGTTTGCTTTGACTTTAAGAACCTTGGAAGGATTGAATAGACTGGTGATTCTTTCATTTACTTTGAGAACATGCCTGTTGGTTGAATTTCAAATTCGAAGTTCTGTTGGTTCACTTGCAGTTTAGTTTAAATAAGATAAATGTCCCCTTGAAGGAAACAGCCAAAACCACTCGGTGACATCATGACATTACGCATTAGAGTATCAGGTAATAATTTTCAAAGTAATAATTTAATAAATAATTTTCTGGTTATAGCTTACTTAAATACAATAATCTTTTTTATAAGTTGAGTGAAATAATAATAATTATTGGTGTTTTTTCTATGGACCTCTAGCAGCCTTTCCGTTTAACCGACCGAGATGATATTTCGGATATAGTTATTCAGATGTATGCGCTTGAGATTGTGGCAACGCCCATTTTTTTATGCGAAAGTTGATTCGCGCATTGAAAAACCACAAATGGTGTTGGAACGATACACGTATGACGAAAATTAAAGCCATAAAACATTTGCAAAGAAGAGAAGAGCATTGTAACAAACCAGCGACAACCCAAGAGAGGAAAGGAAAATTAGTTTTATTGGATTTTAAAGTTTTCAAGTGCTCTACTGTTAGTTTAGCGTTTCTACTGTCTATTCTAATGAATGAATGCAAATTGTGTCAATGCACTTTCTCTTGCTCTGTTGATTTTGGTTCTTTACTCGTAAATGTTTTACTCCCCCTATTTCCGTCATACATGTATCGTTCCAGCACCATGGTTTTACAATACGTTGATCCACTTTCGAAGAAAAAAAAATGGGTGTTGTCATTTTGAAAATTTCAAAGTTTTTTTTCATTGTAACCGTAACTGTGAGAGCGAGAGCCCTATTGTTTTAAACAATTTCGATCTTGAGTGCATACCTCTGAATAACTATATCTCAAATCTTATCTCGGTTGGTTGAATGGAACGGTAGCTAGGTCCATATTTCGGGGAATTTTTTTATGGCCACCTTGAAAATAAATTATAGATAAGTAATGTCTTTGATTCAAATAATTAGTATAAATTTACAATAAAATCTGTAAATTGTTTTTTTAAAAAATTTACATTAAATTTCTATCATAAATTTTGGAAAAATTCTAATGTAACATTCAGCCGACAACTTATTGAAGTTTCTCCGAGATAATATAAAGAAAAATCTGGAGGCACTCCACTCGACATTCCGTACGCGTTATCTTTACCAAGTGCTTAAATTTAATTCATCTCAATCGAATACAGTGTTCAGAGGCTAGTGCACTTCAAATAAGTTATGTCTATAGCTATACGGCATGGATAAGAATATTTTTTGTTGCCGTGTACAGAAACTGTAAGCCGTGCACAAACTAAAATTTATGAAGTATGTAAGACAGTGACCTATAATAGGCGTACCTAATTTGAGTTCAATCGAATGCACCATTTAGACACTGGCTCACTTTAAATGATTTTCGTCCTTAGTCAGTAACATATAAGATTTTTTCCCGCGAACAAACTACCAGCTCTAAACTCACCAAAATCTATGCAGGTCTTATGACCGTGACCTCTAATATACATGTCCAATTAACGCTCAATTGAATGTATCATTTAGACATCGTCGTCTACCGCACTTTCAAGAATTTCAGCCAATAGGCCTTAATGCAAAAGATTTCTCCTTTGTTGCCTTGTAAAAAGAACTATTAGTTCTATACACACGTAAATCTATGCAGACTGTGTGATGGTGACCTATAATATTCATACCAATTTGAACTTATTCGGATGCACCATACAGACTCGTAGCTCACTTGATTGCGTCCATGGACCGTAATGCATCAGAATTACTTTTGTGCAACCCTGTGCACAAACTATCAGCTCTACACATACCAAAATCTATACGGGTTGTGTGACCGTAAACTATAATAAACATATCCAATTTGCAATCGCTCACGCGATTGCACCGTTTAAACGCTAGCGCACGTTCAAGAATTTCTGTCCACAGGCCATAATCTAAGAGAAATCTTTTTTGTAGCCGTGTAAAAAAAACTAAAGTCCTATACACAACAAAATCAATACCGCTCGTGCGATTTTATATCATAAACATTTAATTAAACTGCTACTGGCAGTTATCGTCATTGCGTAAATGTTTGAACTAGTGTGCACTTCCCCACCCAACCACCCTTCCTGCCTTGGTTATATTTTCGTAGTCCACCTGTCAACTCCGTGTGACGTGGGTTGAACGTGGTTGACGTGGGTTACTACCGAAAGTGATGACATTTATTTGGTTAAGTTTCACATTAAGCTGTTTTGTGTAAAAGGTTAGCACGTGTTCATAGTTTACATAGATTCTAATTTTAGTTTTTTTTTTTTTTTTTTTTACATAGCTATTTTTATGTAAATATTAGTGTGCTAAAAAATATACTTGATGTAACCTCCCTTAAGTAAAATATTTTTTTTTGAGAGGCAGTTTGAACTTATATAAAATAGTTACCATAATTATAGACTGTTATATTTTCAGGTTAAATTACATTCTGAAAAGAATATGGGTAATCAATAACGATGCATAGCATGAAACTGAAAAAAAAAAAAAAAAAAAAAGCGGAAGTGTCTCTGATCCTGGATCCAGGGGTCAGATTGCCCCCCCCCTTATCAGGATTATGTGGGGGGGGGCATGCCAAAACACCATTAACAGTGTGTTGCTGTCCTAAGATCCGTTGTTCCAATTCAAACGGCAAATGAATTTCAAAGACTCAGGGCCACTGCCTAACATCTGCATTAGGATATTTTTAGGTGAGATATTTTCAAAAGTTTCCCCAAAATCAAAATATAATATATAATCACAATTCCCTCCCGGGTTTGGAAGGCTTATAAAAATATACATTACCAATACAAGAACAAAGTTGACTTTTTTGGAGAAAGAAATGTTACACGTTTTATTTCACGAAAGTCCAATAGGTGAACCTTTCGTGACAGCGACGTATTAATGCAATTTCTTTGTCGGTGGGGGCGGTTAGTTAAAAGTTTGACATATACATCCATTTTACGGAAATAAAATATGATCTTTTACTTTAATTTCTTTCATTCTCAATTGGGGCGGTCGCCCCTCTGTCTCACAGTGGAGTATTTGTGTCAAAATCCTGGCCAAAAATATTTTTCATGTGTTTTAATGTTAAAATCATTACTTTTGACTTTTGACTTACTTTTTAGTATTATATACTTCTTAAATTATATAAAAAAGCGTGTTGTCGCCAAATTTGGCGATATATCGCTAAACGAGTGGAAGTTGGTTTCTAACAAATGGCTTGTCCGGGGAGTGTCCCTTACTGGGAAGTACAGCTTTTGTATAATACCACTTATAAATGTAATACCACGTGGCTGCCGATCTAACTATCTGGAGTTTTGGGCGATTTTCTCCAGATGTCACGTGAATACGCATTAGAGCCTCTTAAAAAGCCCTCCGCCAAGGCAACCTTCCCGTTAGGAAAATAGCCGTGCCTTAACCCAGCGGTTCTCAACCTTTTAACTTCGCCCCCCCAACAAAGGCTAACTTACGGTAGCGCCCCCCCCCTTCACATTGTTCAGCATACATTCAGTTTTTTAATCTTTAACAATGTACATTTAGTCGAATTTTCTACAACATAATGTTATCAGTAAAGTTTGAATGAACATTTTAAGCGAAAATGGATATATTTTTGAGTAAAAATGAGAATAAATTAGGCGATTTTTTAAAATCGTGCATCTTTACTTGCTCTTTGGTTTTTCTCGTGCCTCCCCTGGAAACGCTCTGCGTCCCCTTGGGGGGTGCACCCCACAGGTTGAGAAACGCTGCCTTAACCACAATAAAAATATATAAATGTAATACTTTACTTATAATAATACTTATAAATATAAATATAATATATAATAAATATAATATTTTCTATAAATCAATTTTTATCATAAAAGTTTTCAGATTTTTCACTTTTCTAAATGTGGTTACTATATGGATCTTAGTTTTCTAAATCTTTTTCATTCCGATTCTTTTGAACTCTGGTATTCGTCTTCACTCAGAATCACTTTCTTTTTCTTCTCTTTCTTCCTTCCTTTTTTTTTTTTTTTTTTTTTTTTTTTTTTTTTTGAGAGAGAGAGAGACCACCATCGGGTCCCTCTGGAAGAAGAAGTTATAGGGTCTCGCTATAAGACTTGCTCTTTTACATTGGCCTTTATCTAGAGCATATCATATAAGGGCACTGCTTAAAAGAAGCCCCCCTTTTCAAACCCATAAAATATCATTCCAAGCTCGAGGAGAAAGTAATTTATTTCAAGCCAGCCCTTAAAAATGACTTAAAGAGGTAGCACGTGTTTCTGTTTACACACTCACACTTCCATGACCCGAAGTCACAGTTGTCATCCTTTGAGAACCAAAATTGGGGCGTTTTTGCTTTGGACACAATTTACGACATAAATGGAAAGCTAAGCTGTAAATAGATGGGACTATTTACAGGACTAAGTAAGGGCAATTTTGGAGAAATTTTCTTCTTATAGCAAATTTACATCAGAAAAATAAGAAATTACATACTGAATTTAAAATACTGATATTAAATCTTAACTGAAATGAAACTTTATATACCTTTATCCAAACACATGCACATAATTTATAGTTTATGAGAAATACAAGCGCGTTTGTTTGTATCCCTTTTGCGATCACCCGTCAAAAAATTATCGAAAAAATAAAAATGGCGCTATAGAAATAATTTTTCTTATAAAAATGGTGGATGTTTGGGGAACATTTTTTTCTTGGAATAGGCACTCAATACTGTAATAATTACGATTATAGTTGAAATTAGGCACGACACCCCTTCAAAAAGCTTTTTAAAATGTGGATTTTTGAAAAAAAAATTAGAAAAAAAGTTTACAATTTTTTAAAAATAAAGTCATATTATTTTTTTAAAGCTAATAGATACATATAATTAAAATACATATATTTTACTACAATTATACTAAGTTTCAAATCAGTAAATTAATTTAAAGAGCCCGTAAAATATGCACGACGAAGTAATAGAAAACGCTGAAATCTCTTGCCGTAAATGAAGAAACTTGCTTTTAAACCGAGTGCTGCATCTTTTGGATATGAATTATGGTCGAGAAACATGCATCTCATGATGCATCAGTTACTAGGCTATCCAAAAACATATATATTACTGTTTTTAAACAAATTTAAAATTTTCGCTTTTTGGCCAGGATTTTGATACGAATACTCCACTGTGCGCCCCCTCCTGTAGTCTGTCCTTGTTTCCTGATGCTGATGATTCCACAAACTGCAACTGCCCTCCCCCAACTCCCACTCCCCGATGAAATTGTATTAATCCGTCGCTGTCACGAAAGGTTCACCTATTGGATTTTTGTGAAATAAAACTTGTAATATTACTTTCTCTAATAAAGTCAACTTTATTGCTATATTGGCAATACATATTTTTTATAAGCCTTCCAAACCCAGGAGGGAATGGTGATACACCCCCCCCCCGTATATTTACATTTAAATTACAACATTGTTTTAATAAAAGTAAGAAAATAGATCACAGCTTATTTTTCTCCCATTTGCATTCGTACATTAAAAATTTCTGCTAAGCAAAGTCTCATGAAATCGGAAGCTCTTCTCTACAAGTTTTGTGTTATGGGATGGCAAGCCTATACGAAGGGTATCTGCCTACAGGGGAAGGGATGCCTTCTAAAGGAGGACTTTTTAAAGGGCTCTAAGTCTAACGCATATTTACGCTACATTTGGAGAAAAACACCTGAAATTCCGGACTGTTAGATCGACAGCCGCTCTTAGGCCCCAAGGCGGGACTTTCACTCACTTCGGCTATCTACCATGTTCAGTGTCTTATCCACTCTGCGATGGTGTGTTCGCTCAATAAATTTTGAAATTAATCGAAAATTTTCGTATACTCACCAACACGAAAAAACTCAGGTACAGATTGCATGTCTTAATCACTTTCATGCGTTTCTTCAGCTCGAGCAACAACATACTTGTAACTTGGTCGAGTTCCTGTTGATGTGACCTGGAATGAAAAAGAAACTTTTTTTTAGAAATGTCCGAACGATTTTCTACGCATGATTTGGATACATTGGGCATAGTGCATGTCTATATCTGAGGTGACCAGATTCTGCATTTTCAGGTAGTCCGCCTTTCCCCTTTGTGTTGTCCGCTTGACGAGGATTTATTAGCGAATTCTTTGGGCCAAGCGCACAAATACGATATACATGCTACAAATCAGTAAAAGAAAAACTTTTCTGACCAGGGCCGTAACCACGGAAGGGGGGGGGCATAAAGATTTTATCCCCATACCTCCCGAAATTTTAGTCAATGCATTAGTACTTTTTTATTTACATTGATTCTGGCGATAAACCATAGGTGAAAAAATTTTAGTGCTACATACCCCCTCCCCCCGATTTTTTTTTTCTGGATAAGGCCTTGTCTTTGGCAAGTTCCAGCAGTCACAACACCTCACCTTCTCCATACCCCCGACAAATTTTACTATGAGCTTTCCCTATTACTTGCTCAGTCTTCGGGGTCGCGATGTTAAGTGTGGGAGAAGCTTTTCAGGTTTGCAAACAGAACGTGGGAAATCGAACGGCAATTCCAATGTTATAAAAGTTCTGAAATTAAAGAATTAAGAAGGGGTGGGGAATTCTATTTAAGATATCCAATCTAGTTTGAGGGAATCCCAATTTGCTGAAAATCAATAGTTTTCGCGACACTTAAGAATTTTGAAAATTTAGCCTTGTCACTTAAACAACGTTTGCCTAGGGGACCTCGAAAAGTTTACTCGACTGCTACGTAGCAATCGAACCAATATAGAATTATAAAAGTCACTTTTTAGTACATTTCTTGAAATTATAAAAGTGAGTTAAGTAGTCAGTTTTAAAATATTTAAAACAGTGCAAAATAATCCACTCCAAAGGTAGACAGAGACCTTAAGTTAAAATTCTTAACACTTACCTCTTAACTTCTCTCTACTACCGGAGTACACCTTTTTGTTGAAGGAAGGGACTTTTCTAGGGTGGAAGCTCTTTTTGTAGGCAAGAAATCCCGAAATCACTAGTTGCTTAATGAGCTCAAGAACGCATTATTTTTAGAGCACAATTTTTTCTTTTTTTTTTTTTTCCTTTGCTTCGCTACAGTAATTATATATACTTTATCGGAAATGCCGTGAAACTATTTTAAATCATTTCGGGAGCATAATGTGAAAAAGATAAGACTGCGACAGATTTCTGACGGGATCATAAGTTAGAAGAGACTTAAATTGTGATGTAATGTTTCAAAATGCAGACTTCGTTTTTGCGAAATCTAGTGTAGATTCATATTGTTTAAGCAGCAGCTGTCGTCATTTTAAACTAGTCTTAGCTGGTCCCTTACTCCTTTCACGGTTACTAACCTTTCTTTGTTCAGCTGTCTTATACACGCTGGTCTTCCTAGTTTATCACTCTATCGACCAGGATCGATATTTCTTTTTAAACTTTTATTCAATATCAGTGGTGGCTCGTAGCTGCAGGTAGGGAATGCAATCCCGCACTGTTTTTCGTTTCGCCGGATTTCGGGATTGAGACTTGTTGATCCCGCGGGATTCCGCAAGATTGAAATTTCATTCAACTAAAAATTAATTTCAATAGAGAAAAGTAGGAAAAAGTAAGAGTGTAAGCACTATCAAGGTTAACTTTAATAATAATAATAATGCGAATTTTATAATTTATACAATACCTCACATAAATATGAAAATTATAGCCGATATTCATAATAATGTACTAAGTTATTTTTAGTTGCTAAAAAAGAATGCAAAAAAGACAAAATAAAGAGACACTCGACTTCCTAGTCTTTATGTAATTTTGATACAGAATACAAAAGCACTAAACAATTGACTTTCGTACAAAAAACACTTAACAAAAGACTTTCTTTTCTTTTTTTTAATATGAACCCTTAAGGAACCATACATTTTTGAATGGTTAACTAAAGTTCACCTTTTAAGACACCACTAGCACGAGCGGCCATATGATTGCAGGCCCGGACTGGCCAGGGTGTCTGACTGTCTGCAGACGGGTGGGTCCCAACCCTCGGCGGGCCCCCAAACACAAAAAAGAAAATAAAAAAAGTGTTATACTGATAGTACTTAATGAAGTTTGGCACAGAAAAGTTTTTGCAGCTGCATTTGCGCCCCAAAACTCTTCAAAACACTTTAATTTATATGTAGTTCTCAAAATGTTTTGATAGAGGATTCCCGAATGAACAAGGGATTAATTAATATGAATGACGCATATTAATTAATAGATCGATATTTTATGAATGCATTAATTATCAATCATAAATAATTAATAATAACACCATACTTCCCCCCATATCCCGAAAGTTAACACTTCCTATTATTTAGAGGTTATACAATAACCCGGGCCCCCCCTTCTCTTGAGACGGGCGGGCCCCTACCCTCCCAGTTCGGGATTGTATGATTGTTTGTGGGGGGGGGGACAAGACAGTGGTCCTGTCCTGTTGATCTTACATCGCATAGGACATGTTTTTTATATTTGAAATATTTTAATTACTTTTGATCTAATCGTCAAAATCAGAATTTTTTTTCCTTCCCGCGAAAGCTCGCGCGTCAAGTTCTCTCTCACTTTCCGTTCCTTATCAGTTACTCTTCTACTAAAAAAATAAATGAAATAATAACAGTTGTCGCCAATTTATGCTGTCTGCCCTCGCAGCTGCAAATTCCTTGCGGTTTCTCGAAATTTCTGGAACAAATGAGAAGGCTTTACCTCTACCATAGGCGTAGAGTTATATGGGCCCGTGGGGCTCGAGCCCCCCCAATAAATTGTGAATAGGGGCTGAGCCCACCCAATAATTTACCACTAAATACAGAAAACTCATTTATACTAACATTAAAAAAAGTATTTTACACATTTACAAACGTTTAAAAAAACCTTTACTTTTAAAAATTTTCTTTTGATTTCAATCATGATTTAGTATCCATTGTGACGCCACGTAACACACAATGTTACTATAAGCTGCCCTCCTCTGGCTCCAAGCTCTGTTAATTAAAATCAGATTATGCGATGTAAAGTATGAAATGAAGAAAAGTTCAGATGTGTCTAAAATGCACTATCTCATCGAAAATGTTTGTTTTTTTTCCTCCTTTGGATTTTTTGCTTTGTTTCTATTTTTAACTTATAACATGGTAGGAAGATACTAACATGAATACTTACCTTACATAGGTGTAGAATTCTATGGACCCATAGAGCTCGAGCGACTCCAATAATTGACACTTAGATAGTAAGTCATAGCTGCCAACTACTACGGAATATAATTAACCACTAACCAGTTTTTGTAAACAGTATATTTTTTAATTATTTTTTTTCAAAATAGTAACCAGCTCGCGCGTGCAGCTCAAAATTTTTGCTATACCAGTATTTTAACCGAAAAATCATGTAGAAAAAGTTGTTGATTATATTCCGTAGTAGTTGGCAGCTATGATTAAGTTATATGTACGTGAATCAGTGGCGTAGCCAGAAATTTTTCATGGGGGGTTACGACTTCTGCAACTCACATATATGTATACGGGTGTATGATAAGGGAGTGAAGAATATACATTTTGTGGGCAAAAAATTCCTCATGGGGTGGGGGGTATGATCCCCCTAACACCCCCCTTTGGGTACGCCACTGACGTGAATATATGTGGTTGTGGGGCCCGGCCCCCCCAATAATTTTGAAAACTTTACGCTTATGACCTCTACTGTATTTTGAATTCTCTTTTAACGGTTCATAACGGCCGTTTTTAACAATTGGGCTTCTAATTTTGGTAGGGAACAGCCGCTCTGAGAATGGAGGTGGCTCTCTCCCCATCGCTATGTGTTTTCAGGGAGCTGAAGTCAGACGATTTTCTTTATACGTAGGCTTTCCAGATTTCTGAAATGTTCAACCGGGACACCGGAATGCCCCAGCCTCCCGGGTATTCAAGATCAAGGATACATTTGCCAGACCAATGACTAAACGTTATGCTCTCAACGCGTGCCAGGAAGGTGCCAGGTTCAAAACCAGGCCGCGTCAGCCGACCTAACCGTTCGGAGTTTTTCGTGGTTTTCTCCGAAATTTCGCGTAAGTACGGGTTAGGATCCCTTAGAAAGACCCCCATGTAGGTCAATCCCCTCTCGGCCTAGATCCCTCTAGCAGATAATTGGCCATAACACCACATTTGCATTTTTTCCTGAAGGGTACATTACCGGAGCCCCTGGAAGGCGACGACCCCGACACTACACACCCTTGGAGGTTTTTTGGAGCGTTTTAGAGGGTAGTTTATTCTCAATGCTATGAATAAAGGGTTACTGATTCGGAACATAAACCAGGGGTATTAATAAATGACACAAAAGTATATAAATTTAAACATTTTATTTCTTATATGTTAATATTTATAAGTTAACTAAGTAAGAAGAAACACTTTGAATAAGGAATAAAAATTTGAACTCATTTCATGTTCTATTTTTAACATCGCTATAGTTTCCGTAGCAACGGAATCCATTGTTGCCACTTAAGTTGTTAAATTTTACAATTAAGTGAAACCACTCATTTCTACAGCTTTTAAGAATCGAAAAAGTGAAAACGCATCAATTGTGAAACAAATAGAACTGTAACAGATTTGCACCTTAAAAATAATCGAATTTTTTATGCAATTCTACATACCTTTAATTTTATTTCCTTCGAGTGTGGATGTCATTTTTGCTGTTTTGCTGGCTGATTATCCGGAGCAGCACATACCCTCTAATGTATGTGCTCCTCCGGAAGCAAGAGCTTATGTCCGGCGCGTATTTGTGTAACCCCATTGTGTTAATCAGAATTTTCTGGTGTCACATTTTTTAGACCATTTTTTTACCGCGGAGATTCCGATCCTGAAGTATATTGATTAAGCAAGAGTAGCCAGAAATTTTTCATTGGAATGTTACGACTACTGCAACTCAGATATATGTACACGTGTGTGCTATAAGGGAGTGAAGAATATGCATTTTGTATGGCAAAAAACTCCGCTTGGGGGGGTTGTGACCCCCTATCCCCTCCTTGGCTACGCCACTGTACGCAAGCATAAGTTGTCACGTCATGAAAAACCGTCATAGATGGCAAACTCCGAAGTTGTTCTGAGGGTTATACAAAATTAAAAATTTTTCTTTTAGTAAATTTTACTTTTGATACAGTTCGGATATTTGGTTTTAATACATTTCGGCCACAAAGGTGAGATGAAATATTACTAAATACGGCAACCCAGAATTTTCTTAACTATTGAATTTGACACTATGCAACTACAGTAGATTCCCTAATACGGTAGATACGCTCCGTGTTATACGAATCCGTGTTGTACGGATCCTGCGCTTTACTCCACCTGGAGTGCGAAGTGCGCGGTATAATCGCGGCAAAACTTATTCGCGCTCCGTAAAAATGCAATGATGTTTGGTGTTGCCATTCAAGAGGAATGTTAATTACAGGAGCTAAGGCGTACATTAGAACATATGTCTCATTTCACCGTGCTGTACGAGTCTCTTTAAACGTGTTACACGAAAACAATCGTAATGTTTTCGTCGTATTCTAAGAATTCGTGTTGTAGACCCATGTTATAAAGGGGTCAACTGTGATCTGTAAAAAATGAAGAATGAAATTAGTTATTTATTTAGTGCGAATTGACAGTGAGATAAACGTCACTTTTATGTAACAAGTGTGATACTGCATTAAGAGTTCAATAAGGGTAATAAGTTTTTTCTCAGAAGTTACATCACGAACGTTTTCATTTACAAAAGCGACATGATTTTCACCGGAGCAGGGTACATTTTTGGCTTTTAAACGTAAATGATGCATCCATTGTTTCATATAGGCTTTTTAGTTTAGGTAAAATTTAATAAAGTCGTGTGTAACATAACTGCCCTAATGAATTCCCCACGCTTTGAAAAATGCAAGATAAAATTGTTGTCAACATCATGTAATGTTATTTATGTGGTATTTACTATATATTAATGTTATAAATTAAACCTGACAAAGAGAATTATATGATGTAGAAATCGGGCATTTTTCGAAAGAGAAAAGTTTTGTCTGCATACCAGAAAGTTCTTTCTTTTTTGATCGCCAGTCACAGTGACGTAGTTTTTGTATCATGTTGCAATCGTCTAAAATTTGCACTCATGGCGTTAACTTTTAGTCACGATTCAAGTATTTTTTCACGTTTTAAGATTCCGAATTACTGGGTTTAATTCGAATTATATATGTTTAAGGAAAATATGTGTACGCAGCTAGTATATAATAAAATCCGAGAGTAAACATTGTATGTATCTATATATGTAAGTATGTTGGTAGGTAGGTAAGTTTGTGATTTCCGATCTTCTTGCGCGCGTCTCTCGATCGCATTGCGCCGAGACGGTTGGTCGCAGACCCACCGAATTTTGCATACGGCTTCACTAGAACAGATCCTAACACCCCTCGGAGCGATTTTTTCGAAATTCGAATTAGAAAATGTTTTATTTTATGTTTTGTCCGATTTTTAGAGATTTTTCTCGCTTAATACGTAATACCGCCGGTAATTGCACTCGCAGTAAAACGAAATTTACATCACTGGATAGAGGAGAAAATTTTCTTTTAAAAATTGTTTGTTCGGATTGTGTAACATAATTTGCAGATTTTTGGGAATTTTTCAAATAAAATAAAATTTGACGCTGACTTTCGTAAAATATTTTTAAAACTGCTGCATTTTGAATTCTATCTGTCATAACTTTTTTATATTTCGGCAAAAGACGGAGCATACAATTCGCCCGCTTTTAAAAGAAGAACGGAGGGAAAATATAAATTAGGAGTTTTTTACGAATTTTTATGTAAAGAAGGATTTTCATTTCAATCGCCGCCGCTTAAAAATTTCGGTATTATATCTTGCGATTTGGTTGTCTTGGAGACAGTAACAATGATTAAAATTGCCAGTTGAAAAAAATAAATAAAATTACTTTAAAATAACTGAGTTTTCACATGTGAAATGTGCGCCAATTTGATGTCAAGAGTTTAAAACCCCTTTTGAAACTCAATCAGAATAACGGACTCACACGCAAAATATACGCCACGCATGAAATAATTCCACATTTTATTTTACGTTGCCAGAAAAAGAATTGAATGCTGTTTTTTCACCAGTGAATTATCCAGCATTATTTTCAATTAAGATTTTAAACGGGACACGTTTTCGAATCGCAAGAAATATTTTGCGGTGCTAAACAGGGCCTGATTATGGCAAACAGGGACCCCGGGCATTAATGAATTTGGCCTCCATCCATGAAATTTGTTTTATTTTTCATAAAATATGTTTATGAAAAAGAAAATTTCAGAACAACATTTGAAATTGGGGACCATTTCGAGCCGGAGGCACTGGGCAAAGTACCGATTTGCCCGTGAGATACTAGGGCCCTGGTGCTAAATGCGCCAATCTGACAATAATTAAGCATACAGATGTATGGAGAGCTGTTTTAGTGGCAACCATAAAGTGAAATGATTATCGTTTATGCTAATGCGTAAATTGCAAAGAATCACCAAAGAGTAAAAGACTACATTAGTATAAGTAAGAGTAAGCAGATATGCTAAGGCAATATTTATCAAAGCACAATATACCGCATTAATAAATATTTCGTGAAACTTATAGGGCTATCACACTGAGATAAATCCGACCAACTTTCCTTGCAAATCAAGTTTCCGACCGATTTTCTCCGCCGTTACCTTGACGACCGCGAACTCCAACTTTTTCCTTTCCGAAGGAGAAAATCCGAGTCAGACGAAATTTCGGCCAATCAGAGTACTTCTTACTGCTACGTCATAAGCAATTTTGACCAATGGCGACTACTACTATGTTCGAAGCTTGGCTCGATGTCAGAATCACGTGTAAATAAAATTATGACCGCGTTCAAGTGGACTTTGGAATTAGAAATTGCTGTCCATCCGATGCTGCCGAAATTGCTGCCGATCCGATGTAAATATACCAACGCACGATAAGTAAAATAAGAACCTGCACGCCAAATCAGCGATGCGGTGACTATTTGGCGTCGGAGAGAGTTTGTTTACTTTTGCAACCCTTAAAGATAACCACTCCTTCAAGTCCGTCGGAAAAGTTGGTCCAGCGCGAAGTTGCTCGGATTTTCCCTTTAGTGTGATAAGGCCATTAGCCTTCTATTCATTCTTCAACAACCGTCTTACATCACAGCTAACAAAACAGTAAGTAAGTCTACGTCGCGTTAATATATCCCGTGGTAGTTTCAACAAAAAAGACTGTAACAGAACTTTCTTTTTTCTTGGAGATTCTGTTTTCTCACAAGAGTTATGATCACATTTTTTAGGAAAATGTTCTCTTCTTGCCTTACGAAGTGCGGGTACACAACTATTTAATTATAAAATGAAACGGTTCTCCACATCATGTAGTATATAAGGTATTAATGGCATAACTTAAATCTAAAAAAGAGTATGATGCAGAAATGAGACATTTTGAATATTAGGAATTTTCACTGCGAACCGTCACGCTTTTCTTTTCTAATTGCGAATGACACCGACATAGTTTTTTGCGTCATAATATTAACAAGGGTCTCAGGTCAGTACTTATACTAACTTTACAAATAACTAATGAGTAACTTTACGCCAAGAGTCAAATCATTTTGTTTATTTTTAGATACCAAATCACTGCAATCAATTCGAACTATACATGTAAGAAAAAGTTTCCTACCCTACCGTGCGGAGAACGGGTACGCAGCTAGTTAATATATAAAACTTGGCACAAGTTTTATCAAATTTTGCCCCGTTTTACAAATTTTTGCAAAGATATATACTTACTTAATGTAAAACTTACTGTGAATTAATTCATAAAGGGTTACTTCAATCAAATCTTATTTAGAAACACCTGAAATATATTATGATTTTGGTTCTCAATTAATTTAGGTAAAAACGAAGAAAATGAAGACAGTTTTTTTTTAAATGAAAAATTCTATATGGGATTTGATACAGTAAAATCCCGCACAGTTCTCCCGTTCAATCCGGTGTACGCCTGCCTCTGTTTCGTGTGTAGGTGAAAATGGCGCTCATCCCCCTCTGCTTGTTATTTGAAACAGGGGAGAAAGAGAAACTCATTAAGGGGCTCACTCAACCTGGACAAAAGGAAGTGCATTTTTTACAGGACCCTTATTTTGCACCCACTTTTCCTGACCAGATGCGCAATCAATCACTCAGTTCTTTCCCCTCATTTTATACCAAAGCGGCCTAAACCGATATCCCATCCCAACACGTGTAGCTGATGCCGGAGGTGGTTCACATTCCAAACGATAAAGAAGACCGATGATCAGTGGCTCTGACTACGTGGGTGCCCCCGGGGCTCAAGCACCCACTGGAAAAATATTGTAGGTGCGGAGCAGTGGCGTACCCAGAAATTCATTTTGGGGGGATGCATATCACATATAATCATTACCATGAAAGAAGTAATGTGCCAATTGGTGAAATCTAAAGAATATGCTATTATGGGCGCCCATATAGGGGAAGGTATAGGGGTTCGACTCCCCTCCCGCCATTGCAACCACTGGTATAGTAACGAATTTTATAGCTTAGTGAAATCTTTCAAATTAATTAAGTTTTCAAGTGTTTGAAAACTCAAGATGAACTCCTGAAAATACATGGACGGCCCAAATTACCGACCATGCATAAGTTTATTGTTTCTCCCATTTAAACCTCTTCAAGTATGAATATAATTTTTATCAAGTTATTAAAGGTTACAAAATTGAAGATAATGGGAAAAAGTAAAGATACCATAAGAACAAAAATTCGTATTTACCAGAATGGGCGGAATCTAACATCGCTGAAAATTCGATAAAAGTCATCTAATGATTGAATAAACAGCCAAAATTTAAAAATTGTCAAAAAGAAGTGGTTATAATAAAATGAAAAATTTCATACGTATTATTTTCTACAAGGTTATATTTATTCTCCCTGTTTGTTTTAGCAAAATGTTTAACACTTTATTTACAAATATTTTTTTATGCATGTATAACAGGGACAATTTAAACGTATTTCAAATTTACTGTTTCTTAAGTAGTTTTTGAAAGATTTCATAATTGAAAAAGGTCCTTCAGTAATACATGTTATCGCAGGCAAAGTGACTAAAGTTTTTAAAAGTTTATGGATATTCGGAAAAATATCAACGTTGCATAATTGTAAAGTTTCAGTAGCAGTTAATCTAGTGCCAGTAATTTTTTTCTCCACAGCTGGTATTTTATAATCATTAGCATTCATAGCATACCTAATTTGTTTTCATGCGTTGGTATGAGGTTGAAATTAAAATATTTATTTATCTCAGAATTTCTTTGTGTGTTCTGAACTTTTCTTTAAGATGTAAAATTACAGAATTCAAATATTTATTACTGTTGCTTGAAATTGTGTTTTAATGTACACTTTTCTGCTTCAAATTGATGTCTGGAATTTTTTTTTTACCAGATTTAAGAAAACTTAAAAGCGACTACTGATTTCTTCTACTAATTCTCAGATTAAAAAAAAAAAGAAAATACAGAAAAAATTGAAACGAATTTAAAGTTATAAAATTATGATATTAGCAATTCGAGCAAAAGAAAATGGATTGAATGAGATTTCCCGACTACTCTCCGTTGATGAATAAGAAATCAGAGATTATCGCTAACTGTTCGGAGAGGGTGGAGGGGGACATTTTCCATAGAAATAATATAATATTCCATAGATATTCTATAGGGGTGCACCCTCCCCTTCTCTCTCCCCCTGCAAACTCTGAGCATTGGCCTCGGCCTCATGAACACAAAGACACATTTTCAGAGTCATCAAAGACTTTCTATTATTTTTTCAAGAATTTTTTTTTTCATGATGAAATTATTTTTTTGAAAATAATCGGGTTTTCTCCCACCTGAAATATTTCACTTTTGAGAAATCCTGGAGGGTGCATATGTCCCTTTGCACCCCCTCTGGGTACGCCTCTGGTGCGGAGCACCCACAAAATGTAACGATCAGAATTAGTTACTAAGTAGAAAAAAAGAATGAAATTCAGAAAACCAGACAGTTTTTTGGCTTCATAAAAGGATCATTTATAAAATCTTCCGATACAATTATTGCTTTATAAAATCATTCTCGAGGAGGGGAAGGGGATTGTGAATGTTGAAAAAAAAATTACCTTTTTAACACTTTCCAACGAGGTTGAAAAGGGTTTATGATTTCGGCTTGTCTGCCTGTCCGTCTGTCTGTCTGTTCGTCTGTCCGTCCGTGCTCTAACTCCCATAAATATGGACCGATTTCGACGAAATTTATATATGTTATTCTTATGTACTGCACCATGTACCCTGCCATTTTATTTCCGAGAGTAAAAAAAGTAATCATTTGCGTGACAAAATTAGCTATTGCTTGTGACAATTATTTCATATTGACGTCATACCTAACAAGTTTTTTCCAGATTCATAAGTTTATTTACTTATTTTTTGAAATAAAATGATTTCCTCGCGGATGTTCACAGTGAAATGAAATCGTTTGAATAGGAAAAGTTTCCACTCGTTCGCAGAAGAACATGAAATTCAATTTTAGTATCTCTCTAATCTAAAAAAAAGTAATGGCCGCTGCTGCCGCTGTCAATAGCTTGTTTGGCTATCTTCTCCTAAACCGTGGGGATTTGAATTTCGAGAAACATGTCCACGGATTAGGAAAATTCCGAGGAACCTGATAAGCTTCCTTAAATTTCAAAAATCGAATTACTTAAATTTCGAAAATTGAATTATTTTAGAAGATATTAATAAAATAAAACAAAATGGTTGCGAGATTTGGCATAAAATCATTCATTCCTTTGCAACAAAGCAATTCCAAGTATGTAGAATCGCATGAAATTGGCAAATATGAAATAGAATTACACCCATTTTACGCCAAATTATGGCATCGTTTTTCATGGGGAGGGTAGAAAAAAAACGATGAATGCGGGAAAACGACAAATGCGGGCAAAGTCAAAATACGATGAAAACAATTCTTATACATACACGCAACGACTGTACACCAACAAGTACTAATTCTTACAAAAATGTAAAACAAATAAATCGAAGATGAAATTTATAAGTGATATTTATTTTTAAAAATCAGTAATTTTATGTTAAGTTTTTCGGCATTTTTTAAGTTAAACAGCAAATCTTCAAGATTTACAATACTTTTCTAGTCCTTTTCTGCGATTACATGTTCGTATAAAAAAGTCTATAAAGTTTCAAATACCGTTATTTCTTCAGAGAAGCTCCGTACTAGTATGACTCAGCCTCATCGGCATGAACAATATCCTCTGCGTCGCCATTATTTTCATTTTTTTTTTTGCATGATCACGCATTTCTTCCATGTTTAGGATACCGCATGCCGCAACGTCTTGATTAATGGAAATATAATCATTAAATTTCGCAGTATCCATACCCTCTGCTACATGCCACCACTGTTCATCTGATTATCATCAAACCAAGAAATCATACCAAGAAGCAATTAAAGTTTGTATGCCATATGGATACACTTAATCTTCCAATTCATTTTGGTCAGGTGAAAAATTTTACAACGATGAACGCGGGAAAGTCACTTTTTGACGAACGATAAATGCGGGTTTCTTTAACATTATGTAAATACAATTTGTGCAGGGACTATAGAAATAAAATGATCAATACGGGAAAACGATGAATGCGGGAACGATAGATCGGGGTTCCACTGTAGTAAGTTCGCTTAGACAACAGGAGTTTAGAATTGGCGATTATTCGTTTTTCCAAAACAGAATAACTAATTGTAACTGACTTTAAAAGCGCCATCTTGGCATTAGGTACGATCTGCCAAAATGGTATCTTTCCATGCAGGGTGAATCTAAACCGCGAAATCAAAAATGTTAGAACCCAATATCTTGAAAATAAAAAATAATTAAAGTGCAGATTATTTAAAGCCGGTTCGGTCCAGCTGGAGTATATGCTACCAGTAGAAATATTTGGTGGCGTTAACTGTGCCATTATAGCAGTTATAGTGCACTTTGGATATTTGCCAGCGCGGCGAGATGATATAATTCGTGGTGCTAAATACGCCAATCTGCAAAGGATTATGTATATGAAAATATGGATAACGGTTTTCCGGGAACCTTGCATGAGCAGTAACTATAGGTTGTGAGCATGTGTAAATCACCAAATAATGAAGAGTAGCCATTAGTGACAAGCTATCCTAAGCTGTTCCGCAGTTTTTATCAAAGAAAACACAGGAAGTATTGTTTTCTTACAGCTAATTATTAACTACACATATACGCAAGTCGCCAAATTATGAAATTTAGCCATAATTGGCTAATACGCAAGGTGTTCCATGGGTTTCACATAATTAAAAATAGTGCGAAGTTTAATTTTTTATGTTCCAAGCAACATCCAAGAACCAAGCAATGTGTAGCTCTGTAACATTCAATCTGATTCGACCTCAGTGCCGGATTAAGACAGCGCGGGGCCCGTAGCAAATGTTACCAAGGGGCCCCCTGCTCAGTGACGCACCTATATATATATATATATATATATATATATATATATATATATATTTAGGGGGAGGAGTTCACCCTCACATTAAAGTAATAGAGCTAAATTAAATGAGAAAATAAATAGTGCTAATTATATTACAATTTATGTTTAGTGCTAATTAATGGTATTACTAATGCTAATTAGATGTAAACAAAACTAAAAGGTCCCACGTGTTATATTTGCGAGAGGTTTATCCCAGCCCTTCCTCCACCTTAGGTGAGCTAATCTGTAGGTTTTGTGCGATAATAAAATAAAACACAACTTTTACGAATTTTCTTGATTCAAATGAAAAAATTTGAGTTAAAATAGTGTGCGGAAAAAATGCCGCAAGACATAGACAGTGAGTAAATAGATAGTGAGACTGGCGATGTTTAAAGTTATTTATTCGTTCAACTCAGGTTTTTTTTATATGAATGTTAATGTTCATGGATATATATTTGGAATTTCTAACACTTCCCACCTTTCCCATATGCAAACATATAACTAGACAAGTTTACACACAAATATAATAATTGTTTCTGTAAAATTTTTAGAACCTTCAAAATCAATATGTATTTTAAAATGTGCCTTTAAACACTATTTTTCCCCTATAAAAATACATGCTTGTAAAATTATTTCATTATTATCTGGACGGTCTTTACTAATTATAGGTTACATATTTTTAACTTCTCTTAATTTATTTAATGGATTAATTCATAAGAAATCGAACTGAGGATAGATAGATCCAGCACAATAATACCTCCACCATTCAAAATATACTGCATACACGGAAGGCATTTAAACTGTACATGCTTGTACAGGGGGACTGTTACTCCCACATACCGCTTGGGACACTTCTAAAGGTCATTTCGTTAGTGTTCTACAAGCATATGTACATTACTTTTCAACAGGCCCGATCCCAGAAGAAAGTCTTGGGGGGGTGAAGATCAGCAATTTGCCGACTGAAAAAAAAATGGATTTGCCGATTCAGTTTCTGCCTCACTAACAACCTTTTCAAGTAATGCTCCAAATTATGGGAAGCAACAAGCCATCACGCCCTGAAAGATCTCGGCGATTTACGTTAACAGCTTTAAAGCACTGCAGTACAGCTGAGCTATCAGCCTTCCCCTCCCGGATAACAAAAAAAATAAAAAAAAAATAAAAAAAAAATAGTTACAACTTGATTACATAATTCAAATTTACATTTTATTTAAATCCGATTTGCATGTAAATATTTTAACTCATTAAATTAAATATTAACCTTTTAAAAATACTAACACTTTATACAAAGCGTTTACTTTATCAAACTTACTGAATGTACTTACATTATTTATTAACCAGTTTTAAGTTAATTCTCCTACGTTTCAACGTTGCCCACTTGATTACTGTGTCATCTAAGTTAATTTTATCTACAATGTCTTTTTCGGAGTGCAGAAGCAACAGGTCATCTAAACGACTGTCTTTCATAGTTCACCTCAAGTAAGTTTTAATTTGCTGAATGACCTTTCATTAGATGCAACTGTTACTGGTGCTGTTAGGGCTAAACGGCAAAATCGATTAGCCAAAGGTAGAATGCCTTTTAATTCTTCGGCTTTATGCATTATTTTAAGTGTAGAGTCTATACCTTGGCATCTATCTGCGAAGATTTTTAATTCAGCTTGCCAGTTAAGCCATACAGAGAGAGCACTGATTATATATAAAAAAACCTTTCTAACAATGTCTTATTTGCGCATATACCATTGCATTACAATTAGTTAACCTGTTCATACCCGAAGGCAGAAATTTCTTCCTCCTGTGTCCATCGTTGCTTCTTGGCTTGGGTCGCTGAATGCTGCTGCTATGGCCACAGCCTTGCACAAGTGCATGTCTGGGCCACAGAAGAGCATTCAAAACCTATTCCGGGAAGTAACGATGGACACAGGAGGTGGGGAATTTCTGCCATCGTGATTTTAGCAACATCGGAAGTCAACAGGTTACACCAACAAGACACAAATCCAACAAGACACAAAAATATTTACTGCTCATAAAGCCTAATCTATGAGCGTTATTTTTTTATCCTTGTATAGCTATCAATGTCCACCCTTGAAGACGGACAGCATGCTCTCAGAAACCTCAATAATAAATATCAATTTTGTTTTGCTTGAAAAGAAGGAACGGAATTCTTTTGTGTGCTCCGGTAAAAGAACTATAAATAGTACATAGACCCTTTTTAATAGGGTCCATACAACGGCGGATAAAGAATTATTATTATTATTTTATTAATTAATTTTTTTTTTTTTTGTGTGTGTGTGTGTGGGGGGGGGGGTAGGTGTTGAGGCTAAGTTTAAAAAAGTTTATTTCACTCAAACAAAATGTACTATAAAGCAAAATTTTAGTCTAAGCCAATATTAAAATTTTGGGAGGGGCTAAGTTATAAAAAATTATTTTTTACGCATTTAACGAGTGTAATAAATTAAAATGTTACTCTTTTTGGGGGGCTGAAACCCCAGGATCGGCTACTGGGTACATGGTATTGTACATAGTACTATACTATATATAGTACATAGTACTATAATACATAATATGCGATCGATGAATATTTACGGCAGAGCAGGGAGTAACAGACAAACGGAATTCATAAACATTCCAACTTCGTTGGAAAGTGTTAAAAAATGCTTAAAAAGACAGAATGTGAGGCTTAATGTGACACACAAAAAAAGATACGATCTGGAATAAGAAAAGTAATTCTAGATTGAAAAGTTAAATTTTCCTGTAATTTAAGAGAAAAATGAAAAATCAGAGATATTGATTTTGAGGTCCCTAAGATCGGGTCCCCCGTGTATTTGCCCTGCCATGCCTCCCTACTTTTTAAGGCCCTGTAATCCATACTCTTACATTTTATTTTTGATTATAACTTACTCATTATTTTTCTAAAATCAAATTAAGTTACAAAATTGGGCTTCTTTGTATAAAGGATACGAAAATAAATACAAATACATTAAAAAATAGTACAAGTATATTTTAACTATATAATTACTTGATCGTTGATGATCTTTTTCTTGGAGAATGCCGCGTCAAATGGATTTGAGGGAGCTCCAACAGTTTGAATGGAAATTCTCTTTCCATTATGCACAGTTATTTCGTGTCTTCTTTTATAATCATCATCAAAACAACTACCACATTTAGTGCATTGCACTTTTTGTCGCTTTCTTTTAATAACTGGTGTCATATTTTTGTTTACAACTGGTTTGGTTTCAAACTTAAACGCACATTTCAGCAATCACATTGAACTTAGTTAAATGTTAGATTTTTTTTCCGAATTAGTGTACTAATTATGTTTAAAAGCTAAAGATGTATTCTTTTAAACAAGCTATGCTATAGAGTTCCTACAAGTATGTATATAGGTAAATATAACTTTCACATGGTGGCTGTCCAACAAGCAGGAATAGGGGACGCATTACACTATTTTCAACTATACAAATTGATTTCTTTTTCCCATGCATTTCAGAGAAGCAAAGAGAATACATCTATTTCCCAGAAAAAGTCACGCTGGGCTCAAAGGCAGCGATGGCCGAAAGCCAGTGGCGGCCTCCTTGCACTGTTTGTATCGGTATTTCGTAATTTTCCTCAGGGTGATTTATGAGACTGGACTTTTCTCGTCCCCAGACTGTATCACCCCCCATAACAGAAGAGTTCTTATTAGCTTACTATGGGCATGCAAGATCAATACATATTTACATTCTGAGACAGGTGTCATAGAAGTCTTTGGTGTCGAATGCGAAGTGCGGATTTTCCGACTCCCCCCTTTTGTACAGTAGTGTATTGCAAACGAATACCGAGTGCTCTATTATTCATTCCACTTCATTCTTCCCGCTTCATTCTTTTGACTAATGCAAATAAGAAAGGAATTTCTGACTCGGTGTTTTATACGCAGCAAGGTGAACCTCAAGTAGACAAAAATTAGGAAAAGAGCCGATTAAAAACTCTTTTGAATACTAGAATGAAGAGTTTTGGAAGTCGGGAATAGCAATTTTTGCCGACTGAATATTTTAAGTGGGGGGGTGTCTCACCCCCACACACCCCCCCGTGGGATCGGCCCTGCTTTTCAACTTATCCTCGTTAAAATGATATAAAATATTTTGCTCAAAAAAATCTTTATAAGAGGAATAGAATAATCTATATAATAAATAATAAAAAATTCGGATAAAACATTCATTATCGTATTACGTTCAAATGTTTTTGCAAGACATAATAATCTTAAATGTGACAAGTAATTTGTGAGTTTCTTTGTGGGTCAAGAGTATCCGAAAATTCTTTTTGTTTTGAGTTTGCCTGGGGTTATGGCTTCTCGGATACCCCGACCGTGCGAAAATTCTCTCGGTTCTAATTATTTTATTTGAACGAACGTACTGGTTTCGCGCTCTTGTCCTGTGGTTTCGGCCGGCCAAAAATGAATTCTTTAATATTTAACGTGGTTAATTTCCGAGATTAATAAGATAATTTATCGTAATAGTGGATTCCTCAACTATAAAAAAAATGACTTACATTCTATATATTATTATTGTTTCAAAAAATAATTCGCCTTTGTTTAAATACTGTAAAATGTAAAATAAATAATTAAGTAAAAACAAAGCAAGCCAGCTACCAAAATCCTTCTAAGATGGTTTACATCCTAGTACACCTTCGAATTTCGCCAAAGCCACCCGTCTTTACTGCAAAATAAAAGAACTTTGGGGCTGCCCAATATCCGTTTAAAATACCATCCCCATATTTACTGCAAAACAAAATAACTTTATGTCCAATATTTAAATAAAAATTATTGTTTCGTGGGGGATTATTATTGATTATGGGGCGCGTTTTTCCTACAATCTTAATCCTATGGATCTCAGCTCTCGGGGAAATGCAGAAGATCAACTCGCGTTCCAGAGAACATCTTCAGAAATAGCCAAAAATATTTCCGTTCTATTGAGTCATTTTGAAAAGTTTGATTACAACTTCATTAAAAAATTCTTTCGACTTGTTACTGAAAAGTCCCTGAAGTGATCGGGACAGATAGACTACAGACTAATGAATAATCCGGCCCACTGACGGATTAATACAATTTTGTGGGTGGAGGCTTGGATGGAAGATTCACACACATATATATATATATATACTAGCTGAAGTACCCGTTCTTCGCACGGGAATGAATGGACTTTTTGATATTAATATTTGTTGTGATTACTATTTATTGTAATAAAGAGATATAGCAAAATGGATATCGCGTTATATTGTGTTCAATAATCATGCATACTGAATTTCAAGGCAATCGTTTTTAAGGTGCAGAAGGCGATGCGGCGTAGCACAATCTAGTGGCGAGTTTTAGCAAAACGGATACGGCAAAAATATTCTTCGCATTCAGATATCGATGTATACGAATTTTCATGACGATCGGCTGAATAGTCTTGAAGTTCATGTGTTGACGCGACATCTAGTGTCAAAATATAGGAAAATGGATCGTGCCAAACTCTTCCCCGTGTTCAAATATCTATATATACCTATTTTCATAGCGATCATTCGCACAGTCAAGAAGTGATACACTGCAGGGCCATCAAGTGGTTAATTAAAGTAATGATTTGCTACAGCGCCGTCATGTGGCGAGTTATAGCAAAATGGATAACGCCAAAATATTCTCATTGTTCAAATAGCTATGTATACTGATTTTCATAGCCACCGTTTGAATGGTCAAAAATTTGGCCTGCTGCAGCGTCATCTAGTGGTGAGTTAAAATAATAATGCATTGCAGTGTCATCTAGTGGCGAGTAACATCAAAAGTAACGCAGTTAGAATATATTCTTCGTGCTCAAATGTGTAAGTATAAAAAATTTTATGCCGATCGGTCGAACGGTATAGAAGTTGATGCTTTGCAGCGCCATTTAGCGGCAAGTTACAGCAAAATGGATAGTGAAAAATATTCTCCGTGTTCTAATATTCGCGTGTACCAAATTTCATCGAAATTGGTTGGACGATATTCGCATAGCAAACGGCTAAACGGAATAGAATTCGACGTTCTGCTGCGCCACCTAGTGAAAAGTTAGAGGAAAACGGATAGCATAAAAACCTTCTCCATGATAAAAGACTTAGGTGAACCAAATTTCATGGTGATCGGTGAAACGGTGCTGGAGTTTTTCAACCTCCTACACACATACCAACATTCATTTTTATCTATAACCAGTCTTATTATACGTATATACCAGTCTCAAGTAAAATCCAGTTTCAAATCTAAGCCTCGCCAAAGTGCCAGCATACGCCATTTTGCAAGAGTTTTTTCAGGGAATCATTCGAAGCATTGCCTCAGCAGCAATCAAAATGGGAAATGGTTCAACCGCCAGGCACTTATTTGAAAAGTGGAATCCCTTAATACAGCCGCATTTTTTAAATTATCAACTATAACATGTTTTATTCATCGTTACCTCGATGTACTAAATGCGAAGATTTCAATTTTCTGAAATTTGGCGGATTTCCCCCAAGTTAAATCAATGTACTCAATTGGCGAGAATTCTGAAGCTACATCGCTTGAAATGCCCTAATAACTGCATTATTTCTGCACGGATAGTTAAAATTTAATGCTGTATTCTAAGAAAACCTATACACTTATTTTCAAAAATGCTATTCCCTTAAGCTCTCAGTAAATTGCGCCAAAAAGCCTAAAACTGTGCAAACCGCTAGAACTCACTCTCTAAAAATCGGCCTAGCAGCCATTTTTTTTTTTCGCCAAACTAAAAAAAATTACATATTAGTCTCGGATATCTTCGATCCTCATTGTTTTGAGTATAAAACATTTCATTCCTGCTCTCATTTCTTATGCGCACACGATATTATAATTAAAAAAATAACCTAAAAAAATAAACTAAAAAAATCATTATTATTCTTTTATTTTTACTTTAAGAATTTAAAACATTTTATTCGGCAAAATCGCCACACATGGCAACCAAGATGCTTATTTCACACACTTTTTTCACTACAGGGGTTAATATTACGTAAAGCTTTCTGCGTGGAGAACATAAAAAATCTCTTAAATTCCGGGAACGGAAATAAAGTGGAGTTTCAAAGTTTTAAAGTGGACTATCATTTATTCTATATTATTTTACATATCTGTGTAAAATTTCAGGCTGACAGGTCCATTTTTGTGGAATCGTATACTACCCAAATCATCAAATTGACAAACAGAATTTCATTTTTATTTATGATAACCTACGCTTGTTTTTAAAAATACCCTCTCATTAAATTGCGCCAAGCGCTAGAATCATAGAAAATCTGACACACTTTCAGATTTTTAAATACGCACTAAAGTGCTATATATAAAAAGAGTTATAATCCATGGGTCTTCCCTATTTTCGTTCCTTCTTTCATTAAGTTGGAAAGTGTATCATTATTCATGAGTGTGATTAAACAAAATTAAAAATGATATTTCTAACATCCTTTTTTCTGGATGTAATACATTAGATGCAGAAAAGCTGCTCAGAAAAATGCACAATTCCAACTGAATGAAAATTTCAAAAACTTATACGCAGGTCTATTCATAACCCAAATAGCAGACGATTAAATTACGATAAATAGCGCCAAGCGTTAGAATCCTCCTCAAAATCGCGAGAATGCTGAAGATAGATCGCTTGAAATCCCTTAATAACTGCATTATTTTCGCACGGATCATTAAAATTTAACGCTGTATATTCTAATAAAACCTTTGCACTTGTTTTCAAAAATCCGTTTCCTTAAGCTCTCAGTAAATTGCGCCTAGCCGGAAACTGTGCAAACCGCTAGAACTCACTTTCTCGGCATTTGAGCCATTTTATTTTTTCGCCAAACTAAAAAATTTTAACATATTAGCCTCGGAAATCTTCAATTCTTATTATTTTGCGTATAAAACATTTCATTCCTGCTCCGATTTCCCGTGCACACGATATTATAATTAAAAAAAATATAACCTTACGAATATAAACTAACAAAGAAAAAATCATTATTATTCTTTTATTTTTACTTTGAGAATTTAAAACATCTTATTCGGCAAAATCGCCACACATGGCAACCACGATCCTTATTTCACACTTTTTTCACTACAGGGGTTACAATTACGGAAAGCTTTTTGCGTGCAGAACATAAAAAATCTCTTAAATTCCGGGAACGGGTGGACTTTCAAAGTTTTAAAGTGGACTATGATTTATTCTATATTATTTTACATATCTGTGCAAAATTTCAGGCTGATAGGTCCATTTTTGTGGATTTGTATACAACTCAAATCCACAAACAAACAAACAAATAAACAAACAAACAAACAAACAAACAAACAAACAAACAGAATTTCATTTTTATTTATAAGATAAGACTAGCTGACCCGGCAAACGTTGTTTTGCCATATAAATTATTCCTAGGATTATTTTAGTAGAAAGAAATGACTAACTTATTGTAAGTTTGTGAGGATGTGATATATGAGTGGAAGAGGCATGGAGCGCTGTGAACGATGCTGGAATATAAAAATAACACAATACCAAACATTTATATTTTTAATTCATTGTAATTTATTCCTTAAATTTATATATATCGCTAATTACAATAATTTTACTAAAAAATAATATCAATCCCTTAACGCAATAGAGTATAAAATATTTTTTGTTATCCCATCTTTAGATAACACAAACAAACTGGATGCCCACTGTATGGTTTGCCCACTCGAGAGCATGCCACGTATGACTGTCCGTGTGAAAAACATGGTGTGCTCAAATCTAATCCACAAACAGACATAGTTTGGCCTTGAGACTTATTGATAGTCATTCCATAAAAAATATTGCCCCCCCCCCCCAAAAAAAAAAAAGAAGAAGGGTGAAAATCTGAAACACTTTCAGATTTTAAATACGCACTATAGTGCTATATATTAAAATCGTACCATAATTTATGCGTCGTCCCTATTTTTCGTCCTTATTCCATTAAGTTGGAAAGTGTTATCATTATTCATGACTGTGCTGTATTTTTATTTCTTATTTCATAAAACCCATCTTTGGAATCGAAATCTATCTTAAAATCGCCTACTAAAACTATTTTACAATCTTCGCCAAGTATATCACAACTATACTTCACTATTTTATATATTGTTTCCTACTTTAACGCCTCGACTCTCGATAAGGAGGCGATGATTAAACATATGCAGTTACCATGACGATTTTTTGCATTTATGTATAGAAATCGTAATTTAGAATTAAAATGGCGATTTGGAACAACATGTAAGTACAGTATGCCGTTACATTTTTATTTATTTTGGATTACCAATTAATGTAGTTTTAATAATTAAATGTCTTCAAATTCCTTAACTGGCGCGTTTATCGCTAGTTTGTTTACTTTAGTTATCACCTAGTTCTTTTGGGTGCGTTGAAACGGTACTTACGTATTAACTCGGCGGTCACTTGCGCCAAACTACTTTTTCGTAGATTTTAAATACGTTGCCAATCGTATTCCAAACCATCAGCAATTTCATGTGCCCGGCATTTATCTTGGTGAAAAAATTGCTTGTCTTGGCGGACCGCCTGGAAAATACGTATGTACCGTTGAAACTTGTGCATAACTCCCAGAGACCCATGACGGCAAAGCTCGCCAAAGTACGGGAATTTTTTAGGTTGGCGAGAGTGGGGGCGCTAAAATAGGAATCAACTCTTTCTTGTACCATAAAACACATCTTTGGAATCGAAATCTATCTTAAAATCGCCACCTGAAACTGTTTAGAATTTCCTCCAGGCATGTTCTTCCTGTAGGCATATTCCAACTATACCGCAAAGACATTTTAAATACTGTTTGGAATGGGCATCATAATCCACGAGTGTACCGTGTTTTCCTTTCTTGTTCCACAGAGCACTTCTTCTGAATAGAAATCTATATTAAAATCGCCTAATAAAACACTTTTACAATATACGCCAGGCGTTTTCTAACTATACGCGAAATATATTTATAATAAATTGTCGCGTTTTGGCACCACATTTAGCGATCCATTATCAAAAATTGCAAACCTTGTGCAACTTTCAACATTTTATTAACTCCCCCCCCCCCTCTCCACATTATCTGGCAAACACATTTGAAAAGTGATTCGACACGCTAATGTCTACACAGAAATCCTGATTGAAATTAATAGCACTCGGGGGCTAAACATTTTGGGGTGGACCGCGCTTATGACTTAGGGGTATGAGACATAGTTAAAAACCTATTCTATGACCTAACGAATATACATAGAAAATTTCATTAAAATTGGTCGAGTGGTTTCGGAGGAGTTAGGTGACTAACACTGTGACAGGAGAATTTTATATATTAGACTAGCTGACCCGGCAAACGTTGTTTTGCCATATAAATTATTCCTAGGATTATTTTAGTAGAAAGAAATAACTAACTTATTGTAAGTGTGTGAGGATGTGGTATATGAGTGGAAGAGGCATGGAGCGCTCTGAACAATGCTGGAATATAAAAATAACACAATACCAAACATTTATATTTTTAATTCATTGTAATTTATTCTTTACATTTATATATATCGCTAATTACAATAATTTTACTAAAAAATAATATCAATCCCTTAACGGAATAGAGTGAACAATACTTTTAGCTAACACAAACAAACTGCATGGTTTGCCCACTCGAGATCATGCCACGTATAATTGTCCATGTGAAAAACATGGCATGCTCAAATCTAAGCGACAAACAAACATAGTTTGGCCTTGAGACTTATTCATAGTCATTCCATAAAAAATTTTGTCCAAAAAAGTGTATATTATTCAGGACTGTGCTGTATTTTTTTTTCTTGTTTCATAAAACCCATCTTGGGAATCGAAATCTATCTTAAAATCGTCTACTAAAACTATTTTACAATATTCGCCAAGTACATTACAACTACACTTCATCGTTCTATATATTGTTTCGAATGCGCATCATAATACATGCGTATACCATGCATGTCTTTCTTGGGTTGATTCCTACTTTAACGCCTCGACTCTCGCCAAGGTGGCGATCATTAAACATATGCAGTTACAATGGCAACTTTTTGCATTTATGTGGCAATCATAATTTAGAATTAAAATGGCGATTTCAAACAACATGTAAGCACAGCATGCCGTTACATTTTTATTTATTTTGGATTGCCAATTAATGTAGTTGTAATAATAAAGTGTCTTCAAATTCCTTAACTGGTGCGTTTATCGCTAATTTGTTTACTTTAGTTTTTATCTAGTTCTTTGGGGAGTGCCGAAACGGTACGTACGTATTATGCCGGCGGTCACGTCCGCCAAACTACTTTTTCGTCAAATTTGCTGGCAAACTATTGCCAATCGTATTCCAAACCATCAACAATTTCATGTGCCCGGCATTTATCTTGGTGAAAATTGCTTGTCTTGGAGGACCGCCGGGATAATACGTAAGTACCGTTGAAAGTTGTGCATTACTCCCAGAGACCCATGACTGCAAAGCTCGCCAAAGTACGGGGATTTTTTAGGTTGGCGAGAGTGGGGGGGCGTTAAAATAGGAATCAACTATTCTTGTACCATAAAACACATCTTTGGAATCGAAACCTATCTTAAAATCGCCTACTGAAACTGTTTTACAATCTTCGCCAGGCATATTCGTCCTATAGGCATATTCCAACTATGCCGCAAAGACATGAAATGGGAATCATAATCCATGAGTGTACAGTGTTTTCCTTTCTTGTTCCACAAAGCACTTCTTCAGAATAGAAATCAATATTAAAATCGCCTAATAAAACTGTGTTACAATATACGCAAGGCGTTTTCTAACTATACTCGAAATATATTTATAATAAATTGTCACGTTTTGGCTCCCCATTTAGCGATCCATTATCAAAAATTGCAAATCCTTGTGCGACTTTCAACATTTTATTAACGCCCCCCCCCCTCTCCACGTTATCTGGCAAACACATTTGAAAAGAGACTCGATGCGCTAATGCCTAGACAAAAATCCTGATTGAACTTATTAGCACTCTGGTGCTAAAAATTTTGAGGTGGACCGCCCTTGTGACTTAGGGGTATGAGACAAAATCATATTCGCAGACCTAACGAATATACATATAAAATTTCTTTAAAATCGGTTGAGCCGTTTTGGAGGAGTATGGTAACTAACACTGTGACATGAGAATTTTATTTATTAGATATAC
Organism: Cheiracanthium punctorium; assembly: GCA_038373885.1. Lineage (NCBI taxonomy): Eukaryota > Metazoa > Arthropoda > Arachnida > Araneae > Cheiracanthiidae > Cheiracanthium > Cheiracanthium punctorium. The sequence continues at coordinate 40,553 of JAWZYV010013134.1, read as the reverse complement.
CCAATATGAGTTCAATCGAATGTACCATTTAAACGCTAGAGCACTTTCAAGAATTTCCCCCCCCCCCATAAGCCATAATGTAAAAGAAATCTTTGTAGTAGCCCAGTAGAAAAACTATAAGTTCTATACACATCAAAATCAATGTCGGTCTTACGATAGTGGTTTATAACATATATACCCAATTTGAGCTCAATCGAATGCCCCGTTTAGGAGCTATCGTGTTCACTCACATACACACAAACACACACACACACACACAAACACAGACATACAAACATACATCTCGTAAAAATAGCATAAATGAATTCAGAAGACCTCAAAACGTGTTAATACATTTAAATCTCGAAGTCGAATTTTTTCATGATTACAATACTTTCCTTACAGGGTACATGTTCGGAAAGAAAAAAGGATGAAAATCTGAAACACTTTCAGGTTTTAAATACACACTATAGTGCTATATATTAAAATCGTATCATTAGTTATACGTTGTCCCTATTTTTCTTACTTATTCCATTAAGTTTCAAAAGTTTATCATTATTCATGACTGTGCTGTATTTTTCTTGCTTGTTTCGTAAAACCCATCTTTGGAATCGAAATCTATCTTAAAATCGCCTACTAAAACTATTTTACAATCTTCGCCAAGTATATTACAACTATACTTCATAGTTTTATATCTTGTTTCGAATGTGCATCATAATCCATGAATGTACCGGTTTGTCTTTCTTGGGTTGATTACTACTTTAACACCTCGACTCTCGCCAAGGTGGCGATCATTAAACATATGCAGTTACCATGACGATTTTTTGCATTAATGTGGCAATCGTAATTTAGAAATAAAATGGCGATTTGGAACAACATGTAAGTAAAGCATGCCGTTACATTTTTATTTATTTTGAATTGCCAATTAATGTAGTTTTAATAATTAAGTGTCTTCAGATTCCTTAACTGGTGCGTTTATCGCTAGTTTGTTTACTTCAGTTTTCATCTGGTTCTTTTGGGAGCGTTGAAACGGTACTTACCGTATCGTACAATCGAATTCCAAACCATCAACAATTTCATGTGCCCGGCATTTATCTTGGTGAAAAATTGCTTGTCTTGCCGGACCGCCGGGATAATACGTAAGTACCGTTAAAACTTGTGCAGAACTCCCAGAGACCCATGACTGCAAAGCTCGCCAAAGTACGGGGATTTTTTAGGTTGGCGAGAGTGAGGATGTTAAAATAAGAATCAACTCTTTCTTGTACCATAAAACGCATCTTTGGAATCGGAATCTATCTTAAAATCGCCTACTGAAATTGTTTTACAATCTTCGCCAGGCATATTCTTAATGTAGGCATATTCCAACTATACCGCAAAGACATTTTAAATGCTGTTTGGAATGGGCATCATAATCCACGAGTGTACCGTGTTTTCCTTTCTTGTTCCACAGAGAACTTCTTCGGAATAGAAATCTATATTAAAATCGCCTAATAAAACTCTTTTACAATATACGCCAGACGTTTTCTAACCATACGCGAAATATATTTATAATAAATTGTGGCGTTTTGGCACCACATTTAGCGATCAATTATCAAAAATTGCAAACCTTGTGCGACTTTCAACATTTTTATTAACTTCCCCCCCCCTCTCCACATTATCTGGCAAACACATTTGAAAAGTGATTCGACATGCTAATGTCTACACAGAAATCCTGATTAAATGAATAGCACTCGGGGGCTAAACATTTTGGGGTGGACCGCCCTTATGACTTAGGTGTATGAGACATAGTTAAAAACCTATTCTATGACCTAACGAATATACATAGAAAATTTCATTTAAATTGGTCGAGTGGTTTCGGAGGAGTTAGGTGACTAACACTGGGACAGGAGAATTTTATATATTAGATATATATATATATATATATAAATTTTATGGAAGTAAGTTGGGATTGTTTACATTAATTTCTCGGGAGGGGCGGTCACCTCCTCCGACCCCCTCCCTTTAATCCGCCCTTCATCAGACCCTGAGTCTGTTATCTTGTTTCGGCACTTAGTTTTCTTTCTATATTTTGTTTATTTCTGAATTCAGTCTTCAAATAAAGACAAAAATGTAACATTATTGGTAAGGAATCCATTTTCTAAAGGCCATAGGTGGGTGGTGCAAGGATCTGGATACCCCTCCTCCGTTTGTCCGAGTTTCGCTTTTAGTCAACGAAAAGATAATGATATAGCCTTTCTTTCTGTCTTTCTTTTATTTCCCCCCTTTTCGATGCTCCCTGAAATTTTTTTCTGAGAACCGTGTTTTTGTTCCACAGTATTGTTGGATTTACTCTTGTGTGTGTCCTTATTGCTGACTTTAGAATACTCATTCAGTTTCGTCTAGGTAATGAGTTGACTAAATAATGCAGGCATGCAACAGCCTCATTAAATATATTAATGACTATGTCATTTTATCGCTCACCCCCTTTTGAAAATGTGACATAAAAATGAGACACGAAAATGCGTTACGAAAACGCGACATAAAAGTAAGAATAAATGTCCGTTGAAAATGTTAGTATGTGTTAACGTAAACCACCGATTTCTATAAGATCCGTAAGGTTGCATTTATTTGATAAAATGATTGTTTAAAAATTTCATCCGTTTATTTAAATACTATTAGTTCACAACAGCTTTAATCTATTGTTACAATATTTCGTAAGCTGTAGAATATACATCACTTGTATATTTTACATATATTTAAATACTATTAGTTCACAACAGCTTTAATCTATTGTTACAATATTTACTGAGCTGTAGAATGTGCATCACATGTATTTTTCTATAAATAGGTTACAATCCTAAAAATTTCAACATGGGGGTTACCAGGTGAAATACACGATAGATGAGAGATAAAATGACATAGTCCATTAATATCGTTTTAATATGGCAATCATGAAACTAAAAAGTTAGGGGGGTTCAGAGGGGTCTCCCATTGATGAGGCTCGAACAGTCGAGTTATACATATATTCTTTCAATGAGTTGTCTACAACTGATTTACAGTTCCACTATATAGATCTTCAGAAATTGTCTTATCCAATAAATAAATAAATAAATAAAAATGAAAAGAAAGAAAGAAAGAAAGAAAAAAAGATTTAAAGATTTATCTGTAGCAATAAAAAATCAAGAAAGATAAATCATGCCAAGCTCATAGATTATAAAACACTTTCCAATACAAAATATTTTTGCGCCAAATCCGCTATGTATTTTAGTTAAAACTGGCGAGATTTCGTATATAAAAAAATAATGTATTATCACTGTAAATGCGATTTTATGAGACCCTGTAAAAGACCATTAATTGTTTTTAGCGTTTAACTGAAGAATATAAAAATTTTATACTCATTGTCTTGTGCTAGAAATGTATTAGTGTCTCTCAAATGCCACAGACTGCAATGGGAATTCTTTTGAGTGCTCCTGTAGAACTATTAATAATACGGACGTTATTCTCAATGGAGAGCATCATTTTGAGAGCCTTAGTAATATATATGCCAACTTTGTTTTCTTTCAAAAATCGAATATCTCTAAAATATGTTTTCAAGAATGACTGCTGATTCAGTCATTCCTGTATCAACAGATACAGGGGGAGACCCCCCCCCCTGAACCCCCCTTTTAGTTCTGTTTTTTAGACTGTGCTATACATTGGATTTTTTTCTCCTGTAAAAGAACTATAAATGCTACATACACCATTTTCAATATGGTACGTGGTACTGTACATAGATAAAACATAAATTTCACACAAATCGATGTATATCCACAGCAGTTAGAACACTGGATGGGTGGACATCAGAACAGACAAATAATCGAAATCATAAGGACGTTAACCCATTTTGGGTTCTAATGCATTAACAAATTTTCGTCGGTCGGAGACCCCCCCTCATACTCCAAGGCAGATAGCCCTTAACAAAACACAATACAATAAATCAGTTAATTAAAGTGCGAGTAACGAATTTTCAAAATTTCCAAAGAAATCGACATAGCTTAATATAATTACATTAGACATTTTTCGAGGTACTACATTATTATCCAGGCGATCCGCCAAGACGAGCAACTTTTTCGCCAAGATAAATGCCGGACACATGAAATTATTGATGGTTCCGAATACGATTGCCAACAGTTTGCTAGGAAATTTGAAGGAAAAATAGTTTGGCGTTAATGACCGCCGGGATAATACGTAAATACCTTTTTCGATTTATCGTAAAATAATAAAAATATCGCCAAGTTTGGTTCATTTTTCAAAGCATTTTTTTCGCACCCTATTTGGCAATTTATCGCAAAAGTCGCCAACATTGCCGGCTTTTGGCTCAAATTTTGAAGGAGGCACACGATCGTCGTCGGATTATTAGCTAATCATATTGTAGGGTAGTATTATATGCTTAAAATAGATGCCTGTCTCTAAACTGCCATTGACCGTATTGTATAGAAATTATTTTGAGTGCTCCCGTATAGAAAAACTTTTAACTACACAGACACTATTTTCGATGCAAAGCTTCATTTTGTAATCCTTCATAACATCAAATTTTGTTTCATTTCAAAGAGCAGAATATCTCTAAAACTAGAAATCAAAGCCTTTTGTGAAGGCAATTACAACGGGCGAGAGAAAAAACATTTTAAGGAAATTTGTCTTTCATTCAATATATTTAATTTTCATCCACCTAAAATAAATAAGTTCATATTCAATTTTTATTACAGACCCAAATTGAATTTCATGCTCATCTGGAAACGCGCGCAATCTTTTCGCAGTCGAAAGCTTTCGTTTTGTATACATAAACATTCGAATATCCAATAGACGATTTATTTGTGGGGGAAAAAATAATAATAAACTGTGTAATCGGGAGAAATTATTTTAAACGTATTGGAATCCCCCCAATTGTATGACGTCATTTTCACTTAAAATAGGTCATTTTGTCACGCAAATGATTCAATTTTTTGACTCTCGGAAACGAAATGGTGCTGAAAATAGCGAAAAATCGCTTAAAAATGAAGGAACGGGTGGATTTTTAGATTTTAAAATTGACAGATTGTTTTCTATATTTTTTTACAAACTTGTGAAAAATTTCAAGCGGATCGTACAAACGATGTAGAAGTTGTTAGGCTTTTTGTCCTTGACTTTGTAATCTTTTTGTCATAGAGGAAAAAGTTTTATCTTGAAGTCGGGGTTCAGCGCAACTACGAGGGGTGATCAAATGAAAAGGTACCAAACGTCGCAACAACCTAACCGTTATCATATTTGTCCATGCAGCTATAAGAGCACGTATCGAGACATGTAGGAATGCGATTGGAGCCTTTTGTGTGGATAGGAACATGCGGGGGCCCGCAGGAGAGAGCAGAAACTCTTGTAAAAAGCACCCTACTACGTCCAATTGAAGCGGCAGTGCGTGTGAGGACAGGATGGTGTTCACATTGCAAAATTCGACGATTTAGGGGCAGCGAGGCGTTATCCGATTTCTGACAGCGGAAGGTGTTAAACCGGATGATGATCGTATACTGGGAAGGCTGTGTGTCCCACAAGTCAATGAGAAAATGGAATGTCCGTTTTCGCCAAGTGTGAGACGTTGGGCCATCCGCCCTACAGTCCGGACATGTCACCCTGCGATTTCCATATGTTGGTTCCACTGAAGAAACCACCTGAAAGGGAAGCGCTTCAACTCGGACGACGTACTCAAGGACGCTGTGACGGACTGGGTCTCGTCACGGCCACAGGAATTCTGGGAACATGGAATCCTGCGGCTTGTTCGTCAGTGGGATCGTTGTGCTCAGGCCTATGGTGTATATTTTGAATAAAGTCTACATTTGTACCCACCGTTCTTACCTTTTCATTTGATCACCCCTTGTAGTTAGCAGGATGATACGCTTTAAAGAATAACTTCCCATAGAGCGCAATGTATTGGGACTATTTTGAGTGCTCCTGTAGAAAAAATCAATAAATGCTACATAGATCCTTTACAATAGGGTACATGGTACTGCAGATAAGAATAACATATATAAATTTCGTAGAAATCGATGCCTATACACGCGAGTCAAGGACGGACAGACAGAGAAACCGAAATCTTAAACACTTTTCTACCTTGTTGGAAAGTGTCAAAAAAGCTAGATCTTGAGAGGGAAAGACGAAAACTTTCAAGGTAAAGGCGCGGGGCCCCCAAAAGCGCGGGGCCCGTAGCATTTGCTAAATCTGCTATATTGTTAATCCGGCACTGTCCAACCTCTGGGTTTTGTTTGTTGAAATTATGTCTTTTTTACGAATAAGCCTTATTAGGGGCCGAATGCCTCATACGAAAAGCGAGCGTAGCGAGTCTAGGGGCCTTGGCCCCCAGTATATAATAATAAAAATTGAATAGGAAGTTATTTATTTTAGGTGGACGAAGATTAACTATATTAAGTGTATAAACGCTTTCGTCAAACTTTTTTTTAGAGCCCGTTGCAGTTGCCTTCACTATAAGCTTCTAGTTTTAGAGATATTCTGCTATTTGAAAAAAAAAAAAAATTGATATATATTGTTAAGGATTACAAGATGAAGCTTTCCATCGAAATGTGCCTGTATAGTTAAACAGTACTTCTACAAGAGCACTCAAAGTAATTCCCATACAATTCGATCAAAGGCAGTTTAGAGACAGGCATCTATTTAAAGTATATAAGCCTATAATATAATTAACTAATAATCCGACGACAATCAAGTGCCTTCCTCAAATTGCGCCAAAAGTCACCAATGTTGGCAACTTTTGTGATAAATTGCCAAATATGGTACGAAAAAAAATGCTTTGAAAAATGAACAGAGATTTGCGATATTTTCATTATTTGGCGGTAAATCGTTGTCTCGTGCTTTACCTGTTCTCATTGCCTCGTGCTAAAATTTTTATGAGTGTCTCTCAGATGCAACAAATTGTAATGTATTGGAATTGAGTGTTCCTGTAGAAAACTATTAACCCTCTGACGGCTCAAATTTTGGACCAAAATCGCTTCAAAAATTGTGTAATTTTTTTTTTTTTCATATTTCAAATCTATATACATTGGAGAATTGAAATGTGCATTTTTTCTTTCTAGAAAAGATTCTTAATATAGATTTTTATCATGAGAAACAAAGCTTCAGAAAAACCAATTTCAGGTGTTATTATATAATTTTTTTTTTTTAAATAAATGCTCTCCTTATCTATACAGGAAGAAAAACACCTGCCCGCGAAAATCGCGGGATGAGCAAATTTTGCTACATTTCAGTTGCCCGTGGAAATCCCAGGATGATCAGCCAGAGGATTAATAATACAGACACTATTTTCAATGGAGCTTATTATTTTGAGAGCTTAATAATATGTATGTGAAATTTGTTTTCTTTCAAAAAACCGAATATCTCTAAAATATGTTTTCAAGAATGACTGCCCATAGAGCGTATAGAGTATTGGATTGCCCATAAAGTATTGGATTTTTTTTCTCCTGTAAAAGAACTATAAATGCTACTTACACAGTATAATAGAGTACATGGTTCTACACATAAAAAAAAAACATAAATTTCGTTGAAATTGGTGTATATTTACGGTAGTTAGAACACTGGACAAGTGGACAACAGAACGGACAAACAAACCGAAATCATTAACACCTCTCAAACTTGTTGGTATGTTAGAAATATAAATATTTCTCTTATACAAAATGACGGCGAGAGAACACAGAGAGCAAGAAATTTATTCTTTTAAGGGTTAGCTGTTAAAATTAAATTTCCACGAGCTAAAAAATCAAAGTTCGCCATTTTGTTCCATGTAAATCCGTTAATGCGTTAGACCCATTTTTTGGTTCCAACCAGGGGCATAGCCAAGGGGGGGGTAGGGGGTCATAACCCCCCATGAGAAATTTTTACCACACAAAATGTATATTCTTCACTACATTATCACACACACTACGCCCCTGGTTCCAACGCATTAATCGATTTTCGTCGACGCAACCTCCCTCACACTCCTAGGCAGATAGCCCTTACCCAAGCCTTAAGAGAACAGAATACACTAAACAGGTTAATTACAGCACGAGTAACGAATTTTCAAAATTCTCAATGAAATCGTCATTACTTAATATTATCACATTAGATGTTATTCGATTTACCATCACATAATGAAAATATCGCCAAACTCCGTTCATTTTTCAAAGTATTTATTTTTATTATTTTATTCAATTATTTTTATCATTTTTCAAAGTATTTATTTTTATTATTTTATTTGGCAATTTATCATAAAAGTCAATTTCGCAATTTATCACAAACATTGGCGATTTTGGCGCAACGTTTGAGGGAGGCACACGATCATCATCGAATTATTAGCTAATTAAATTGTAGAATAGTTTTATATGATTTAAATGGATGCCTGTCTCCAAAACTGCCATTGACCGTATTGTATTGGAATTATTTTGAGTGCTCCTGTAGAAGAACTAATAAGGGAGTATGTCGAAGAAAAAAAAACTCTGTTTTTAGTACACAATTGAAATAAACGTAGCACCTTTGTCCCCAAAAAATTCCAGATGATTCTTCATCAGCTGCTTTACGCACTGCAATAAGCGAAAAAGCTGTGGCTTTTGTGAAAATTTCAGAAAAAATTCATAAACATGGATCTGAGCTGCAAGATTTTTCGAAGAGTGACACGTTTTGCGAAAATTTCCGATTTTTAAGAATTTTTTCTAAAAATTTTGTACCTGATACAGATTTATCGTTTATTTCAGTATGTAGTACAGCTTCTAAAGAGACAGTTTCAAAATTTTTAAGTGCCTGGCATAATTAGTTTATTTGTACTTATGTACCAAAATCACATGATTTTTTCGAACAGCATTGTTAAGATGCAGACATTATTTTCTATAGAAAGCTTCATCATGTAATCCTTAATAACATCTAATTTTGTTTCATTTCAAATAGTAGAATATCTCTAAAAGTCTGTTGTGGAGGCAGTTACAACAGGCGCTTAAAAAAAAAAAAATGACGAAAGCATGTCTACACTCAGAGTGTTTAATCTTCGTTCACCTATAGCTTCATATTCAATTTTTTTCTATACCCAAATCGAATTTCATGCTCTTCTGGGAACGTGATGAAAGTTTTCGCATTCAGACATTTTCATTTCGCTGGGAACATCCAGAGCACAAAATTAAAACTTTAGGAGGGGACACTTTCCTCAGAAAGTCGAATAACGCCGTTGATGCATGTAGATAGCGCAACACCTTACTCAGTAACTGCTGATGTAGCCATTGAAGAGAAGACAATATTTAAAAAGTGTTAATGACGATCACACTCAAACAAACAGTAGTATTTACATTTATTTCATGAGTCGATGAATTTTAACACAGTTTCAAATTGTCGCTAAACTCAAACTCATAATAAAAACTTAAATTAGTGTTACATAAAAAAATTCAGTAATGAATTCAGAGTTATTTTCTAATGTAAATATACACCGTTGCAGGCGAAAACTTTTTTTCGTTAACAAATATGAACTCAATATTTTAATAATCTCAGGATAGAACCTCCCCCCCCCTTTTTTTAAATTAATTTCTTACTAAGGCAACTACGTAAGCAAAGATGAAAGAAATAATAAATATTTAGGGCTGGCGTTCATAATCTTGTTCAAATGCTAGGCTGCAAAATTAAAAACATAAAACTCGTTAGCAGTCAGCGAGGGAAATTCTTTATTCCTATACCGCTAGGATCGCTGCGCATTAAAAAATTTCCGATATTTACATTATTGAAACTTACTTTGGGTACCAAAGATCTAAGCAAGCAGTTATGGAGAGTGCCCACTCCTATAATATACCTTCGTAATCCTGAGGAAATCATTTCATTTGTGAAAAAAATTAAACTCATACATCTGAAAAAATCCTGATAATTGTGACATCAATATAACGTCACTCTCACTTGAAATAACTAATTTTGTCATGCAAATAATTAACTTTTTTAACTCTTGGAAATAAAATGAAGCTGAAAATGGCGAAAAATCGCTTAAAAATGAGGGAACGGGTGGATTTTCAGATTTTTAAAGTAGCGCAGATTGTTTTTCTATATTTTTACGCATAGTTATGAAAAATTTCAAGTGAATCGTACAAAGGGTATAGAAGTTATTAGGCTTTTCCCCCTTGACTTTGTAATCATTTTGCAGTAATGGCAGAAAAAGTTTTATCTTGATGTCTGGGATCAGCATCTAAATAATAAAAGCCGTTGTATGTAACGATTCCGGGATCGACTCATCACCCCGGTGCATCTGTCGTCATGTTGAAATTTTGATAACAACGACATTTTTATCTCTAACTAAGAGCAAAAACTTTTTATACAGTTCGAAAGATCTCTAAAAAATTAACCTTTTTCAAACTTGCAGCTATTTTAAACTCTAAATATCTAGCGAGATATCACGCCTTGAAAAAGTAAACAATCAAACAATATACACAGAAGCGACGATTCATTCCTCGATTCTCTGAAAAAAAAAATCACGGAACATAATCTCTTGCGTAGATCGATTAGATGACGTCACAGAGACGTCGTACTCCTTTTGCATGACAAGCAATGCAAGAACAGTTTTATTTAATAATAAAGTTCTATTTAACTGAAAAATTTTGATAGATTTTGGGCAAATTTATTCAGAATGTGTAAAATTTTGTTTACACAACACTGAAACACCTATTTATATGAATTCTTTTTTTAGAAATTGGCAACACTTTGAGATGAGAACGTATATAGTTGTTGTTTTTGGAAGTCACTTTTTTTTTTTCATTGCTCTCACCGGAATGTTTTTAAATGTTAACGGCGTGACATTTGTGAAATCGTATTATTTTAAAAGTGTTTGAGTGTTTTAGATTGTTTTGGTGACATTTATTTTGTTTTTGTTGTAAGCGTTTATTTTGAATTCGCTTAACCGGTTGGACTTTGATTTCAATGTTGTTGGATCGTAACTTTTATTTAGATTGTTTTGGGACATTTGTTTTGTTTTTGTCGTAAATCCATAATCGTTTGTTTGATTTTGAATTCATTATTGTGGGAAGTTTTTTTTTAACTTCTTAAAAAGTTGCCATTGGCTCTCTTCAGTTGAAAAACCGCAATGTTTTTAAACGTTAAAGGTGTTTAAATGTAGTGTTTTTGTGAAAACTTATTTTAATGGATTTTGATTTCAACGTTGTTGGATCATAGCTTTCATTTAGGTTAATTTGGTATCGATTATTTTGTTTTTGTCTTAAATCTGTAATTACTAGCCGGTAAGCCGTCCAGCATCTCTAGCCCGTGAAAATTCGCTTTAAAAAATTGCCGACCAGTAAGGTAGACTTCGTGCCTCTGTTAACTGTGTCAGTCAGTCTAACGACTACGCGTCTATGCAGTAGCGTAGCCAGGATTTCATTTCGGGGGGTGGGGGAGTAGGGCTGGGCATCAAATTGTAAGCTAAAGTTGAATTGTAAACTAAGTATAAGGGTCCCATTTCGGGGGAGGGGGGCTGCAGCCCCCTCTGGCTACGCCCCTGCGTCTATGATTTTAATTTTTTTAAATTGGAGTCGTGTTTCAACAACTCAACTCTGAACTTTAGAATTTCTTTCTGTGGAATTTCTAGAGTTCAGAGTTAAGTTGTTGAAACACGACTCCGATTTTGAAAAAATAAAATCATAGACGCGTAGTTGTTAGACTGACACAGTTAACATCCCCCTCCTTCTGTTCTGTGTTCGCGTTGCGGCAGGAAGACTGTTTATTATATAGACGACAGGACTCTGTTTTTAGTAACTGCATAGGTATTAGCGATAAATGACTGTTAGAACATAGACATGTAGAAGAGAATATGTATCAGGTGCGGTTGTTGCACACGGCCCGCGCGAGCGGCATATTGAATTAAAAAAAATATACGATATTTGAGCTTTCATTCAGCTGGTCGCCGAAGGCGAGAGGCTTGTAGATTGCACATTTTTTTTTCGAAGCGGCCCGTTGGCAGACCAGGTGGTCTCCGAAGGCGGGTAGCCCGTAAGTTGCACTTTTTGGTAGCGAAGAGGCCGTCGGCGGACCGGCTGGTCGCCGGATGCGGCCGCTCACCGAAAACGTGTGAAAGCGGCCCGTACGTTGCATAGGCTGGACGTGAAGCGGTCGGATCAGCTGGTTGCCGAAGGCGGACGACCCGTAGGTGGCAAATTTCTGTTGCGAAGAGGCCTGTATGCCGTAGGTTGCACAAGCCAGTAGCGAAGCGGCCATCGACGGCCAAAACTGGTCTCCGAACGCGTAGTAACTATATAGTAGGACTAGCTGAAGTACCCGTCCTTGACGGGTTAGTGAATGTAAATTTCCACAAAGCAAGAACTTTCGTCAGCATTGTACGAGTACACAGAATGGATGTACACTCATGTCCATAAATTAAGGATAATTCAGAATCACACAGAAATTGATCTCTAAAATAAAAATTTCACCTGTGGAATGATCACACACATCTTGAAGAAGAATATGCAAATTACAGGAAACCACCAGATGGCGTGGATGGTACGTCATAATGACGAGAGTGTAAGAGAGGGGTATATAAGGAATGGTGGCAAAGAAGTAAAATTGTTCACAAGCGCTGTGAAAGCCTTTCAATGCAAAAACCGCATAGTTATGGCACAAAGGAGGCATTTGGATGATGTTTTACGTGGCAGAATTATCGGACGACTGGAATGTGGACGTACCCAGCTGGAAGTATCCGAGGAACTTGCAACTCACTATCGCCTGCGATTAACCTGGAGTAGAGAGCATGCATTGTGGACACCGCAACAGTGGTCTTGTGTGATGTTTTCCGACGAGTCCAGGTTTAGTTTGGAGTCTGATTCTCACCGGACATTCATCTGGAGAGTGCCAGGTACCCGTTACCACCAAGAGAACACCATTGAAAGATACCGTTACGGTGGTGCAGGATGGCTCGTTTGGGGAGGAATTATTCTTGGTTCCAGAACTGACCTGCATGTTCAGAGTGTAACGATGACAGGCCACATCTATCGGGATGTCATTCTGGAACAACATGTACGTTTGTTTCGGGGCACCATGGGTGCTGAATTTGTGTTTATGGATGACAACGCTCGTCCTCACCGTGCAAACATTGTAGACGAATACCTTCAATCGGAAGATATCACCCGTATGCATTGGCCAGCATACTCACCGGACTTGAATCCAATAGAGCATGTGTGGGATATGCTTGGCCGACGAATTGCAGCCCGTCAACCCCCTCCCACCTGTCTACCGGAACTTCGGAGTGTATTGCTTGATGAGTGGTGTAATATTCCCCAAGATCAGATTGATCATTTGATACTCAGCATGCCTAGGCGTTGTCAGGCCTGTATTGCATCGTCCGGGAGACATACTCCGTATTAACCATCCTACTAACCATGTTATACTGTTTTTTGTAAATAGGTTCTTTTTTGAAATTTGGTCAAGGGAGTAAAACTTGCAATTTTTATTAATTATGTCAAACATATAGCATCTTTTTTGCTCTTTACTTTTTGTTTAATAAATAGACTTTACAAATAAGTCAAATTTGTTTTGCTTCTTTCTCTTTCTTTGCCTGAACTTCATTATCCTTAATTTATGGACATGAGTGTAGTATGTTGCCAAAGTAAAGAAAGCGAAGTCACAATTTTTATGTATTGTTAAAATATTACAGGTTAGAGAGTAACTAAGTAATACCATTTCATTCGCTTTGGTCGTAATTATGTGATGCGCGAACGAATATTTACGCATATTGAAATACTTTTCGCAAAATCTCAAAATCTAATTAACATTTTTGAAAAATTTGAAGCTTAGAATTTAAGTTGAAGCACAACCTATCCTGTCACCCAATTTCGTTTCATTCCCTGCAGTCTTTATTTCGTGATGCTGGAACAAAATTTCAGCATTTTAAAACGATTTTCGCAAAATCTCAAAATGTGATCAAAATATTTTAAAAATTCAACGCCTATAAATTAAGATTAGCAACTACCTATCATATCACTAAATTTCGTATCATTCGTATTAGTCGTTATTACGTGATGAATTATTAACGTATTTTGAGAGAATTTTCACAAAATCTGCACACCTATAGTTTATGTTGAGCAACCATCTATCATGTGACCAAATTTCATATCATTCGCTTTAGTCGTTATTATGTAATGCGGGAACAAAGATTCAATCAGTTTTAAACGATTTTCGCAAAATCTCGAAATCTGATCGATTTTTTAAAAATTAGATTCTTAGGTGAGATTCTTAGTTTAAGGTGAGTCGCCACCTATCATTTCACCAAATATCATTTTTTCACCTTTGCAGTTATTACGTGATGTGCGAACACAAATTTACGCAGTTTGAAATGATTTTCGCAAAATCTCAAAATCTAATCAAGATTTTTTTAATTCGACGCCTATGTTTTAAGTTGAGTGAGTACCTATCATGACACCCAATTTCATATCATTCGCTTCAGTCGTTTTTACGTGATGCTTGAACACAAATTTACGCAGTTTGAAAGGATTTTCGCAAAATCTCAAAATCCAATCAAGATTTTTTAAAAATTGGACGCCTATGTTTTAAGTTGAGTGACCACCTATCATGACACCCAATTTCATAACATTCGCTTCAGTCGTTTTTACGTGATGCTTGAACACAAATTTACGCAGTTTGAAAGGATTATCGCAAAATCTGAAAATCTAATCAAGATTTTTTTAAAAATTCGACGCCTATGTTTTAAGTTGAGTGACCACCTATCATGACACCCAATTTCATATCATTCGCTTCAGTCGTTTTAACGTGATGCTTAAACAAAAAAAGCGTCACGGACAGAATGACAGAATGACAGACAGACAAACTTTTTTTTGAGGGTCGCATCGGATTCCCGGGTGCTTGAAACGGATAGAAATCGCAAAAATTTTGAATTCCAAGAAATGTACAGACAAAAGTCTAATTTTATTTATATAGATAATACGCTTTAAAGAATATCTTCTCATAGAGCGCAATGTATTGGGAATATTTTGAGTGCTCTTGTAGAAAAACTATAAATGCTACATAGATCATTTTCAATAGGGTGCATAGTACTGTGGATAAGAATAACATACATAAATTTCGTAGTAATCTACGTATATTTACGCGAGTTAGAGCACGGACGGACAGACAGACAAATCGAAATGATAAACACGTTTCAACCTTGTTAGAAAGTGTTAAAAATTGTCCATTGTCAGGTTTGCTTAATTCAAACGATCGATCATCGATAATTCAAATGATCGAAGCAATATCGATAGGTTGAAAAAAGACCTTTTTCAAATCCTTGCAATTGAAATCTTGCATGATGTTGATGCAATCAAAATCTAAACATTATGCTACATTAAAATTCGTAAAAAATCACCTAATGTATATAATTTTTTCGTGTTTATTTTTTAAGAATGTAAATGTTGTTTAGCTGATGATGTAAATGTTGTTTAGCTGCGAGATTAATTACCGCCGTTATTAAGTACTAGGTGAGAAAAAATGCGAAAAATCGCATAAAACATAAAGTAAAAAAATTTCTAGGCCGAATTTTGAAAAAATCGCTTCGAGGTACACAACTTCATGTTTAGAACTTCCCGAGTACAAAATTTGGTGTTTCTAGGTGTAGCCGTTTTTGTACGTAACGCCGCCTACAGACAAACAGGCATCTCCTTTTATAATAAGTAGAGATTTTTATTATGAGCAATAACAACAACAACAAAAAACTGACATTGAATTTTTAGATTTATAAAAACACTAAAATAAAAGTGTTAATTTTGATGAACAGATAAGTTATTTAGTCCTACCCCCGAAACTTTCAACCAACTGTTTGTGGGTTAAAAAATATAACAGTAAAATCAATAAAATAATTCTGTTAAATGAGCCGGTTTACAAATAAATTTTGTTAATTCAAACAAATAATTCGGTTGATTTCAAACAAATAAACCATTTAAACAGTTTGGCTAAATTAGAAAAACACTTGGTTTTTAAAACCAAATTATTTGGTTAAATTGATAAAATATTTTGTTGAAACAACTAAATAATTTATTTTAACAAAATTATTTTGTTAATTCAACAAAAATTTTGTTTGCGCTATTTTAACCGGATAATTTGTTGATTTAAAAAAGATTTTGTTGATTCAACAAAACATGTTTTTCAGTGTAGCTCTTCGTATACAAAAAGAGTAGATACATGTTTATTTTATTTTATCACGAGCACAAAAGTGATTCTGATTATTTTACTAAGTTTCTTTGACGGACAATAAAAAAAAAAGAAAAGAAAACGAACAGACAAAGAAACAAAAGAAAAAGCGGACATCGAGCTGCTTTCAACTTACTCTGCAGACACACATGAAAAACAACAAAATGAAAAATTAAATTTTATGGAGTATAAACAAATTAGACTTGCTGAAAGTTTCAATGAACTCTGAATCCCCCCCCCAACTGATTAGTTTTGTATTTAATATCACTTACACTTAGACGTATTACTAATAACAGACGTAAATGCAGATGCGTTGCACAGCCCATTGACACTGTTGATTGATTTTAAATATGATTAGTTCTAGATTTATCTAAATGATCTGTTAATTCAAAAACGCATTTTGTCAAACAAAATTGGTTCAATGAAATTTTGTTAGTTAAATCTATACTTTTGTTAAGCCGTCAAACTAGTTCACAAAACAAATTTTGCTAAATTCTTTTATCACGTTAATTTAAATAACACTTTAGCGTGTAGAACGTTAATTTTAGATTAAATCAAACCTTATAAGAGCAGATTCCCCCCCCTCTCCCCCGTAAATAAATAAATAAAACAAAAATGAACAATGTATTCTAACTTAAGAACATCGCCGTGTTTCAGGCATTTAGCGATTTAGAGTTCAAGAATCTCTACTAAATGTCTCATAAAAGTTTTTATGCTCTCCGAATATTTTTTTAAGGAAAGCTACTCGCAATTCTACCCGTGCGTCGAACGGGCACTCAGCTAATTTATTACTAATACATTAATTAAATACTATGTTGAATAAAACAATTAACAAAAGAGTAACATGTACAAATCAATACAAGAAAAGTTCCAAGTTTTGTAAATTCACAGTTTTTAAATTAAAAATAAACACTTTCGCTAGTATTTGGTCGTTTTTTTCTGGCCATAAAGAACTCAGCAATGTCCTGATGCCCTGGGAAAGAAAAAAATGAAGTATGTTAAAATCAAAAGATAAACAGTTGCTATAATAAGCAGCAGCGGCTCTGAGTATCGCTGCCCCTCACTGATTTTTAATACGTAGGATTACGCTTCGCCGTAACAGTCCTATGTAAAGAACACGACGTAGGACTTTTAGGAAACTTCCGTTTCCCTTTCAGAGTTGGATAATGTCTGTCGTGCATACAGATGGCTCAATCCACCACTCCGTAGCTGCTGTCCTGTCATAGTGTAGCCATCAAATCCGAAGAAAATATTCACAAAATGATTATTTATAATGACGAGGACACACGAACAAAAAACTCATATTAAAATATTGAACTCATTTGGCATAAAAAAAACTCAGTAATAAACTCCAAGCGATTCTTTAGCGTAAATATACAAGTCCGATTCAAAAAGTTAGTATAATGAAAGAAAATATGTTCAAGGAAATTGTAAATCTAATTTATCAAATAAATAATCAATAATATCAAATATAAATTGTACATACTATTAATCTGCATAATTTGAAGATTATATAATGATAAACATATCACAGTGAAATAAAAAATATTTTTAAAAAAGTAAGTGAAAAAAAAATTCAAAATATTAGAATACTTCAAAACATGGCTCAAAAAATTAGAATAATGTAAATAGTATAACCCGAATTTAAACTCGAAGGGTTTTTACATGCTAATCAGTACTTTGTTGCATCACATTTAGTTTTAATGACAGCTCTTAAAACGGTTTTTCATATTACTGACTAAAGGTTCACAAATATTTTTTATCAATATTTGTCCATATGTTCTTCAAACTAGAAATAAGGTCTTTTTTGTCTCTGGTGCAACCTCTTGAAGTCCTTTTTCCGTAATTCCCCACAAATTCTCGATTGGGTTTAGATCGGGTGCGTTTGAAGGCCAAGGGAGTACATTTATTTCCTTCTCTTGGAGCCATTTAGTTGTCGATTTGGAAGAGGCTGAGTCTTGCTGAAACACGAAATCGTCACCACATAAATCTTTAAATGAAGGTATCATGAAGTGTTCAAGAATGTCTTGATGCACTCCTGAATTGACTTTTGTGTTAATAAAACACAACCTGCCTGGACTTGTGCAGTTATGCATCCCCATGACAAATTTAACTGAACGTTTTAAAAACATTTTATCAAAGGCTTCTTGTTTAAGCTTCCAAACACGTATGCCTTGATTTCCATGAGATACACAAAACATACTTTCATCGCTGAAGAGTACCTTTTTCCAGTCATCTTGACACCAAAATAGCCTTTGTTTACACCTTTTAACTCTAGCAACCTTCCGCTTAGCTGATTAGAGTGTAAGTGATCTTATACCCAATTTATGAAGTACTGTTGCAGATTTAGAGGCATTTATACCCACTTCTTCTCATTTTTTCTACAAATATCATACACTTCGAAAAAGCGATGGTTCTTCAGTCTTTTTTGATTTCCTTTCATCCCTTGCTGAAGTTACTGGCTTCCGACCTTTTTTAAAGTGTTTATTTTGAAAACCCTTATTATTAGAATATTCTCTCAAAACTCAACTCACACTTGCTTTGCTTGAGAACATTTAAGGGGGTATTCTGGTTTAGAAGCCCTAATTTTAGGTGTTTTTTCGGACGCGAAAAAAGAAAAAAAAATACTTTTAGTATCCACATTTTTATAGGTTTTTTATTGATATTTAAATGATACAAAACATTAATGATATAAGAAAAAAATCAAATTTCAAAAAACTGCAGGCCGGCGAAGTGGGGTCTGATGAAAAAATGACTTGTCCTGGTGTGCAGGATATAAATCCTTCCAGTGACCTGAAATGGAAAACCATGAATAATCCTTAAAGAGGAAGGATGTAGCTATCGCACTACGAGACGTTTTTGAAAAAAAAAATTTTTTTTTCACAAAATGGTGGCAGTTTGGAAAATACGTTTTGTTTTTTCCCTGTTTTTTTTTTTCGTTCGGAATTTAAAAAAAAAAAAAAATTAAACTCTTGGTAGTGCGATACTATAATGTATAGAGAAACTCTGTATAAAATTTCAAGTGAATCGGTTGAATAAAACTTGAGATATCATGCACACCGTTTCTTGAAAAGTAGTTTCGAGCAAAACGCGTTTAAAGTTTGAGGACTAGTCGCGCGCAGTCGGAGTCGTTTAACGGCGTGTTATACTTACTTTTTATTAATCAGCTATCCCTGCTCCGTACAAAGTACCTTCTTCAACTTCAAATGTCATGTTTAGTGAAGCCCTTTCAGATGATCTAGCAGTTCTAGTTTCCTTGGAAGCCTCAGAAGCTCGTACCTCGGACCTGCTAATTCGGCTTGATCACGTTTGTTGACGAACGCATGAGATTCTGGCCCAATTGTTATTCCCATTTCTGATAAAATCTTTAAAACTGGTAAAAATCCTTCATTAAATATACATAGCGCAATGAAATTAGCAATTTCAATTGTATGGGTACCAGCATGAATATGCTTGGGTGCGAAAGTCCAGATGAGCGAATTTAGAGACTCGTTATTATTCTGAGTTTCTGAGCCCAAGCACCTTTCCAGCAAGCTTTCTGAAGACAAATCTTCGTATATTGGCTTTATTACTTTTTGAACTGCTTCAGTTAAAGGAGGATTACTATGCACAATTTTGTCGGCGCGTCACAAAATGAGCTGTAACTCCGAAAATAATTTAAATTTCGAAAAATCCTCTTAGGGACATATTCTTAAAGGGTTACACTATGAAAATATGCAAAAAAAAAAGAAAAATCGATTTTTTCGAATTTCTAAACCAGAAAACCCCTTAACTTTCTTTGCTATAAACAGTTGTGTTTTCCTTTTTTGTGCAAGTACACAATTCGAAATTTTACAGCCTCAGATAAGTCACTTTTTCGTCGCATATTAAGCAAATGCTGAACTAAAATCAAATGTCTAACAATTTTTCATTTTCAGAGGAACACATTTTGTAGTCTCGCACATGTTAGGTTCGAAGTTGTTCTCTAAACCAATAAGAAAATAGTTGCATATTCTAATTTTCTGAAAGATGGTATCCAGATTTTCTAGCTTTTTAAATAGTTATAATATTTTTTAAAGATCTAATTATTAGTGTGGCAAATAAAAATAAGCATTTATGTTATATTTACAACTGCACTGAGGATATTTAGACAGTTTTAATATTTTTTCTGAATAGAGTATGCAAATTGATACTCTACCAGCAGCAAACCCATTCTTTTTTACATCATTCTAATTTTTTTGAATCGGAGCTGCACACACTCGCACTAAAATATGAACTCATTTTTTCAATAATAGCAAGATAGAACATATTTTTCTTTTTCTTTTCATTTGTTGTTAAGGCAACCCCAAAAACTGTACAGTTGCAAAGTGAAAAAAAATAAAAATAAATAAATTTCGCGTTTACAAAAAGAACATTCTTTACATAGGACGGTTATGAAGGAGTGTAATCGTACGTTAAAAAACTTTCTACTCCAAAACTGTAATTTCCAAAGTTTCTAGTTTTGGAGATAATTTTTGTGTGTAAGGTTAATCATACCTTTCAAAAGGGCTATATCAACTGGTAATACTCCATCTGAACTTCGGATATGAGGATTTGCTCCTTTAAATGACACAAAATATAAAATTTATAGCAGCAATATATATATAGATATAGATATAGATATATTGAATAGTATTTTTGCAATTTTTAAAAATATTTTACTCCCCCCCCCCCCACCCCTATAGGTTACATCTCCGGCTTTAGGTATTAGGCGAGCGGAAAGTAATGTCGCTTTTTCGTATGTCGGCATTTCGCCTAGATGAAGCTACAGAAGAATGTTATTAACCACATGAGGGAGCCAACCCTTAGAGTTTTGGGCTATGTACCCTCCTGCGGAACAGTACCTCTTAATTTGGGACCAATTTTAAATGAGGGATATGCACCTGGATTGGCATCTCCCGAGGTATGATTTAAGCATGAAGGGCATTGGCACTACGGACAGATTTTACGTCACCAACTTCTTTTCACGTGCACGCTCCTACCCTACAGAAGACCAGTCGAGAGAGGTAGTCACCCTCCCAAGTGCTAACTGGAGCCAACACTGCTTCACTTTCGATGTTCTAATGGGAATTAACTTTCCACCAATTGGGTCACTGCGGACAGCTGTTGAAGGTAACAATATACGAAATTTGGCATATATGTGAGGCTCGTACCATACGTACTCGATGATAGAGAATTTTCCAAAATTCGTAACCTCATGGAGGGACGTCCTTTTCACATATACCTTTCTATCTCATAGAAAAAGAAGGGATATCCATAAAACTCCTGCTGTAAAATGAAACATACTCGAATACCTTAAAAAACAATTAGAAGATGTTTTGAAATTCTCCCTCAAAGATTAGCTTAAATTGTTCAAAATGCAAACTGAATGTGTGAAATCCAAGGTCGGTAGAGGGAGATTACCCTATGACCCACTCGCTGGAGCTGCCTTTGCATTTAGCAAATGATGATAGAGTTTTTACAAAAGCGCCGTTTTCACAGAAAAGTGTGGTGGCTGTAAAGTGAAATTGTACGGGGACCACTCCTGTTGACCTTCGTAGCCGATTATTCAAGTGTCAAATGTCTGCGCCAAAAACGTACATGATTGCGCAGATTTGTGTGCAGGTGCACCATCATACTGGTACCACATGCGTGACAAATCCCGTAAGGAAACTTCATCTTCTAAAAAATCGGCTAACGGTCGAGATAAAATTTCCGTATATGATTCTGATGTTAAAGGTCCATCGAAAAAAATTGCGCCAATTAAGGTGCTCTTCCATATTCCGCACCACCACCACACATTCACCGACCAACGCACTTGGTGGCGATTCGGTTGTATTAGATGTGGGTTTTCAAGGAACCAATAATGCGTATTCTGTGTATTAATAGTGCTTTGCCTCGAGAACTGCCATTCATCCGACCACAAAACTTCATTCAAAAAATCTGGATTTTCATCCAGTGTGTTTAACACGAAATTGCAAAAATCAAAACGACGCTTCTGATCTCCGGGCATTAGTTTTTGCGCCAGGACTGGACGATAAGGATATGCACCGTTACGCAGGGACCGATCTACACACTTGGGGGCCCAGGGCACAGATACTTTTTGGGGCCCCTGCACAAAAATTTTCCGCAGATTATTACTTAATTAAATTAAGTTAAAATCAATTATCACATTCCTAAGTTAACCATACGTAAACATTTACAAATCAGTAAAATGTCACGACAGATACAACTTATATGAATTTTTCGATTTTGAAATGTTTTTATGGGTATTTACAGCCGTCACACACCTTTGAAAAGATAAAAGAGGAGCATGCTGAGTTGTCCGATCGAATTTGCGAATATCGAATTTATGGAATGTCGAATCGAATGCATAATTTTTAGCGTTACAAGTTACATTAAATTACAAATTTTGAATATTTGTGATGAAATGAAATAATCAGAAATTTTTCTCTTGCGATAATAATTTTAGTAGCTATTATGATTACATAAAAGGAAGTTTTGGGGGCCCCTAAAAATCGGGAGCCCAGGGCACGTGCCCCGAATGCCCCGCCGTAAATCAGTCCCTGCCGTTACGTATGTAATATGTTCCACACCGTCGATTTTGAGTAGGAACAAGCCTTGCTAATATCCCGGACACTACTTTCAGGATGAGCCAACACATATCCTAGAACATCCTCAGCGGGCATCCACAAGCTTGAAAGTGTTGGCACGAGACTCGTGCTAGACAACGAATACGTCTATGACAACTCCCAGTTTTATACAAGCGTTGAACAGCACGGGCAATTAATTGTACAATAAGATGGATGTCTTCGACTGGAGAATTTCATGGCATAAAGTCTTGCCGCCTCTCTCTTATTTCGATTACAATGCCCATACAACAGTACCATTTCGCAGTATTCTTCATTTGTATACATCTCGTTCTCCCGTACTAGAATTCATAATATTAGAATACGACTGTATGCAATTGCAAGCAGGCCTGTCGAGAGGGGGATTCCCCCGGGCCCGTGTTTTCTGGGGGCCCGGGTTAAATTTTCAAAAAAAAAAAAAATCTGAATAGACGGAAATAGAATTCGCGAAAACCAACACCGACTGGAATAAGTAAAAACGAGACGAGGTCCTAAACGAAACTGGATTGCTGACGTCATGCAGGCCTGTCGAGAGGGGAGGGGGAAGAGGTGGATTCCCCCGGGCCCGTGTTTTCTGGGGGGCCCGGGCTAAACTTTCAAAAAAAATTTCTATATAGACAAAAATAGAATTTGCGCGAAAACCAACACCGACTGGAATAAGTAAAGACGAGACGAGGTCCTAAGCGAAACTGCATTGCTGACGTCTTGTACTCTCTTTTATTTTTTAGGGGGGGGGGGCAAATGCCCCATCCTTTGTGCTCTCATACGCGGGGAATCACCATGACAACTCCAGGCCGGCAGGTGCAAACTTGGTAATTTCCAGCGCGGAAAAATTCATTCATCCCCAAAATGTTCTTGGAAAAAAAAATTTCAGAATTGCTCTCGAAATGTGGATTTTTCAGTTGTTTGCGGCGAGTTTACTTACCCTTTTACCCTTCTTATTATCACAGTGATTATTTATTTATTTTTTAAATAATTATTAGTTATAAAGTATGTTTATTTCGTCAGTGCTTCATGAAGAGGCTTAATTTCTCACAGCAAATATTTGAGGTTAAAATTATCGCATTGCTAATTATCTTGTTGAGGTTAATCTTATTGCTAATGAAACATTTCATTGAAGCTTTTTATAGTAGGGGGGCGGCAGGGGGTAGGGCCAGGCAGATATCCACCCCACGGGCCCGAGTTTGTCTCTCGACGGGCCTGGGTCTTATTTTACAAAATATGAGAGACAATTCTGTGGAATATTGGATAGAACAATCTAAAATAGTAACTGAAAAAATTGAAGTTGAGTCTGTTCTGACAAATAAGCGAATTATAAAACGCAAAAAGCAATTTGATGAATTGTGTGAGGACGAATCACGAACACTTGAACCTATTCAACTGTTTTCTAAGGCAACAAAGTTTGTATTTGACCGGATCTTATCAGAAATTAAAACGAGAATTGACAACGCTACTATACTAAATTCAAATTTTTCATTTCTCTATGGTAATGAAATACTGAATATGTCGGCTGAAGAACTGCAAAAGAATGGAGCAGATCTAGCACGGAAATATGAGTGAGATCTAAACTCATTTGAATTCTGCAGGAACTCGCCGTTTTTAAAGAACAAGGCCTACTATTATTCGGAGACATAAGAAAGGCTAGCGCTTTGTGTATTTTGCTACAAATCTACACGCATGATTTACAAGATGCTTTTAACAATATTTGTTTTACGTTACGGATTTACTGCAAGTTGCGAGCAAGTTTATCTGCAAGTTGCGAACGAAGTTTCAGCAAACAAAAAGCTATTAAAAACTATTTGCGACTATCGATGAGCCAGGAACTTTTATCAAGTCTCGCAATTCTAGCAATCGAAAATCAAATCGCCCATCAAATTAATTATGACGATGTCATAGACATATTTGCAGAACAAAAGACTCGTAGGGTAAAATTTTAATTTTCATGACTAATTCTGTACACTGGATTATCTTTTTACATGGTGCCAAAAGAAATAAAAATTGATACAGAAACTTAAATTCGGATTTGCGAGGGGGGGCGGCATTTTTAAGTTTTTGCCCCACCTCGAAAAAATCCAAGATCCGGCATTGCACAAGTATAAAATTGTGCAGCATTTTTAACAGTATAACACCTTTTTTTATTCAAGACAGTTTTATATTTTGTTGTTGTGGTAAGTAGCTCCTGAAATCATAAATGAAGCATAAGATTATGCTTATAAAAAAGAGTGCCTCTCCATACGCATACACAATGCATCAATCTTAAACATTAATAAAATTTCACTTCATTCATTTTTTTTCTGTAATTAAATATAAGAAAACCATTCCAAAAATAATTTTTATTTTGAATTTTTTTAAATCATGCGGTGATGGGGTTAACAATTTTTGATCAAGCCTTTTTTATTTTTCCAATCATAAGAAATTTAATCAACATTTCGATAATGATGCGAGAATGTTGTAAACGTGAAATAGATGTTGAAATTAGTACCGTCATCTACAGGGGTAGAACTTAGAATATTTAGTCAGTGAGCGAGTGGGCCAAAGACCAGTAATTCCATGACTTCCCCGGTCAGTAACATTTATCACTGGTCCATACCGTATACATCCATACCGTGATTTTTAAAAAATTGCAAAACAAAGCAAATTGAGCGGTATACTATATTGATTTCCGTTAAGAGCTGAATTAAAAATGTAAATAACTATTATAAAAATACTAGCTGAAGCACCCGTTCTTCGCACGGAATGAATATTGTTAAACAACTCTAATACAATGGAAAATAAGTAAATTATTAAACATATTTTGGTTATAGCTTTAGTCGTCTACAAAAACAATTTTACAATATTCAGTAAGCATATTCTAACCGTACTTGATTTTTTAAAATACTGTTTGGAATGTGCATCATAATCCGCGAGTGTGTCCAATTTGTCTTGCTTGTTCCATAAAATACTTCTTTAAAATTGAAATCTACATTAAAATCGTCTACTAAAACCAGTTTTAAAATCCTCCCCAGGCATATTCTAACTACACTTCACCTTTATTTACACGAATGTAGACACCCATATTCCAATTAAATAAGTAGTAGGGTTATGCAATTATTTCTCGAAAATATGGAAGATATCTCCAAGCTGGGTTCAGTTTTTGGAACTTATTTTTTTATGCCAAAGTTGGTGATAAATCACAAAAATCCGTACACCTTGGCGACTTTTCACACTTAATCTGGCAACCCTTGAAAAGTGATTCGCCCTTTCACCAGTTAGACAAATATCTTTGTCTGAAATTTATAGCACTCAAGAGTGACAAAAATACGTGAAAAACACCTTTTTTTTAAACCACCCCCTATTGACGTCGATTTTTTAAAAAAACGTTGAAAAAGATTTTTATGGATATGTGTTCGATACTTTTTAATGCAAGATTTTTATGGCTTTCTTCATTTTCCTTCTATATATGAAGACAAATATGAAAATAACGTTTTAGCCCCTCACACCAGTTTGGTCACGAACTCTAGGAAACCTTGAAAATGACTGTTGGGCATTCGCGTTTGCTACATTTTAAAGCAAAAATTTTAGGGCTTTCTCTATTTCCTTTTGAAATATGATAGCAAATTTGAAAACAACGTTTTGGCCCCTTTTTCCAGTTTTGATACCCATTCTAAAGAACCCTGAAAAGGAACTTTAAGCATTTGTGTTCACTATACATTTAAGCATGAATTTTACGCCTATCTCTTTTTCCCTCTGAAACATGATGGGACATGTGAAAAGAACGTTTCGGACCCTTACGCTAGTTTAGGTGCGAATTCTAAAGAACCCTGAAAATGATTTTTAGATATTACTGTTAGTTGCAATTTAAAGCAAGAATTTTACGGTTAACTTTTTTTTTTCCTTCTGAGATATGAAAGGAAATGTGAAAAGAACATTAAAGAATGTTTTGTCCCCTTACGCTCGTTTCGTTGCGAATTCTAAAAAAACCTTGAAATTGATTTTTAGGCATTCATTTTAGTTATAATTTAAAGTAAAAATTTTACGGCTATATCTTTTTTGCTCTGAGATATGATGGGAAATGTGAAAAGAGCGTTAAAGAACGTTTTGGCCCTCTTACATCTGTTTCGGTGCGAATTTAAAAAAAACCCTGAAAATGACTTTTAAGTATCTGCGTTAGTATATTTTAAAGCAAGAATTTTACGGATATCCCTTTTCCATGCGAGATACGAAGGAAAACCTGAAAAGAACGTTTCGGGTCGCAACTAGAGGTCTGCGCCGCACGGAAATTTGCGGCGGCGGCGTAACGACCTCAGATACTCGGCGGCGGCGGCGCGCCGGGTTTCTGAGGTGGAGGAGTTTCTGATGTTGGTGGAAAATTTTTTGAAAAAGAGCATAATAAAAATGGACGTATGCGTACAAACACATACACACCCCTATGTATAAATTGACGTTAACAGATTTTTTAAGACTATGAAAACTAGTCTTGAGTATGATTTTCTGTGTTTCTGGGATTACGGCGAATTAGCTACATGTGGGCTCTATGGCCGAGGTGTGGAATGCTGTCCGTGTGGGTCTTTCTAAGGGGTCCTAATAAGCATTTCGGAGGAAACGACGGAAAACTCTGAATGTTTAGGTCGGCGGACGTGACCTGGGTTTGAACCAGGCACCTTCCGTCTCCCAGTTCAGAGCACTATGCGCACGACCAGTGGCGGGGCTCCAGAGTATGAGCCTGCGGTTTCGGTGCACTTTTAAAACAGTTCTACTGTAAAACTGAAACAATAGATTTTATCAAAATCGGATAGACTTATATTGCTCTTATAGCACATTCACGAGACATTTAGCTGTCAGTGTACAATTGATACATTTGCTTTTAAGAGTTTTTTTCCCACAACTTTCTCATGAACCATTCCAAACCTATAATGTTCTTTTGAGGTATAAAGCAATGTTCAAGCACTTTTTATAGCAATCAAATTACGCCATTGATTCAAAAAATTCAAATGATATCTTTACAAGTGACTAGTGTTAACCTTTTACAGACCGAATTGAGATCCAGCCATGTTTTGAATTCGTTTTCTGCATATTATAACTTCTAATGCGTTAATTAAAGGATATTAGTCATTTAAACGGGGAAAAATTGTATACAATTTTTCTTGTCTTCGCAATCTTGAACATTGGTCATTTCTGACTAATGACTTCTGACAAAGTTTTACATTGGTTCCAAAAACCGGAATATAGCATAGCTGCCAACCGTTCCGTTTTTATCGAAACATTTCTCACCACCAGGGGTAGAATCTTGTGATTTCTTTCGGCTGTCCATTAGGCGATCACTGAAATTATTTTGGTTACCCGCAAATGAAGTTTTTTGCCCATAAAATTTTCGCAACACAAAATTTCTTAAAACCTTGCGGCCCTTACAATGAAAATAAGTTGAAAAACATTTATTCATAAAATTGCCATTACTATTAGGAAATAGAAATAGAAGGAAGTTCAGTATTAAAATAGGATTAGGAAACAGCATTTTCAAGCTAAGGAATAAAAATGGGAATAGTTGTTTTTGTTTGTTGCCCGAGGGGCAACTGAATGTTTTGTTTTACCACCTCCTTCTAGAAACACTGCCTGTCAACTTTGGAATAAAGTAGTCAGAGAGGTGAAACAGGGCAACACCACCTAGCTACAGAAGGCCTAAGAACAGAAGCTTTTACATCATTGCTAGGTAGAGCTGAAGCAAACCGCATGTATTCGGTACTAAGATACGGATAATCACTCAGACTCGAAGTAACGAATTGTTACTTTTCGGTTGATATCGTTACTCGATCCGAAGGTTTCGGATCGAGCAGCTTCGAACTTCGAAGACTGCCAGGCGAGGCGAACTAGGGGGGAAACAGGTTCCAGTAATCGAGTACTAATATCTTCTGTTATTTGTTACTGGCAGTTACTGGATATCGGATCGCGGTTTCAAGGGGGAAAATGACTTTCGAGTGTGCATTTCGGATCGACCAGGTTCGAACTTCGAATACAAGACTGCGGGTGGGAGAAAATGAATTTCGGTATTTGAGTAATAGTATGTTCCGTTCCGTTACTAGGTACCGGAAGTATTATGGATTCTCGCTGTTTGAAGGGAAAAATCAGTTTCGGTATTTGAGTAGTAGTATGTTCTGGTTGCAATTCGTTTGTGCCGAGCCGGATGGTATCGTTTTGATGAGGTTTGGAAGAATCCGTATGTATCGTTACAGTTATGGAGATGGATATACTATCTGCTGCTCTATTGATATGGGTCGTACAAATCCCCTTTCGTGCGGATGCGCGCGCACGCTGCGCTGGAAAAGGACCAATCAGAATGCAGAGACTATGACGTCACGAGAATACGGACCAATCAGGAAGCTCGGAGACCAGCGCCACCTACAGACTTGCAGTATAAAGAGACGGCGAGCCGGTCCGACCTCATTTCTTGTTCGAGTTTACTCCAAGAAGGTGCTCTCTATTTTTTTTTTTTTTTTTCACGCCGAGTGTTATTTTTGACAGACCGCAATGGAAGACGGACTCAATCTTGTGATTTACGAAAACGTGTTTAATTCTTCAGATGAAATTTTTCAAAGACTGGAAAAGGAAATCGTTTATCTGCCGCCAGAACAATGTCAAGTGTTTATAAAAAACAAAGCCTATCCTATTGCCAGAAAGATTGCTGCTTTTGGGGATCCTGATGTGTCTCACACTTTTTCAGGGCTCACGTTAAAAAGCGAGCCATGGTCACCTCTTCTTCAAGAACTCAAAGAAGGTGTAGAGAAAGTGACTGGACTGCAATTTAACTTTGTTCTTGTGAATCGTTACGAGAATGGAAATGACTGTATTGGACAACATAAAGACGATGAATCAGATTTACAGGAAAATTACCCCATATGTTCTCTCAGTTTTGGAGAAACACGTACTATGGTGTTTAAGAGACCCAAGTATGCTACTAAAAGGATCGATTTAAAGTCAAACACGCTCTTAACCATGAACCCTCCCACGAACCAAACATGGACCCACGGAATTCCGAGACAGAAAAATAGAACGGGTGTGCGTGTGAGTCTGACTTTTAGAAAGATGAAAACAATCCATTCCCAAGACAAGCGAAAAAGAATAGATACTGCAAGTGTAGAAGACGTAAGGAAGAAGAGCAGGATAGACAAGCCTAATGTAAGTACCTAATTTCTGTTTATGAAAATTACTTTAATTTTTAACATGTCTGAAACATAACTTTATACTTATTGTTTCTTTTATTTTTTTCAGAGTTTGGTGTTTTTGGAAGACGAAATACCTGACGGAATGATCCACATAGGAGATTCGGTGTTTGTGTATCCTAGCACGTTTAAAGGAGCTGTAGAAGTACACATAAGACGATTTACAAAGTATGGAAAGAAATTCTATCCGTCCAAGGAAGGCATAAACTTTCATCCTGGATGGATTGATCTCATAATGTACAGAACTACTTTACCCCAAACTTCCGAGGATCTAACAGGTTTATCCAAGGCTACTATGCATCAAATAACGTTCGACAGTGCCGACATTGAGAATTTTACGTTTACTACGAACAAAACATCGGAAAATGGTAAGACTTCTAGTAAAAATATTACTTTATCTTCCCAGCAATGGATTGAAATGAACAATAAGCACACCTTTATCTCTGCAGCTACTTTGGATAATATTTACAGTTCTATGGACTTTTTAAATGCTTATAAGGTTTTTGACGAAAGGCATATCGAAGAGGATTTACCCGCTTCTTTAGATGTGAGTTTGGCTACACGATATCTTTTAGAGATTCTTCGAGATTCGGTTCTCGCCTGTATAAAAGACAACGGCGATTTAAAAGATGCGGCTTCATTAGCTGAAGAGCTATGGGCTCATAAAGTTGAAACATTAAACTCGGTAGCAATGACGCTCGATGTGCATGAAATTGCTGATAGGTTTTACTTCAGAATATGGGAACCTAAAGATAATTTATTACTGATTAAACCTGCAATGTATATTACTGTTAAATTTTTAAAGGATGTACGATTGCAAGATGTGTTGAGAGAGGTGCGGGGTATGCTTTGTCCGCCAGACACCTTTGAGTACTATGAATGTTTAGAGTAAATCATATTTTGTATAGTGTTGTACTTGTTATATATTGACTTTAATAAAAAAAATATTTATCTGTATACTTTTTGTGTGTGCTTTATTTTTAATTCTTTTTTTCTGAGAAATATCTCTCTCTCTATATATATATATATATTCTTTTACGTTAAATAAAAAAGAAAAGAAACAATGCTTTATCAGGTTGGTTAATATTTTTGGTTGCTATATAAATAGAGGAAAAATTGTTTTTTAATCATTTCATTATTAACGCTCGGTTTGATCAGAACATTTGATGCAATGGATGTGTTTAGGGATGGACGCGAGACGAGAAATAGGGCTGTCTCGTCTCGTCTCGCACAGAAATTGCCTGTCTCGTCTCGCGAGTCTCGCAAAATTAAGGACTGCGAATTTTTACCATATTTTTAGTAACATTAATACTAGTTATCGAAAATTAATATTAACAATAGCAATTAGTTGCATATTGCCATATTAGTACATATATTAGTTACCATATTAACTCATATAGTTATTTGAAATGATAAAAATTCGGATTTAATCCGTATATATAATGTGACATGACACCGAAAATTTATTTATTTGCGTAACTGCGTAAATGTAATATTTATGGTTGATGGGAGTTTCATTTGCTTTTGAAAATATATAAAGCTTTGAATTTTGTCAGATATGTTGCAGAACTCAGGGACACATGTTGGGCAAATAAAATTTTGATCTAATTAAACGGCCCCAATGTACGGAATAGTGAATAATTATAGTGAGCGGAATGGTGAATAATTAAAGTGAAGCTTACTTATCCCCCCTCCCGTTTTAGTGTATGAGATATGGGTTTCATATTTAATCGGGGGAACCCGGGTTTAACCTGTTCATTTACACCGGGTACGGACAACCTTTGGAAGGTTGCGAGCCAAAATTTAGGATGTTAGGGACGTCACGGACCGTATAAGTGGGATTTTGATTTGGTTTATATTGATTGTCTATGGCGGTGCTGTCCAACCTTTTTATCGCCGCGACCTGGTCAGCGTTTGATAATAATTTTACCGCGGACTGGTCAGGGGAGGGAGTACGCCTATTGTTTTAATTTAATTGTGCTTAAACATACCTTCAAAATATGTACAGTTTCACAAAAAATGATTTACGATTTTATCTCACTAGGACGCTAAATGAATGAGAACACTGAGCTTATTTCTTTGCAACGAGTTGGTTAGATCTGGAGGTAAGAAGCAATGACACCCAAAGTGTGTTGCTTATGTACAATTCATTCCTTTATTCTGTTATTTTGGTTCTTGTCAGTGCAGAAAATCCCGCTTCACACAATTAGGTTGTTGGAAATGGCAATAGGGATTTAAAAGACTGGAATTTTAATTCATAGTCTTGAAATATTTAATAAGCAGTAAAATAATGTAAAATAGTCATGAGATTTTTTTCTGTTACAAAATCTGTTCTGTATAAATTAGCACAAACCCAAGAAACTCGAGTCCTCGAGAGAAATGCACGACAGAAAATAAAATGGAAATAATGTAATTTTTCTTGAGCAACCCGGTACCATTTGATCCGCGGACAGGGGGTTGGGGACCACTGGTCTATGGAAATTTGAAATCTTCCACTTGCTGGATAAAATACCCTGGAGGGCCACATCCGGGCCGCAGGCCAGGGTTTGCCGATATGTGATTTACACTATCAAAAAGAAGAGACAACAGAAAGGACTTGTGAGCGTTGGATTTGCGCAATCACTCCAGTAGATCATTCATTTGCGTTCGCATAGCTTGGCTTATGGCGAAAGACAGTGCAGTAAAAATAGGGAGGCATGGCAGGGCGAATGCCCGGGGCCCCCACATGTAGGGGCCTCAAAATCCATACAACTATTTCTTCAACCACTTGGATTTTTTATCTTTTATAACGTTTTAGATTTGTACATTTACTATTCAAAACGGTTCACCTAACACTGTTTAAGCAGAAAACAAAAAAGTTGCTTACTGTTTACAAAATAGCTAACAGCTCACCAACAGATCCGCTGTATTACGATAAGTACAGCTGATTATGAAAAGTTAAATTTATATACCAGAATTTCTAGAACCAAAGTTCTTTAACTAATGACCTTGTGTTCCCTTTATTTGTATTCTAGAAAAACATGATCTGGGCCTCAAAAAGCCACTCTGAAGCAAGCATCCCTTTTGGGGGGCCCTTTTATTTCTTAAAATTATCATATCACTTAGGTAATTTAAAGCAAATGGCAGTTTTTTCTTTTTGTTGTAATTATTACTTACAAATATTTTATGTACTTACAAATAATGTGCAGATGCATAATCAGTGGTGTACACCGACTTTCTTTAAGAGAAGGGGGGAATGGAAGTAATCTTTTGGTTAAATAAAAGCCATAATCTATATGTTTAAAATTAAAACTGTACGGACTTTATGTTAAAAATGCATGGACAAAGGGGGAGGGACTGAATCCTCACCCCCACACCATTTGTGCACGCCACTGAGCATAGTAAATATATGGAGCTGAACCACACTTTTCTAGAGTAAGTCAATGCTCGGAAATTTCTTTTTCCTTTTAATGAGGATCTAAATTAGGAATGGCATGGCATACAAAGGTCCAAATGCCAATTAACACGCTTTACGTTTTCTCGCATATCGTAAAACTCAAAATTAGCCAACTTAAATTGACACTTTGTCCTTTATTCCCCCCCCCTCCAAAAACCAAAGACATTAGAATATACTAGAACGAGTATATTCTAATGTCTTTGCCAAAAACCAATGGTTTGAGTCCCTCTTGCAAAATATTTTAATATTTGTTGGTCGTCTTTTTCTTTTACTTGTGCAATAATCAGAGTTCACATTATTTTACATTCATTATACAAATGATTCTAATTATCTGTATTTGTATAAAAACCCAAATTAAAAATAAAAATAAATGTTATATTCCAGCTGGAATTCATGTAAAATCCATTAAATACTTCAGTATATGAAATTAAAAATACCTTGTTGTTACAAACCAACTGCTCTATTAATGGCTGAAAACGCTTTTATAAGGAATAATACTACTTACATCATGAACACATAAGAGCTATATTGATGATTTATTAATGTTTCTGTGTTGTTTTGTGTTAAGGTAAAGCTACGAAAGAGTTATCTGCTTAGAAGGGGTGCAATGGGAGGAGGACCTTTAACGCGTATTCACGTTACATCTGGAGAAAACCGCCCAAAACTTCGATAGCCGCACGGCAGGATAGAACCCTGCCTTCAGAACCTTCACAGAGACATTCACAATTCAGTCATCTTACCATGTTGTATGTTGAGTGTTATTCCCCAATGGTGAGCGGAAAAAACGCGACTTTTAATAGTGACATAGGATGTAACATGGTCGTTATATGCTAGTCGATGAGGCAAGAGCGCAGCCAGAAAATTTTGTCGACGGGGTTGTATAAGATACAATTTTGTATTGATAAACTTAATTTCTTATTGACGACAAAAATCTGAAAGCTCTTAATAACTAATTTTGAAAGTTTCGCAGGGAGGTATATCCCGATATCCCACTCCATGGTTACGCTTCTGCAGTGACGTACGAAATGGGGGGCGGCTTTGGGGCTCGAGCCCCCTCCCCATACCTTTGGAGGATGATAGAAAATAACCATATATCGGTGTCTTTTCCAGTGTCCAGAATCCACATACTTTATTTTTTGTCTGGAAACCGATCATTAGCGAAATTCTCGATACATTAATTCCTCACCCTTGTTTTTTTTCCGGGAAAAAAAAAACGGTCACTCAATAGTTGTTTGTGGGTGGAATAGCGAATGTCAATTGTGAAAGCAGCGGTCATCTTGCAACTTGTCACCGCTCTGGCGCCTTATCTCCCAATCTGTTCGGAGGTGTCCTATTGTTGAGGGGAAAAAATTCTTCCGGTGATAGGGCGCACCTACTTCCACGTGCTGAGATAGCTCGCCCTCCGTAGGTCCATTCTGTTATGGAGTGAGAGGTCATCCATCGTGTCGGCAAATCCAAAAGACACCGGGCAATTATGTCCTCGGGACATCTCTCTCCCGACATTTCTGTTTTAACTGGAACTCTGTAGTAGGGACCCTCCGATATCTGATATTCTGCGTAAAAAAAAAAAAAAAAAAAAAAAAAAAAAAGCTTTGGCATCTCAACACAAAGCATGCGTTTCCTTTCGGCCCCACTCCTGTGTTCAAAGTTTGTCTTTTTAAATGACTGGAGGAAGCGTTAAGGATAAAGAGAAATTCTGCGAGGGTTGTTCCTCATCTCATAGCGTGAAGTTTTAAAACAGGAAAAGATCTTATACATATAGTAGTATTTTACAATATTTCTTTATAAGTATAGCGCTTTTGCTCATTTTGAAAGGCAATTTTTGTGTTTATTATTACTTTTTTTTCTTCTTTCTTGACATGATCAGTGGCATACGCAGACTTCCTTCAAGGGGGGGAGGGGTTATCCGGTTATAGACATAACTTTGTGTTAAAATGTAATATTTAAGCTAAAATAAATGTGTGTAAATGTATAAATGTGTATAAATTAAATGTGTATAAATGTAATATTGTGTAACGTAATATTTAAGCTAAAAATTGAAAATTTGTGGACATTTTGTTAAAACAATTTTGACAAGGGGGGAGGGGTGAACCCCCAAACCCTCCCCCCCTTGCGTACGCCACTGGACATGATGAATACTGGGTGACTGTTGATAAAAGTACATAGTACAGTTTTTGAAGAACCAGTGAAAAAGCAGTGGAAAGAGAAAAACCGCACAACATTAAACGGGTTTATTTTTTCAAATGAATGTGAGTGTGCGTGTGTGTGTGTGGGGGGGGGGGGGGGGAATAAAAAATGTAAAGGAGTGGGCATCCGTAAGGGCGCAAACAGAGGTATATTCATGTATTTTGTATTTATCTCTATTGAAAGTTGACATTCCGATAATTTTTCAAGGTCAGTGGCCTGATTTTTAAGTGCACAGTAGCCCCATTGCCTCTATAGCTTTTGGTGAAGTGATTTTTTTTTTGTACCACTAGGGGCCAAGGCCCCCAGACTCGCTACGCTCGCTTTTCGTATGAGACATTCGGCCCCTACTCAGGCTTATTCGTAAAAAAGACATAATTTCAACAGACAAAACCCGAAGATTGGATCAGATAGAATGTTACTGAGCTAAGCTACACATTGCTTGGTTCTTGCAGGTTCATTGGTACATAAAAATTTAAACTTC
Organism: Cheiracanthium punctorium; assembly: GCA_038373885.1. Lineage (NCBI taxonomy): Eukaryota > Metazoa > Arthropoda > Arachnida > Araneae > Cheiracanthiidae > Cheiracanthium > Cheiracanthium punctorium. The sequence continues at coordinate 4,490 of JAWZYV010013134.1, read as the reverse complement.
ACACTACAGTAGATCCCCTCCCCCTCATAGCACGGAAGATATTTTGTTATGGGAATCCGTGTTGTACGGGTCCTGAGCTATACTACACCTGGCGTGCGGACTCCGCTTATAATCGCTGGAAAAATTATTTGCATTCTTCAGAAACACAATGATTTTCAATGTTGCCATTCAAAAGTTATATTAATTAGGAGCTAAAGCATAATAAAATCAGAACATCTGTTTCAGTTGTATTTTTAATAATGTAAAACCTATTGGACACCCTTCGAATTTGCCACCCATTGCGATTTTTCATTATTTGGCGACTTGCGTACATGTAAAGTTAATAAAAGCTACCGAACAGATAGGATAGCTTGCCACCAATGGCGACTTTTCATTATTTGGCGATTTACACATGCTCACAACCTATAATTACTGTTCATGTAAGGTTACCGGAAAACCATTCTTCCATATTTTCATTTACATAATCCTTTGCAGATTGGCGTACTTAGCACCACGAATTATACCATCTCGTCGCGCTAGCAAATACTGCTATAATGGCATAGTTAACACCAAATATTTCTACTGGTAGCAAATAATCCAGCTGGACGAGAACCGGCTTTAAAATAATCTGCATTTTAATTATTTTTTATTTTCAAGATATTAGTTATTCTGTTTTGGAAAAAGGAATAATCGCTAATTCTAAACTCCTGTTGTCTAAGCGAACTTACTATTTGAAAATTGTCAACTTTGTGTTTTGAGTTACTTATTTCATATAGTTTTTATTTTGGTGTAAAATGGGCGTAATTCTAACTCATGTTTGTAAATTTCACGCGATTCTAGATACTTGGAAACGCTTTGTTGCAAAGGAATGAATGATTTTATGCCAAATCTGGCAACCATTCGGTTTATTTTTTCAGTTTTTTATTAATATCTTCTAAAATAATTCGATTTTCTAAATTTAAATCAGCTTAGCAGGTCCCTCGGAATTTTTCGAATCTGTGGGCACCTTAGTCGAAACTCAAATCCCCACGGTTTGGGAGGAGATACGCTGACAAGCTTTTGACAGCGGCGGCGACAGCGGCCTTTACTTTTTTTTAGAATAGAGAGATTTTTACACGAAAATGTGTCACACTCTGAAGTTTTGCAAGCCGAAGGAAGGGAAAACATGATAATATAAACGAAAAGAGAAATAGTTTAAAAAAAATTGCTTGCATTTCTTTCCGTCCGATATTAATATATAAGAATAAAAAATGTCATTTAAATCTCTTTAAAATAGGCCAACGATAGGGATTTAACCGCCCCTAGAAAGTTGTCACCAGGGTGGGCGCCCCCTACGCGCGCCGCAACGTGTTTTTGGGTGAAACGTGTGTTTGGGGAAAGTTTGAGGATAATATCGGTTCAAGGATATTTCAACCAAGGATATTCAACCATATTTCAACCTACTAAGACTAAGCATCAATGCGAATGCAAGTTGCTCTACTTCTAATCTCCCCCTGATATACCCGAAACCCGATTATCACAGGGGCAAGGGGGGGGGCGGTAGTCCGGTGCCCCTGAAGAAAAAGGGGGCCCATATATATCCCGATTATCTAAATTATAAATTCATATGTACTGAAATAGTAATTGTGGGGAAAAAAGTGAATTTCCTCTATAATATAGGTATTACCTAATTGTCTATCACTAGATCAAGTTAGAGATATTTTTTTGGGGTGATAAATACGATTTGATTAAAGTACAAAAACTACAGTTAACTTAAATACTAAACTACAGTTAATGCAATTTTCGAATACAGCAGCGGTCAAAACTGGGTTAAAATGCTTAAAAAAGGTAGGCTCAGTAAAGGGGCTTAATGCGTAAAAAAGGGGACAGTAAGGGGGGGGCCCCAAACTTAATGCCCCGGGCCCCGTCTAAAAGTGGTCAGATTTGAACATACCGTACCGCCTTTCCTATTTACTTATTATTTTTCTTTCAACTCTTCTCTGTTTTCTTTTTTTTTCCGCCTCTTTCTTTATCCTCTCCTTTGTGTGTTTTGTATATCTCTCGTCTCTTCTAATTTTAAATGTTACGTGTTTGTGCGTATTGTAGAGTGCTGATAGTATATCAGGACCGAAAACGAAGGAGACGCAAGTTAAACGGTAGAGGCTTCAGGCAAATTGTCGCTTTTCAGATCGTATTTATGCGAGACGGAAGAAAAGGCGAGAAATCTCGCGCGAGACAAGACTCTGTCTCGTCTCGCGTCTCGTCCCGCAAAATATTTTTTTTCTCGTCTCGCGTGTCGTCTCGCAAAAAAAATGCCTGTCACGTCTCGCGGGACAATGCGAGAACGCGAGACAATGCGAGAATTCTCGCGTCTCGCGTCCATCCCTAGATGTGTTGACTCAAACATATAGGAAACCTGAACTACCTGCGAGTTTTGGTGGCATCAGTGCTTTACAACGTGTTTTAAAAGGTCGCGTAAAAAACAAAGACATAAAGAAATGGTTACAGACGAAGGACTCGTATACATTACACAAACCATTGAGACATAAATTCACTAAGAACAGGGTGATTGTTGGAGGTTTAAACGAACAGTTTCAAGCCGATTTAGCCGACATGCAATCGTTGTCCTCATTCAACGACAATTACAAGTACATACTCACCTGTATCGATATTTTAAGTAAGTACGCCTTTGCTATAGCTCTAAAAGATAAAAAGTCTCAGACGATTGTGGATGCCTTAGAAAAAATATTTTCGGATCGCAACCACAGTCATTACAGACAGATGCCGGTACGGAATTCACGAACAGACTTGTACAAAATTTCTTAAAAAAGGAAAACGTGTACTTTTTTACAACCCATAATTCTACCAAAGCGTCAGTTGTTGAGAGATTTAATCGAACTCTTAAAACGAAAATGTACAAGTACTTTACTGAAATGAATACAAAACGCTACATCGACGTACTCGATAAGTTGGTTCATAGTTATAATCATACGTGGCATCGCAGTATTAAAACAGAACCTGCTTCAGTAACCGTAAACAATCAGGATCAAGTATGGCGAACCCTTTACGAAAATACTCCTCACCAACCCCTGAAACCCCATTTTAAAATAGGGGATACGGTCCGCATAAGCAAATCAAAAATGCGTTTCGAGAAAGGATACGAACAAAACTGGACCAGAGAAATATTTACTATACATAAAATTATAAAACGAAAACCTATCGTGTATCAGTTAAAAGATTTGAAGGGAGAAATAATCAAAGGCACATTTTACAAAGAAGAACTTCAGAAAATAACAGATTCTGGGTATTATCCGGTCGATAAAGTACTCAAAACGAGAAAGCGCAATGGCAAAACAGAATACTTTGTTAAATTTCAAGCTTATCCAGAAAAGTTCAACGATTGGGTAACCGATGTAAAACGGATATAAATAGAAACGCAGCATTACATAAGTGAACACTTATAGAGATGTCTTTCTACGTGACGCTCATCAGCGATAGCTCCAGACAATATTTTGAAAACAATCGTACTTCTCAGTTTACGACCCAGTTACCATTGCCTATTGATTTGAATGGAGAATGGGAACTAGGTCTCGTCAACATTATCTATCCTCATAGTTGGTACAACGTGACACCCGCTAACAATTTATTCGGTTTTGATTTGGGAGACGGTAAAGAAATCGGAAGAAGAATTCCACCTGGATGTTATGAAACTGTACCCGATTTGTTAAAAGCTATGACTTTGTTTTCTCACAAAAATAAAATTGAATTTTCTTACCATGCCGTTACGAAAAGAGTGACGATTAAAACGAAGGAGGGTTGTAAAGTAATACTTCACGAAGGAATTGCTGAACTGTTAGGTTTTCAACCGGGAGTCTACAGCGGGGTGGTCCAAAGTCCTTTTGTGGCAGATCCTAATGCGGCTTTTCCCTTTATGTACGTGTACTGCGACCTCGTGGAGCCTCAAGTCGTGGGTGATATACATGCACCTCTCTTAAAAATTGTGAAAGTAGAAGGAAAAGACAGTGAGGTCATCAACGTTCATTACACCCGTCCTTTCTACTTACCTGTTATACGACAACATTTTCAGACGATTCAAATTGACCTGCGTTTACATTCGGGACAGTTAGTACCTTTCGAAAGAGGCAAAGTGATACTCGTGCTACATTTTCGTCAACGACAAATCCTATAAAAGGGGGTATACCCGTTAAAGAAACGTCATTTTTATTGTGTGTGCCTTATAAGAAGTATCAAGATGTTGGTGCCTTATACGTGTTGTACGCAAAAATTTGAAGATTATTATACGAGGCAAGCTGGAAATGGTTTACCTTATTATCAAGGAACAGCTTTACAGAAAGGATATGGAATAGGCGGATTTTTTGCCAAGCTCTTTCGCAGTGCCCTACCGTTTTTAAAAAGCGGTCCTAAAGCCGTAGGAAAAGAAGCTTTACGTACAGGAACGATGGTTGCCAACGATGTGTTGTCCGGTGAAAATTTGAAAACTTCTCTGAAAACGAGAAGTAAAGAGGCGGGTA